>CM029917.1:56046252-56401252 GCA_017639245.1 Myiopsitta monachus | reverse complement strand
GATTCTCTGTGAGGTAGCAAGAAGGCAGCAGTAAGACTGACAAATGAATTCCCTGACAGCAAAGTTATGACCTGACGCTGGCAGCATCTGAGAACTAATAGGGAAGCAGCAGCTGTACAAAGCTCATACAAAGACAGATGTTAAGTACTGCAGTGCTACTTTGTCACCTGCATCATCGAACACTGGGGACAGAAAGAGACAGAGACTACAGTTGCATAGAATTTAGGTAAACCGTTTGAATCCGTGCCACAGCAGATTAGCTGGGGTGGCTGAAGAGCATGTCACCCAACTGACCAAAGCAGCATGCTTGAAAACGCTGCCCCCCAAGTCTGTCCCAGTCAAGACTGCCATACATCCCACGAATTAGTTCCTGATGGATTTATCCCAGCACCACCTTCCATTAACCCAGTTCATGCAACTCAAAGCCTGTAATAGCCTTCTCATTAGAATTCTGACTCCTAAGACACATGGAGCTTCACTGGCCATTAAACTTATAGCAGCAACCATGCAGGCTGCATTTGCGGGATGCTTTTTATTACTAAATGTGTGAAGACAAAACAAGTTCTACAAGTATAAACAGTTTATTTCACCACATACCTCACCAAATCCTCCAAAATATTCCCTTATTTTCTCCTCAGGCGTGTCTGGAGATAAGCCCCCAACAAAAATCTTTTTAACGGGTTCTTTTGTTTTCATGGCTTTAGCTCTTTTTGGATCAATGACCTTCCCATTCAGCTTGTGTTCTTTCTGGTCCATGACCTGTGGAAAATTAAAACATGATCTTATTCATGGTTCAAGCTAAACGTTTCACTGATGTTTTCAGCAAGGCCTAGTTATTTTATACTTAGTTTTTGTTAATGCTTCAATTTCAGTACTTGGATTACAGCAATAATTTGTTACACAAAACCAAACAGTTCCATGATTTTGATCACTATCCACTGACATAGACAGTGCTGACAAAGCCTTTCAAGAGTCACCTGGAACCATCTATCACCAAAGGGAAGTGAGAGTGTAACACTTCTCAAACTACTATAGAACCCCATCCTCAAACCTCATGAGGTAAAGACCCTGTACTTTAGATATCACTAAAGGTCAACAAAGGTGAAAGCTTATCAGTGTGCTGTGTCAAACACCATCTTAGAAAGGTTAACAGCTAATTTTTGCTTGAATAAAGCCAAATCTATCAAAGCTACTGGCTCTGCTCTAGGGGCTTATGTTACAGCTCTGGAATGTAAAGACTTAAAGTTCTTTATAGATTACTACTTTCACAGAGGAGGTGGCATACATTCATTTACAGTGGTTTGCAATACACTCCCCCCTGTAAGTACCCAAAGCCATACCTGGGGAATAATTTCTGAGCCTGGCCACTGCATCATAAGTAAAATAGTTCAGGAAAAAAAAAACATTTCAATAAGCATCTTAAATATACTGTATCCCACAATCATCTTTAACAGATCTTATACAAATAACTATGCATACACTCATCCCAGTGTTGTACATCTGCTACCTAAAATGCAATATGTAGTTTCACTATGTTAATACTACCTTATCTACGCTCTCTGATTCTTTGAAGAGTACAAAGCCGAAACCTCGCGATCGCCCAGTGATTGGATCTAACTTCAGAGTGCAGTCTACAACTTCACCAAATTTAGAGAAATAGTCCTTCAGATCTTTCTTTGTAGTGTCCCAGCTAAGGCCGCCGATAAACATTTTCCTGTTAAGACAAGACAGTTAATCTGTTAACGTGCCTTAACCAGAATCCTGTACTGTCAAGCTTTATGAATCCAGTTACCTAATGTAAAGAACAGCATGGTTTATCAGTGAGTTGTCACACACACAGGCCTTTGTGAGAACTTGCTTAAATGATCCTGGCTAGATTAGACAAAGGCTTACATGTACAGAAAAGTTTTGTACCATCTTAACACTGCTAACCCAAGAAGCTGCAAAGAGTGATAAAAAGATAACTTTACTACTTCCTTGCAACCCCACCACTATTGACCCACCACAAGATTAATTCCATTTAGTTATCTGAGGAGCTTCCACACAACTGCTTATGAAACAAACAGTGGCAGAATACATTTATAAGCAGTGCAGTTAAACAGAAGCATTTACGTACTAGTCTGGACTGGGCATATGCCAATATTAGTAAACTGAACCAAATAAAGTTTAATCAAGTCCCCTTCCCCACAAATCAGTAAGAAAGCAAAATGTTGGATGGCCAACTTTCCACCCAAACCCAAGATATAAACACCTGGGCATAATCCAAATAAAATCACAATAATCCAATAATCACAAGAACATTTTCCCACAGGACCGGTGTTGGTGTGCAAACAAGCACAGCAGGTAACTCTGATCCTGACTTGCATTTTCAAAAGCATACCGGAAGCTTGGAAATCAAATCATGACCATCCCATCACATGATAAATAAATAAGGAAATCAAGAACCACTATGTCTCAAGATGAAACACTTAATGATTTACATATTAAGCCAATATGCACACAAATCAAATATTCCTAGTTATCAGGCATAGGGCTTATGCACCCATTCAAAAGAGGATTTGATTTGAGATGATCTCTTCTAATACTGATCAATAAGATTTTACAACAGGCTCAAAACAAAAACTATGATCCATTATGATCTATAAAAATGTTTTCCACAAAGCTTTGTCCATTTTCACTGTACCAACTTATGCCACAATCACAGAGTTATCAGAAAACCTAAAAAGCCACTGTAGCATGTTTCCACCTGTTCCACTTTCCACACACAGGCATATTTCTGCCAACTGCAAACAATCTCACTGTACTTCCATAAATCAGACTCTCTCAAATCAAAAGCTGCTTGTGTGAACTAACTCTGATGAATTAGCTGTGCTCTTGCAAGAGAATTCAGCTTCTGACAAACATACCCAACCTCCATGCTGAAGCGGGGGTTCAGGAGCTTCAGATGTCTCTATAAAAAGTCTTGAAGTCTATCGAACAGGAACACTGATCTCCCATCCCTTTATCGACTTTTCCCATTAGTTATAAACAACAAAGCACCAAAAGCCCTTTCGAGTGTGACATCTTATTGTATGCACGACTAATACGGAAAAAATGACCCCCACACTGGAAAACTAGCGGCCTCATACCAGTACAGATAGCAATCCGAAGGATGCTTTCTGCCCCTGTGTCTATCCATCATTAAGGTTCTTTTTTGCTCATTTGTTTTGTGGGCTTTTTTTAAGCAGAAAAACAGGACGCATACAGAGGGTGCAACGTCACACTTCTGACACATGCGGGATGGTGATACTCTAGCAGTTACTACTGAACATACACTTGCTGCCTGATATACAGAACACCTGCTTTGCAGTTATCAACAAAACCATTAACATACAAACCTTGTTTTATAATTACTATCAATTACCATTAACATATCACTAAGCACATGACAGAACACAACATTGAAACTATTAGCCCTCTGAAGGATTCTCTTCTGACCATGCAGAGCAGCAAAACATGAACTGCTTCAGTTTACTACCACTGAAATTGACTAACTACTGCTCCACTGCAAAACTAAGGTCAGACTACAGTTACAACACAAACATGAGCACAAGAAACAATTAAGGTACAATGTCACAGTGCTGTCAAAGGCTTGTAAAATACCTACATTTCCCAAACCACAGTCTGGCTGGCATAAGACACATCAGCACTTAATAGTTTTCCAAAGTATTTTACCAGCAGCATACTTGGAAAGCTTTCAGGCTTAGCTAAACAGAGCACAGACAACACCACTAGTAGCTCTGGTCTCCAACAGGTTAGTCAGGAAGTCTCCTTGCGCTTGCCAACATATGGATTTCCCAAGTCCACAGTTCTCGCTGAGATCTGAGGGTATGTGAACCTACCTGTTTCTTCCTGAAGACACTGTCTCTAATTCCTAATGCAAAGGAAACACACCAATGCATCCTCAACCAGCAGCTACCAAGAATGCTGTTTTCCCTCTACTACCAAGTCGTCTGTCAAAACACTTTGTTTCCTGTACAGCAATACCGTTAAGAATTGGCAGGTCAAAAAAACCTCACTGAACTAAACTACATGTCCGTGTATGCTACGTGTAATTGCTGCACCACTGACAACCTTTTCCAGGCTGTGTAGACTCAAAAAAAGACAGGCTTCCTCATTAAAACCTTCTAATAGGCGTGTATTCAAGAGCCTAGAAAGCAAAACAAATATGAAACTGCAAATGTACTTAGAGCAGGTGAGAAGTAATGAAAACATTCCAAGTTCTTACTAACCCTGGCTAACCACTGAGAAGATGTTCCCGTTTTCTCCCAGCTCTCAGCAGCACCACAGGCTATTACAGGAGACAGACACTCGGGAAGGTTTTACAGCAAGTCTCTACAGCACACAGCAGCTAGTGTTCCTGTATCTAGTTCATTTTCTGCCTTGATCAAAAACAGATCTTAAGCTTGAGTTTCTTACTGGTCTGACAGAAGACAGCATACAGCAGCAGCCTGTCCTGTAACTGTAATAGTATGTCAATTTCACCTGCTATATGAATGCAACACTGCCTCATGCCAAACATCAGGCAGACCCTCAGAAGGTTAAAAGCTGCCCACAGCAGGGGTGTTGGAACTAGACAATATTAAGGTCCTTTCCAACCCTAACTATTCTATGATTCCTTCTTAAGCTGTCATGTAGAACAATTTCCCTCAAAGCAAGCTTCATGACCACAGGAGGAATAGTTTAAGGTGCAAAGAAGTCAAGGTGCCTCATGCCTCTGACATGCAACTGACATACAGTTCACATTTACAAGAGGGCAATACTAAGTGAACGCAACCTAAGCATTCAGCTACATCGACTTACAGCCTTAACGCATTACGGCATACATTAACATGCAGAAAAAACATCCCTACCGCTAACTGCAGCGGGATGTGGTTTGACAGGGGCATGGAACTTTCCCCACCTGGCAGCAGCATTTGGAACTCCGTGACAGCGCTGCTCCCGCTAAATTCAAAACTGGCCCCCCGACTCCTTGCCACGCCGAAAAGCCAACCACTACCGACCCGGCTGTACTTCCCAAAAGCACGCCGGGCCGCCTTTAAGTTTACAGCCTTCAGTCACCAGCCGAGCCGCTCCGCCCTCGGAGCATCATTTCCCTACTGTTCACGGCCCGGTGCTTCCAGCACACCGGAAGACGGGGGGGGGGCCCGAGCGGCGTCGCCCGCCGAGCCCAGCCGGCGTCCCGCCCCCGACAGCCCGGCCCGGTACGTGACGTCGCTGGGGCGCCAAGTAAACAAACAGGGAGGCGAACGGGGCCGCTCCGGGCCGGGCCGGGCCGCAAGCGGCACGCCGCCACAAGGAGACAAAAGCCGCTGGGCCCCCATGGCTCACCCCTCATCCTCCTCGTTCTTGCTGGCGTCGATCTTCGCTCCCTCCGACTCGATCCCGCCGCCGCCACCTCCCCCGTCGGCGCCCCCCGCCACAGCCCCCGCCAGCCCCTCAGGCTGCTCCGCGGGCTCTGCCGAGCTGCCTCCGGCGCCCGCCACCGCCGAGTCCATCGCGAACTGCTGTTCCGACATGGCGCCGGTGCGGCTGACCCGCGCAGGCCGGCCGGCCGGCCAGCCAGCCAGCGACCGCGCCGCCCAGCCGCCCGCCCGCCCCTTCCCCGCGGAGGCCGCGGCCCCCCGATCGCGGCCCCGGCACGAGCGCACCGAGCCCTCCTCCTTTCGCTCCCTTTTTTTAATGGCGCCGCCACCGACACAACCTAAAATGGCGGACGGAAGCAGAGCGCGGGCTCGGTCACGTGACAGGCAGACGGCGGCGGGGCGGGGGCGAGGGGTGGCGGCGCCGGGTCGTTGGAGCAGGCGGTCGGGGACCGTTTGCCCGCGGGCACCGGGCCGCCAAACGCCGCGCTCCGGCTGTTCTTGGGCTGAGAGCCGCCGCAGAGCAGGCCATGGGCTGAGCACGGGCACGGTTACCAGAGAACACCTGCCCGACGCGGCTGTCCGAGCCCCGCTGGGACCCGAGCCTGCAGGGCCGGCCTGCGGACACCTCCGGGAGCGGCCCCAGGGCCTGAAGGTACAGAAATGAAGCTTCACACACACACACACCACCAGTCACTTTTACATTTAAAACATAAATTGATACAAGTTCAAGTAAAACTTGACTCTTAGACAAGTGTTCATATATATATATAAAAAAAAGTGTAATAGCAAAGCCGCATTCTAGTCACGTAAGTAAAGCACTGTTAGCAAGCACAGCTTCCACATCTAGCTACTCTCTGGAAAAGTTAGTACAGTCACACACTGCTGTGACTTCTAGCTCTAATTCGTAACCAGTGATGGCAACAAGTCTTTTCTCATCCAAGCTAATTGACAAGATGCAGGAACCTCCTCTGATCTAGTAACTGCTTAAACTAAAAGTTGTGGTATGTAGGTCTTCTGTATGACAGAATAAAACATCCAGCTGCCTGATAAAATAAGAAACCTTAAAATCACAGTTTGGAAACTTAAAAAGAGAAATCTCTCCCCAGAGTACTCCCTTTTTTCAAGATTGGGCTCCCCTGTGACTTAGCTACTCACATTTCCTTTCACTCTATCAAGGTTTATTTTTGATACGTACCTACACATTTGTGCCAAGAAAAAACAAACCATGTTAAGGCAGATGCCTGCAATCCTTCAGCTTTAGTCTGAATAGGTATGCTCACTTACCTATCCCAGCTGTTCTACTCAGAAGACAACCTGCTGGTTAAAGCTGTTTCCCTTCTCCAGCAATCATTCATTCAGGCTTTAATAATGATGCTTGCTAGCATATTCAAGATGGGAAACCTGTTTTCTATACCTGTTGACAAGAATCCAATAGACTCTAACTTGAATGAATGGATCCCCAGCTTGTACTGAAATTACATGCCAACCCTAGAATTAAGGAACTTATAGCACCTGCTTGGAATTGGAATACATAGGGAGAAATAAGTTACAGCCTTAAATATTCTAGAACCTGACTGAAAAGCCTAGAGAGGTGATGCTCTCACCCTACAACCCTCTCAAGCAGTGCTATCAAAACAAAAAAAAAGGTGCTGCTCTAGTTTAGATCCCTCCCTCAAGATGTATGAAACTGGCAGTACTGTGTCACAGACCATTCTCTCCTCTTTTCTGCAGCAGGCAAGAGATACCTCTGCCAGTCATGCTAACTCAAGGGAACTATGTTTTCTTAATACAGGTCAGGAAAAGGAGTGGGTTGTACTTACCCATATATAGAGTAACTCTTGTCTTGAGCCATTTATGATCTCCAGAAAGGTATCTACCCATCTATACAAATACAGGTTTTACCACTGTAAGCTGACAGTCAACAGCAAGACTACACACTCACTTAAGTAAGCATTTATTAGAGAACCCTTTAACATGAAATTATACAAATAAAAGTTTGTATAAACACAAGCCCACATTGTGTCATGACATGAATGGCAAAAAGAAAGTAAAAATCATAAAAGAAAACTAGCTGGCCACTATGTACAGTTGGACACAGTTGCGTGTCGGACACTAAAAGTCTTTTACAAAATAGTCATTTCCTCTCACGAAGAACACCCTCTATTCACTCACGATGCACTTGCACGATGGCTTTGTTGCAGTATCTCTACCTAAAAATTAAGACAAAATGTATGTCAGATCTGTGCAAGTTACTACAAGAATCGTTAAAAGGTCCATTTTCATGAACTGCTTTAAGTCTTCTATATATTCCTTTCTTCACTGTTAAAGATCATATACATATTTATTTAGGTAACGCAATAGGTTTTGTTACCCATCAGTAATTTATCTTCCCAAATACAGCCATCCGGCCCATTTAGGAAGCTGCTCCAGAACAACACATCTCCAATTTAGGCTTATTAATCAGGCTCTGGATCAGTTGTTTTTTTTTTCCCCACTGTAAACAGTGACAAAAGGGTTTCAAATTATTTATCCATCTAAATGACTGCTGTGCAAATGCAGATCAGGTCAATTTAGTTCAAAGAGTCCACACGCATATGATCTTTAATGTTTTTCCAGATTTAAAAGTTCGTTTTGGTTTGCAGATTTCACTATTAGCTATAAAAAGAAAAAAGCAAGCATTAAATCTTAAAGAATGCACACTTTAAAATGAGGTTCCACAATTGAAATACAACACTAAACAGAAGACCAAATGATTAAGCTGTAAAGGCATTTATGTACTTTAACTCCTGTAAAAAACCATTTAAGT
The DNA here is from genome assembly GCA_017639245.1 of Myiopsitta monachus. Lineage (NCBI taxonomy): Eukaryota > Metazoa > Chordata > Aves > Psittaciformes > Psittacidae > Myiopsitta > Myiopsitta monachus. The sequence continues at coordinate 56,393,041 of CM029917.1, read as the reverse complement.
TAAAGACACTTAATCTCCAAAAAGATTAAAAAAAGAAGCCAAAGTCTGACGTTTTCCACTTTAATCTTTACGCTGGTACATGAAGTTGGAAGAGACCATACCACAGGACAGCGTTTTCTGGTGTATGCCTTGCGCTCTGCCTGCAACGTGCGACCCCAGAGATAGACGTGGTCAGGGTGACACACGGCCTGCAATGAAGTTCCCGCTGGCGGGTACAAACAAGGTATAATGTCAGAGTTAGAAGACAACATTCTTGTTTTCCTTAAGTTGTACCCATTTCAGTACTTTACCTGTTAATACTTTAATAAGTTTAATTATTCCTCTAGACCACCTGGTACACAACGCAAAAACAGAAAAACTCTTATGTTTTTCTGAAGTACTAGAGAAGATAAGTCACATTTTTACAAAGTTAAAGATCTATAGACACTGTAGGCAAAGCTGGCTTTAAAAAAGAAAGTATTTTTTTAAGTTAAAAAAAGCTTAAAGTCATGCTATGCAAGTTTTTTACTTTTCATTTGTCTATTGATCTTTAAATTAGATCAGACATACTCAAGGTAAACCTTGCATTTATATACACACCTGTTTCCTCAAGTACTAAACACTGCTTCAGTACGGCTGGTAGTTGTTTTGGTGATTGCCGCCACCACGGGATGCCTTTCCGTATGTGCTTTGCTGACCTGTAGATAACATTGGGGAGAAAAAAAACCAGTACAGAAGCAGTAATGCCCAACACTCTGAATGAGATTGTTCCCATACAATATGCCAAGAGGGCTGCTCTTCAGAGTTGTATGTTAGTAAGACGTGTAACAGAACAAATTACTAAAAGAGGTACCTGTTTTAAAATGCATGCTATTATCTGGAATGAGATCAAAACCACTTACCACTGTAATCTGTGTATCCTGGCCCATATCCATAATTGGGATAGTTGTACCCAGAGTAGTCATAGCCTCCATAGCCACTGTAGCTTTGATCACTGTAAGCACTATTGTAGTTCCCATAACCTTGATCATAGTAGTTATTAAATCCTTGATTCCAGTTTTGTCCCTGACCTGAAACCAAATATAACATTTATAAGTGACAGAACTTACTATTTCACTCTGTGCTATGCCACTTTATCTAACTTTCTATGGCAATCTTTCTATGCCAAAACTACTATCTGGAAGAATCCTTTTACTCTCCCCCCAAGAAAAATAATTGTCTAAGGAGAATTGAGGCATCTCATTTGGATTTTGAATAGGTTGCAAGATCTTTTAACCCACAACATTAGAGACAGACAGCAGGTAGTCCTCCTCATGGAACAGCCAATAAAAACAAATCAACAACGAAGGCATGCACTACAGCAGCTCCTACTGTTTTAACTTCTATTTTGGATCCTTAATTGCCTGAACACCAAGTTATATCACAGGACCAACTTACTATATCGTGTTGGCTGTGACTACTATAAGACTGAGACGTATTAACCTATAAAAAAAACCAGCTGATTGCTTCTCATCTATTTGCAAGGCACAGCAGAGCAACTGTCTTCCTCTTCAGCAAGTCATGGTTTCTCACCCATAATCCAACTATCAGTGTAACCCTTCACATGAAAAGACAACTGCATTATCCATTTAACTATGCTGCCAATTGTGGTTATACAAAAGCACCCTACCTCCAGCTTGCCACTTTACCACTTGAATGCAAACAGAGCAAGAAGAGTTTCTCGAACTTCCACAATCACAAGCACCAAAATACCATTTACTAACATTCTGCGTTCCACATTGAGTTCAAACTTAAAATCTGCATGCATCCGAACTCTGGACTGTCTACAAACACCTCTGTGTTTGGTACATGAATTTATGGATTTACATTAATTTCAACATCCAAAATGCTTACCTCGTCCACGCCCCCTTCCACCTCCTCGTCCACCAGCTGTATTGCTCTTTCCTCCTTTCTGCTGCTGCTGCTGTTGCCTGTATACCTCTTTGGGCTGTGCTACTTTGATCTCACACTGTAAAAAGAGAAATTCTTTAACTCGACAAGAATGTAAAGACCATTATGCAAGCTGCTTTCAGAGAAGCCTACAGCATTTCACATGCTAAGAATGACAGCTCCCATACCTTGCCTGAACCAATTTGATGGTATCTGCTCTCTAGTAGCTTCTTTACTGGCTCTTCATCTGTGTACGTGATAAAACAGAAGCCTCTCCTTTCATTTGTCTTTGTGTCCATGGGAAGCTCAATGTTTTCAATCTGAAATCAAAAGTCAGTAACACATGAAATCTGTAAGCAACTTCTTATGCTACCAGAACTATTTGGCAGTCCAGGGGCTATGCTGACAGCTCTGAATCAGCCCACACGACCACAATGGAATCATTAACATGCATATAGTTTCAACAACCCTAGTTCTATGTAAGCCTGAGCCAACTCCTTCATGATAAATTCTTCTGTCTTAAACAACTGCACTTAAAAACCACAACTGTTCTTATATTTTACGTTGCTATACCATACCTCACCAAAAGCACCAAAGTACTCCTTTATCTGTTCTTCAGATGTCTCTGGACTCAACCCACCAACAAACACTTTTTTTGGTGGCTCCTTCCCTTTTAAGGCTTTTGCTCTTTTAGGATCTATTAACTTCCCATCCAGCTTGTGTTCCTTCAGTTCCAACACCTAAGCAACACAAAAGGAGACAAGAGTCAGATCACTACAGTGACAGAGGCATGCTGTGTGCCATCGATCCACAAGAAATACACCAACCTTCTCCACACTGGCAGCGTCCTTGAAGAGCACAAACCCAAATCCCCTCGACCTTCCAGTAACCGGGTCCGTTTTAATCGTACAATCCACAACCTCGCCAAAACGAGAAAGATACTCTGTCAAGTCTTTCTTGCTCGTGTCCCAGCTGAGGCCTCCAATAAACATTTTCCTGAAACGCAGTAAATACATACACATAAACACACGTGTACATGTACGCGCACGCGCACAGACACACGCAGCTGGGTGCAAACGCAAGTATGGAGCAAGCGCACTCATGGCCGCCGCAAGCCGAAGGCGACCCGGATGCCTTTGAGGCATCCGGCACCGCAAGCGGCTCACGGCCGTAGCGGCTGCCCCGGCCCGGCCGTACCGCTACACGTGGGCCGGATCTACGCGTCCCGCCCCGCCCCGAGCCCGCCAGAACCTGCACGCCCCCATAGGCTGGCAGTGACGTCACGCGCCCTGATTGGCAGCCCCCCCTCCCCGCCCCACGGAAACTGGGTCAGACGCTCAGGACACAAAGGCGGGCGCGGCCATTGGCGTGGGAAGGGGGAGGCCCCGCCCCGCTTCCCCCCCACCCCCCAGCTCCCTCAAGGCATCTCCCGCCCCCCACCCCCACCCCGCGCGGCCCAGGAGGGCGGGCGAGGGGAATGGAGGCGCGACCCCCCCCCCCCCGCCTTACCCGTCATCCTGCTGGTTCTTGCTCGCGTTGATCTTAGAGCCCTCGGCGAACTCCTCCTGGCCGCTGCTCATCTCGGTCGCGTCCTCCATGGCGGGGCGAGAGCGGCGGAGCTGCTCAGGCGGGCGGCGGCGACAGCGGAGACCAGCGCGCAACAGAAAATGGCGGAGAAAAAGATCCGGGCGCCGCCTGCGCCGTCTTTATATAGGCGCCCCAGCAGCCAATCAGCGCCTCCCTGTCCTTGGGCGCCGCAGCGCCTCTGGCGGCTTCCGGTGGGGCTGCAACACCCGCCCTCCATCGGGGGCCGGGCACCCCCCCCCCGCATCACCGGCAGCTCCGGGCGTGGCGCCGGTACAACCTTGCCCTGCCGTGAGGCGCGGAGTGCCGCCGCCAGCACCATCCGCCTCCCCCCATCGCTGCTCCAGGCTCCCCTGGGTAGTAGGCGGAGGTCACTGCTTAGGCGGACCGGGGGCTGGGTCGGGCGGGCTCCGGGTCCGGAAGGTGGCGGGAGGAGGAACGTGTAACCCAGCAAGCCCGTTCAGGAGGCGGCGGGGCGGGGCAGGCGCTCCGAGGGCGGAGCACTCCCTGCCGCCGGAGTCCCGCCGTCGCCGCATTCTCACGATCGGCGGCGAGTCGGCTTAGCACGGCCTGGGCCTGCCCGGCCCCCCGCGTAGCCGCAGGGCGGGGCGCCGGCCGCCACCGCGCGTCCCCGGTGCGCCCCACGTGCCGCCGCTGCCACAGCCGCCATGGGTGTGCTGCCGGTGCCGGCGGAGGTGCGCGCCATCCTGCTGGACATCGAGGGCACCACCACCCCCATCGCCTTCGTCCAGGTGAGATCCGGCGGCGCGGGAGGCAGCGGGCCTGGTTATTGTGCCCTTCACGGCCCCGCACGGCGGGGAGAGGCCTCTCCGGGGGCTGTGGAAGGCGGGTCTGAGCTCACTTCATAAGCGTAAAACCGTCACACTTTTTCGGTGTTTTCTGAATAATGCTCAACGAGAAAATGCGTCTCGTTATACCCATCGCGTGCCTCTTCTGGGGGCAGGAAAACAGGGGGCTGCTCCATTTAGTAAGTGGGGTGGGGTTTGGGGGCGGATATAGGGCAATCGGAGTGCTCTCGGACTCCTTTCGGAAAAGCCCTAGAGCATCACTTGCTCTGATGGCTGGAGCTGCAGCACCTCACCCGAGCCTTTAGAGAGCCTGAACTACTCTGGTTATCCGTCCGCTGCCTCTTCCCTTCAGAAGCGTGGTGCAGTCACATCCCTCTAGTGTCACCACAGACGTGTGTCCTTCCTCTCGCATGCACAGGACCAGCGCACAGAGGGTAGCCCAGCATCAAATGTACATGAGGATGATTGTGCTTACAGTATGCGTGAATGGCTTCCTCTGCCTAGGAGAAGGCTTGAAACTATTGAAAATGCTGGATGAGGTGCAGAAGCCGGGGGCCTGGAAGCCTGCGAGGCCAGCCGGAGGCATCAGGACGAGCCCCGTAAACATGCTATTGAAATTCTCAGTTCTCCAACCACTGCAGGTCCCTCCTCTCCAAGAGGCTTTGGTCCCCAACCAGGCTCATCTGCTTCACAGGAGGGAGCAATTTCCTTGCATTTAAGACACTAAATGGCATTATCCTTGCTGCAGCCATAACCCTGTATTTCTCATGAGACATTACAGCTTTTGGTGGATCTTTTTTTGCTGGTAGTTCATGAAGGTTCTTTTGACCCACATAATGCACGGAGGGGTATAGGCTTTTGCCAGGTTTTCGAGGTGTTTGTGCTAACAATTTAACAGATGAACAACATGACCTACATCTTTCCTGTCCATGTTCCTCCGGTGCTCTTGAAACTTCAGGTCTAGATGGCATTACAGCTGCCTCCTTCTCTCAATATCTTTGAAGTTAAAAGTTTGAACAGCTCAGATTTCTTACTAGACACCTAATGGAGCCACATAGTTGTTTACATATATCCACCTTGAATCCATTTTGCTGTTGCACAGATACATACAATAAGCCTGAGCTGGTTTCCTACCCAAAGTCTTTCTGTTGCAGAAAGGCCAAATGAGTTATAGTTCTCAATAAAACTCAGTTTGCTGGGTATCCTGAAGATGTTCAAAACAACTTATTTCACTTGGACTTTCAGTTAACCTCCACAATTTCTATTTCCCTTTAAAAGTTCCACTGCTGGTTCTGCAGGCATTTTGTTTCTTAATATGAAAGGACTGTATTTAATCCTTTCTTTAGCATCAGAATTATTGAACACGCAAAGTAAGGAAATAGAATGAGCCGGTTGATGGATGTATTGAGAAAATATAGCAGGAAAGAGAATATTTGATGGCCCCTAGTTTTCTCTTTTGCTGGGTCAACCCTGGCAAAGTAGACGTCAAGGGAGAGATGGAATGTGATAAAAAGCATCCCCTGGGATTTGCTGGATCTCATGTAGAAGAGCAGACTGAGACTGAACTGTGTCTGCATGTTGCTTGAAATCCTGCAAGCGCTCATTACAGCAGTCCTACCTGCAGTTCTACTGATAGCAGAAATACAGCCCTTCGTGTACTGGTTGTAACACTGCTGTGGGCAGTTGCAAAGGCTTGGGGGGGTGGGGGGAGGATGTCAAGCTGTGCTTGCTCACAGCTGTTCCTTCATCCTGCCAAGCTGTGTTGAGGCAGCCGCAGCTGGGGCTGGATATCACTGAGGAGCCCTCTGGGGTTTAAAAAGTAGTTTGAAAGCAACTAAGCTCAAGTAAAGACAGTGAGGGAGTAACTGGGGTTATTACAGGGCTGTGGTCATTTTCTAGGCATTTAAGAGATTTTCCTTTCTCCTAAATTTACATTAGTTTTTAAATACGCAACACGGAAAGCACAACATTAGAGTAATAGAAAATCCTGCAATTCTGCCACCACATTACGCTCTCAGGACCACCATTTTCTTAATTCAGTAATGAATGAAAGCTGACATACAGTGAGGAGAAAGACACCCCTGATCATTTCCTGCGGAGAGGTGAGCTCAGGTTAGTTTCCTCCCATTTCCTCCCCATCCCAGATTTTTCCCAGTTAGGAAATGCTCAGTTCTGGACCTGAGGGAAGGAGCTCCCAGCCCCTCCCCTTGTCCTGGGTCTCTTCCCACACCAAGAGATGCCATCGTGGCTTCTCAGTTGTGAAACACTACTAATGAGAGCAATCTGTAGTTATTTCTGGGTGCTCTGGGGATCTCCAGGAAGGTCTGTAATTCTCCTGTGGCACTTTTCCCTAACCCCATTTCATTTCATTTACAAGAGTGTCCTATGGAGCTCAGTGTCACTGGACTAGATTTTTCCTTTGGAAAAGGTCCTCTAACCCTTGTGAGAAGTTGAGACGTGCTTTCAGAAGAACCTTTGTTAGGACAAGTGCCCCATTAAAAGTACTGTAATATAAGTTACAGAGTATATACACAGACAGCCTTGTACTCCTCAGCTGATGGGAGCTTGGGAGTCATGTCTGCCTATTTAAGACATGGCTATTTGGCAAGCCCAGGAGAAGTTGTCACCCACCTTTCCATTCTGGGATGTAAAAGCTACAGCTGCATAAGTATTTGTGCAAGAAATCCACCTGCGCTAATCTTTGCTTAAGGCTGACTCTCACCTGCAATGGCCAGACACCCTTGCAGTACTGTAGTGGAAGCTCATGCAGGAAAAAGGAACCATACACACCAGCATGTGCAAACAGTTGCCTCAAAAGCAAGTCATCCTTACCTCTGCCAGGTTAAAGGAGCTGCCTGTTTTTCTTGTGTGCCACCAGGAGACCTTGTTCCCTTACATCAAGGACAACGTGAAGGAGTATCTGCGTGCTCACTGGGAGGAGGAGGAGTGCCAGCGGGACGTCGGACTTTTGAGGAAACAGGTCCAGTAACAGCTGCGCTGTGTCTTTCTGGGGCTCACAGCATGCCTCAGACTTCATGTCACTCAGACTCCCCCAGTCACACAACAGGAGTCTGTACTTCTCTTTGGGGTTGTGCTTAGGGAAGGGATGGTGCTTGGTAGGCAGCAGCTCAGATGCCTGCCTTGGTCTTCACAGCCCCTGAGAGTGGACATCAAACCATGGCTTTTCAGCTGTGTGCCTGCACTGTGCCCTTCTCTTACTGAATTTGCTGCCTGTGGCTTTCAGATGCCTGGTCAGGAAGCAGCAGGGAGGGATGGCAGAGTACTTGTCCTGCGCAGGACAGCGTATCCTGCCTCTGTACAGGGACATGGCATCAATTTGAGACTGGGGGCTGTCTGAAGCCAACAGATACGTTTGCATCTTTGCCTTAATTTCAGTAATTAAATACTTAAGCAGGTATAATTCTCACTATTGTTTGCAGTAACAAAGCTACATTAGTGCTAATTGTTGGGTTTGGAAAGTACAGTCCAAGCAGGTATTTCTAGACGTTACGGAAGTCTGAGTTTCCCATTGAGAAAAGCATTCAAACACTGTTGTAACCCTTCATGTGAAGAGCAGTTCAAGCCGTGTCCTGCACAGAGGGGCATTGATGCAGGTGTCAGACCCCTTTCCTGAACTGAGGTGATGAGACTGCTGCATTTCTTCCCTCACCTCTTTTTATCATGGATGATTTCCAGGCTCAGGAGGACTCTAGCTTGGATGGAGCCGTGCCAATCCCTTTGGAGAGCGGAAGTGGGGAAGAGGAGCTGGAGCGGGTCATCCAGGCAGTCGTAGACAACGTGCACTGGCAGATGTCTATGGACAGGAAGACCACAGCACTGAAGCAGCTTCAGGGGCACATGTGGAGGGCAGCCTATGCAACTGGGCTTGTCAAAGGAGAGTAAGTAATTGTGTGATCCTTTCCCTGGGGCAGGAATGGGGTGCATCTGCACTAGATGTCTGTTAACAGAATAGCTGCATAAGAATTACCACCTCAGTGGAGAAGCCAATACATTTGACACTTCATTTCAGACTTGATCATGTGATGAACACTGATCCAGTCCTTGGATCTTAGGCAACCAAAAGCTTACAGTAACCTTGGGACTGACCAAGTCGTCTCAGTCCCTACTGGGAAGGTTACAAGTGGGTGAGAATGTTTCTCCTTAAGGAACAATTGGCAGGTGCATGCTGGGCAACAGCCAGTTCCCCAGCCACCTGGGCAATGTCTGTAAATGAGATAGGGCCTGAGAAACAGAACAAGCTAATGAGGGCATGACATGGGCAATTCTGCTTCCACAACCACCAGAACATTAGTCTGGGTCAACTATCTTCTGCATTAGGAATTCAGAAAATGTCTCAGTATTTCTATACAGAGATCTCTTGGTAAAGCAGGAGACTGAGGCACAAGTATGACCTTCTTGCAGTTCTCCGTCTTGCATGTGATATTCCTGAATTGCACTCACATTTTGGAACAAGCCTAAAAAAGCCAGGGCTGCAGGATCGGGTCCTATCTGTTATTTCCTCCTGCTTTGTCTTTTACCTGTGTGTTTCCTGCCTTTCCACTTCTGTTCATCTTCAGGCTCCTCTTTATGTTTCAGCCACATCACAGGGGTACATAAGTAGGGACAACTGGAGTTAAGCCTTTCTTATTTAGGTCGAGAGATGCTTGGTTAAACTATCCATTTCAAGTTCCTAAGGAAGTAAACCAAACCTTGAAGTTCACAAAGTGTTTTGCCAAAGGAAGAACGAGGAAGAAGAAAAAGCTCACAGAAAATGTAAACATCCATGAGAGAAAGCAACAAAACCCAAAACCAAGTCAAGAGGAACAGCCATCCTGTTGGGTGGCTTTTAAACAGCAGGGCTAATTGTCTTATAGTGGGCCAAAAACTGTGGAGCTAGCCTTGCTGCTTGGCAGCATCCAAGCAGTGAGATCATTAAAGTCTGCTTCTTGCTCAACTATAGCTGGCACATCAGTGTCTGAAATTCAGATGCTCAACTCAGCATATGAAGACATGAGGATGGGGGGAGTTTCTGCAGGTGTTGTACAATAAATAGTTTCAGCTGACAGCAGAGACATTTGATAAATAACTATGAAAAAAATCAACTTTTTTTTTTAATACATAACATAACAAGGCTCTGAGCAGATGGCCAAGAAACTGAGCATGAAGAAAGGGCCAGCTGAGTGCTACAAGTCTGCAAGACTCATTCCTTTTGCATCTAATTAGAGCCCTCCTTCAGGTGCTCAGATCCTCTTTTTAGGGCAGTACACCAAGTGGCCACACAGCTGTGCAATGCAGGTAGAAAGGCTGCCATTCGGACTGGGGTGAAAATGTCTCCTCCATGATCCTGGGGATCATGTCTCCTCCAGCTCCTCTCTTCATCCTTCTGCCATATCAAACTCAAACCCCTCCCTATCCTTCCAAGGCTGTTTGTGGCCTTGCTTTATCATCCATCAAGTGTATTACTGAGGGACTTACTGTCAGCCTCGCTTTGTCCTTCTTGACCATGCTCAAGCTTTCACTTTCCCCTAGTACATGTATCATCTCGTAAATGTCCTTTGCATACAAAGAGCTTTTACATGCTATAAGTGCAGCGCTGGAGAGGTTTCATGGTATAAATGAGAAGGGTGTGAGGAAACAGATATGTCCATTAGCATTTACACAACAGTTACCTTGGCTTTGGTCGTCCTTCACTCTGTCACAGCTTTGCTCCCGACTGCTGGGCTTGTCTTTGGGCAGCTATTACCCAGGATTTAGATGGAGCTCACATTTTTGAGACTCATCAGCCCATTGCTATACTTGTATCTTGCCTTCCCAGCACTCTGCAAGACCAGAAGAATAAGGGGAAGGATGCTGCTGCCTGGTGGACAGGAGCTTTTTCACCCTTTGCAGTTAAGCCAGGGACACATCTGGCCTAGTTCTGTACAACCTGAGTTGCTGAACAGAACAGCTCTGTTCTCAATCCCTTAGGGGGATGCTCCTTTCCCAAGCTGTTGTTTGCATTCAAACAGTTCGTACAGTGCCCCTCAATTTAGCTCCTCCCTATGCACGGACAGAGCCTGAATCTGTGGGTTACGTTTGCCCCATATGGATGCAGCTTATGGCCATAGTTCTTACCAACAAGAAGCCTTTGTAGCTTGGAAGCAGGTGGGGCTTAAGATACAAGAGCCTGTTTTCTCTGTCTCCCCCCCTTATTCCTCTCTTGCAGAGAAAAGCAGTGGGATACCATTTTCCCCAACCTTTACTCCCCTCTATAAATTGAAGGGGCTGGAGAAGCTCCTGCCAAATGTCTGAAATGAATCAGAGCTGCTGTCTGCATAGCAGTCAATGAGCTGCTCAATTGGCTGGAGCTAAGACTATTTCATCTGCTGCTTGAAATACACTCCCCAGCTGCAGGAGTCTTGAGCAGGTTGAGAATGAAGTCCTTTACAAACTAATGGGACAGTTATCAGAGCAACTGGATAAAGGTATATCTCTGGGTACCTCTGGGTTTACCCTTACCTCCTGCCCTGTTTTGCTCCAGAATCTTCGAGGACGTGGTTCCAGCTATCCGGAAGTGGCGGGAAGCTGGGATGAAGGTCTATATCTACTCCTCGGGCAGCATTGAAGCCCAGAAGCTTCTGTTCGGCTATTCTACAGAAGGTGATATCCTAGAGGTAGATAACTTTTATCGCCTTTCTTACAGCTTCTCCCTTTGCAGAGCACTTCCCTTGCTGTAATACTGCATGGATAACTGCCTGGTACAGGAAGGTGGGGCAGTGGGTTTGACCTGCAGGAGTTCAGCCAGTTCAGTATGCTGCACCACCCCTGTTACTGTGGTAGAAAGGAAAGGGGATGCCTCACTCAGGAGTGAGGTTTAGCCCTGCTCTTCAGGTGGCACTCAGCAAGTGCCTTTGCTTTTCTCTCTTTCAGCTCTTTGACGGCCACTTTGATACTAAAATAGGCCCCAAGGTAGAAAGTGAGAGCTACAGAAGGATTGCTGCCAGTATTGGGTGCGCCACCAACAATATCCTCTTCCTGACGGATATCCCTCGAGGTAGGTGTCCTGACAGTTCTGCTGTCCTCCAGACTTGTCACAAGCACCCCAGAAGTGCTGCAGACCACCTTGCTTTAGTGGCATCCCCATAGCTGCTGCCATGCTCCTTCCTTACACATCCAGGCTCCTTGCACAGCAGTGGGGTATCTGTGAGCAGCGCTGCACTGAGAGAAAATAGATAGAAAATATCTACAGAAATAGAGAAAACCTGCCCTTGCACCAGCAAGCAAGGAGTCACTGTTAAAGCAGAGCATTTGCTGAAGCAGTTGGCATGCCCCACTTACGAACACGGTCAGTGGTTTTCACGACCTGTACTCAAGTGAACAGACAATGTCTGCTGTGTGGCACACATGATGCCTGGTTCTTAGTTCCACTTACCATTAGGTTGTGTTCAGCAGCAGGAAAACATTGTTCCTGGTCACTTGAACTTGACCCCTGGAAGCTTAGGAACCTGATTTAAGTTCCTGCCTTTGCTGGAAACATCTTTCTGGCACAAATGGCACTGGATTGTGATCTCAGTCTAAGCCAGCTCCATCCCCAGAAGTTAGCCCTTATCTCCTCCCTGAGCCTCCAGCAGAGCTGGAGGGAGCTGCAGTTACTTCCCTTTCCCTATAGAAAATATAGGGAACTGCGGCCTCTTGCTGTGCTCAGGGACTCAAGGAGGCTTGTGAAAAGTGGCCCCCAGCAGGGGTGGGGTGAGGGTTTTGGGACTCACTAATGCCATGGCTCAGCTTCTTTATGACAGGAGCTGAGCTGCTGGTGTGTGCTGCCTGCATGGTGCCTTGGACAGCCATCAGCTATCATCACAAGGCAGCCAGCTCCTGTCCACTCACATTACACAGCAGCTACAGTTGTCACAGCAGGTCAGCTGGGAGCTGGTTCTTCTCTAGAGCCCTGCAGTGCAAACGCTGCTCACTCAGTCTCAGCCTTTAAAAGCACTTCAGTGTTTTGGGGCACCTTCAAACCATAAAGACCTCAGGTAGAAAGCTCAGTAAACACATCTCATCACTCTCCCTGCCTCTGTTTCAGAAGCCAATGCAGCCGAGGAAGCGGATACTCATGTGGCTGTGGTGATCAGACCGGGCAATGCAGGACTGACAGATGATGAGAAATCCTATTACAGCCTCATCTCATCTTTCACTGAACTTTTCCTGCCTTCCTCCACTTAGGGGAAGTGGTGCATGCACAAAAGACTGCTTCACCTGAATTGTCCTTGTGTAATGTTAGGTAATTTTGTCCATTATCAGAATTTAAAGCCAAATCCACATCGTGTCTTGGACCCGCGACTAGTGCAGGCAGGTATGGATGGAGAGTATGGTGTGAGGTCCCTTGTGCAGCAGGACGGAGGCCTGCAGCAGCCAGCTGGAGCTGGGAACAGGGTGAGGAGCACCACCATGAATCCTGCTGTTCCTCCCTTTTCCCAGTTAGTTCAGGGGATGCTTTCTTCAGATTCACCGGTTGAAATCCAGTGCTGAGATGCTCCAGGAGAAGTTCTGTCATTTGTAGAAGCGGTCTGCAAACAAGGTGTATGTCCCTTGTTCCAGAGGGACCTCTAGGGACCATGGGAGCATATGAGCTTTTCCCTGCAGACAGGGCTGATGGCTAAGGCAGAGCTTTCAAAGGCGGGTTAGGATGCCAAAGGAAAATGCCAACTGTGGGCTATAGTACAGTAGGTTTGGGCTGCCACAGAAAAAGCTAGCCCTTGCTGCAGCCAAGTTCTTCAGACCAGTCTTGGCTATATCCAGAGCAAGCGTAGGTACAAAACAGGACAAGAGTTTATAGAGCTATACAGCCAGCCCACAAGAATGAAATAGAGTATGTATAAATATAGCTTTAAAAATTAAATTCTAGATCCACCTCACTGCTGCCTCATGGTGCTGGGATATGGGATCCTACTGGCTGCTTGACTATGTTTCTGAAGTATTTCCCTTAGCACTAACTTGTGGTGCTCCTTCTCAGTAGCAAACATCACCCTGTCATGTGTTCATAGCACTGGTTAGCTGTGAGCAAACCTTGACAGACAACTGCTCCTGAAGGGGACGTCCTGCTGTGTTGGATGAGAATGAAAAGCCTGACATTTTTATCCACCCTACCAAAAATGTGCCAATTTACATCAGGCGGTCATGGAGCTTTTCCTAATGCAGAAATAAAAAACACGTATTTGCTTTCATTGTGTTCGCTCCATCCCATTTAGCCTTCCTGCCTTATCACCAGTGATCCCAGCACCTAAAGGCAAATCTCTTTTGTTTCTTTTAAACCTATGAGCACTTTGGTTTCCTGCTTTCACCCTCCCTGGTCCTTTCCTTAAAGCAATCCTGTCTTGACAAGGAAGCTGCATTACCTTCTCGATCATCTTACAGTTTTAGTAAGGACTCAGTGAAGGTGCAGGAGTGAGAGCCACAGCTAAGTTATACCTAGCAATAGTGGAGGCAGAGGCAGTCTGAAACCCCAGTTCACTGCTGCTGGCACTTCCTGCATGGGTGTCACTTGCTACTTCTGCGTGGCTGTGCTTGAGCTTTCCCTCAGGGACAGCTGAAATGCATTACTAATGCATGTGGTGCCTTCCTGAGCTCTGATCTGCGCCTACAGCAGCTCCTGTTGATGGAGGTTACTGTGTAAAGAACAAGCAAAAGACAGGCAGTCTGGGAGGAAACCACCTAATGCCAGCATTCCTCTTCTAAACCTTCAATGGTAGCAGGTAAGGCAGCTAGTCTGGATGCCCTTCTGGGCTGTGTAGTATGACCCTCCTCTTAGAAAGAGCCTGCTAATGAGCACAGTGGCAGTAAGTGTATCTGCATGGCTGAATAGTCCCTGGCTTCCTTAAAGGATTGACTGTAATCATGACACTGTAAATACTCAACTTCTGTTTTGTCTTTGCCATCAGAAATCTATGCTTTGGGTAGGGGACAAAAATAAAACTCACCTTCTCCATAAAAGCACTTTATTTAGTGGTCGTGTTTCAGTGTGTATCAGCTGTAGCTTAGTTGTACTGAAATGTGCTGTTAGAAATACCCTTAAGAAATGTACAGAGTTATCACCAAAAACCTGAAGTTCACTTTGGATTGCATATAGGAAAAGGAGAGAAAAAACAAAACAACGGAGAGTCTTTTTGTTCCTCTGATAAAATTACAAAATATGAAATGATAAAAGTATTAATGGATTTAAAAAAAAGTCACAGTGGATTATTTACAGTAAAACACCCTTAAAACAAATTTCTGGTTTGTGCTCCATATACACTGAGTGTATGTGCCCATGTAAGAGGATTCCCACCTGCATCTTCTCCATCCCCTCCTGCCCTTGCACAGGAGGAGCTCTGCAGCCAAGCTGCTGGGTGCCCTTGGGCCACCTGCACATCCTTCCAGGAAAGCTTCCCACTAAGGACACAGCTACAAGGAGGCGGCCCTCAGCAGTGCAACAACAACTCTGTTGGCTGGAGATGCTCTGGATTTATAACACAGCTGCACGAGAGTAAGTTTTGGCCCTCATAAGATGAAGGGGCTGGCCAAAAGCATTCTGCTTACACTAGTTTTGACACAAGTTTTTCCTCAACTGTCTCTCGGGAGAGGCCTTTGGCCTTTGCAGAAGACTGAATGCCCTCGTGCTTTTTCCCCCTCTGCTAGAAATGCTATATGTGGTACAGAGCTCCCCTTCAAACACCTGTCACCATTTTAATTTCTGCTTATTTTCCTGCAGCTCAGACAAGATGCAGTCCTAAGCTGAACCTGGCTCATGGAGGAAAACAGCTATGTTCATGAGAAGCAACTCCCATTGCTCCCCTGCACAGCCAGTAGAGCAGCCTTCTCAAAGCCAGGTTTTCAAACAGGCTTTGAGCTCTTGCCTTTTGCTATAAGCGTACAAAGCAGCAAAGCCAAATGCTATGCCCAGAACCTGCAATGATCCTGTTCTCATTGCAGGTGAACCCAGTGTTGCTAACACGATGTTTTCCCTCTTAGTGAATAAAAACGAAACCAAAACCTTTTGAAATATCACAGATGATACGTGGTAGCAGCACTACAGACTTACAAAAAGCATCCTTTTCTGGCTCATCTTCAGAGCTCACAGGCATTCCCATCTTAATTCAACGCCTTACTTCCACCAGTACCCACCACTGAGTCTGAAACACGAAGCCAAGCACAGCAGCCCACTGTGCCATCTTCTCTGGCCTGAGGATGGTCTGCCCAGCTAGAAAGCAGCATTGGCCAAGTCTTGCTTCCTGATCACAGCAGTTTCTCCAAAACCCAGCTTCCAGGCTGGACAAAATGCCTGCCTGCTCACCACAAAAGCCAGTCAGCTGGGGTCTTCCACTGCCTGATTCCAAGTCCAGAAGAAACAGCCATTCTTTCTCACCCAACCGAGTTACACAAGTTGGCAGCAAAGAAAACACAAGTAACTCACAAAAGTTGCAGTCTAATGACACGAGAAACAGCGACTCCTGAAGAATCCTGCTGTCCAGAGAAGTCAATTTTCTTCATCTCTTCCTCTGCAGAACAGGCTGAGGAATGCCCTGTCCTGTGAGGGGCATCATGAGGACTGGCTGTTGAATGTTTTGAGCAGCATGACACAGTCACTCACAAAGAGTGATCGGTAGCAGACTAAATAGCTTGTGCTCTCTCATGCTGCCACCGAGAAGGATCCACTCCTCTTCCAGCAGACAGCTGTGTGGCTCCTAACACAACAGCCACCCTCAGAGGCCTTTGGCAATGTGATCATGATTGCACACAAAAATGAACTCATCAAAGAAGTGTAAATGAGGTCATGTTTAACCCAGGAGACCACACCTACCCCACTCCCCCCATTAGAGCACCAGCTACACCTGATCCGTCTGGTACTCAGAGGCTTCCGATAGGCTTTCAGAGAAGCTCAGAAAGTTCTCCTGGTACTCAGAGCAAACGATTTCAAATCTGTAGTGCCTGAACTCTGCTGCGAAGGTACCATAAAAGCACAGAAGGCACATCACCAGGCCCCACTGGATCCTGGAGGCATGCATGTGAATGCCCTGCGCCATGAGGATAAAATCTGGAAGAGGAAAGTCAAGGAGAACTAACGAGAGTAGAGGCACCAACCAGGGTGAGAGAAAGCCAACAGGGAAGACAATCAAATCTTAAAGTCCCCTGGATGATAGTCAACCTATCCAGCCATCATGAAAGCATGAACATGGAGGCCAAAAATGGAAGGGATATCGGGTATCAAACAAGACGCATGGAGAGCGGCAGCTCTCCTATACAGACCAGGGCTTCCTGATCCCAATTCAGGCTGATAAACATTTACCCACTGGCTTGCTTGAACATCCAACTATCCAGTGACAGAGCCAGCAAGCTGGGGATCTGGCTGCAGACCCCTACCTGCCAGGAGCCTTCCAGCAGGAACTGGAACAGACCTCTGCACCAGAGGCAATGGGAGCACCTTTCAACCTGTGCAATCCTTCTTTCTCTTCACATCACCTGCAAAATCATCCCTTTCTGTGAAATCTGGAAGCAACAGTCTACGTAGTATGGCATGTTATGCTGACAGGAAAACCAACACTGTCAGAGGCAGAAACTGTCCTCCAGACTCATGTACCCATGCATACTTCTTGGACTGCATACTGCCTGGTATAAGGGTCTCACTGCTTGCTGTGTCATGGGTTATGCTGCAATACTCCATAAAAGCAGATCTCAGCTCCCCTGAAGCAGAGGACACATTTCTGAGCTGGGGACCTGCCCTAGCCCAATATGCATCTCTAAACCTACTGGCTTTCCTGTCTCAGGAGGTCCTCTGCATTTCAAGAATGTAGGAGCTCACATCTTCACAGGCACAACAAACAAGGAAGCAGCCTCTCCCATGCTTTAATGGCACAATGCAGGTAATCAGAGACTTTTCTTCTTGGGCTTAGTGTAAGTGATGAAAGCTTCATTTCAGCAAACAGCATTCTGTGTCTGGCTTTAAGGATCTTCTGCCTCCCCTGTAGTGCAAGAGTTATGCACAAGCTGCATGGGATAGGGAGCCAGCTCCAAGCCTTTGCAAAGCCAGGGTTGGGAGGCAAGAATGGGACTCTTGCCTCAGCCTGCACCCCTCCACAGAGGGCCCAAGGCCTTCAGCACCAAGCAGGTGGCTGGGCAGGGCTGGGTGCACCCAGCATGTCGGTACAGGAGCAGCTACACCCTGGCTTACCTGGCTACTCCTGCTCCCAGCCTGGCACAAACCTCGGGAAATGGCAGCACAGCAGAAGCCCAGCTTCTAGCATGCAGTCCTGCCTACCCCCGACACATGTTGGGAGAGCTATGGGCTTGCAGCAAATGAGGAGGGGAGCACCACAAGAGTCAGGTGAAGTCCCACATTATGAATACCAAAGCATGATGCTCGACTACAGAGTTTTCCAAGGAAGCTTAAGAGGCAATTGATGATACAAATTCATACCCATCTGCTATTCCTATGGACACTGGCTGATCCAAACCAACCGAGTGACTAAGGAATTGTTTTATGAGTAGGCTGTTCCATGAAGAGGGGGATTAGCTTATTCCTCCCCATTTATTCCTCACCATTTATTCCTGCCTTCTTGATTATCCCAGAGCTAACGCTGATGTAACCATGCAGTGAATGGATCCACCTTAAACAACTACCCAGAGCACATGCTGGTGGTGTGAACAGAAGGGCTGGAGTGGGCCTGACAGGCACAAGGTGGAGAGGAAGCCACACGTACATCCAATCTGAGTGACCGTAGATCCCACAGCCTAAATCCCATTCATAAAGCACCTAGTCTTAACCCAAGGTCCACATGACTCAGCAGCTCTAAACTGTGATAACCGCCTTAAAAAGCAGCAGGGCTGGACGCAGCACCCGGGAGCATTTCAACAAACACATCAAAATCTTTTTGTCTTCAGAAACCTGACTTCTTCCCTTGTTCCTTTGTTCTCCTGAGAATGTTTATCTCAGTATTTTGCATGATCTTAAATGCTACTGTGTAAAAGCAGTGGTGTCATTACATCACACAGATACTATTCAATATTGTAACCCCTTTGGATATTACCAAGAAGTTTCATAGACCTTTATGAAGTAAGAAAGCCCATCTACAAAGCAGTGCATCCTGGAAAAACACAAGTAGCTAAATGAGCATAGGATCATGCCATGAAGACAAGCTGAGTAGCATTCCTAAATGCTTTGAGATCCTAGGAAGGGACGTGAGAAGAGCCAGCACTCCCTGCTGCAGCATGTGTCAGACATGTACAAGATGTAGCTTCCCAGGGGGCGGGACAAAAGGATACAGAGCACCACGCAGAGGGTGATGCTGGCTGACAGGGCGACTCGTGGAATCCCGACTTTCCGTCCCTCATTCTTCAGGTTGATCTTGAGGGTGAGAGCAGACTGGATCCAGCACGCCAAGGTCCCAAAGCCAAAGGTCAGTGATGTGCCCACAAGGTGGATCTCCTTGTCACTGGAAATCTAGGAACAAACAAAATGGTGACTGGATGCAACAGGGATTATTTGCTAGCAACCTTGGATTGCTGCTGGGGTGGGCTAAAGGAGAGTAGGAATCACTGGGGTGTGAGACAGAGATGCTGTACCACTTCTTCTGGCAGATGTGCAAGGTGTAACATAATCAAGATGAGCTGATGGCTGTTACAGTCAAGCAGATCTTCTGCCCAAAGCCCAAGCACAGTGGGAAATGCAGTTGCTTGGTGACCGTCTCCACAGCTCCCTGACAAGATTCACCAAGGCAGAGCTCAGAAATAAATCTTTCCCTGGCCTGATGCAGTAGCCAGGACAGGCAAGGACAACCTGCTGTGGTCTTATACAGCTCTATGCAATGGATGCAAACTGTGAATCCAGCCTCATGGAGCAGTGATGCCTAGAGCAAAGGGCTCCCATGTCTCACGGGGCTCAATGACTATGCAATAGTGCAAGGCAAAGGGACAGAGAGGTTCAATAAGCAAGAATCTCCAAAGAGAACCCTTGAGTCTGTAAATCCATTCAGGAAGTCCAGCATGGACAAGACTTTAGCCAAACAGTTTCCTTCTTCCCCTCTGCCTCAGAGGCTTTTCTAGAAAGTCTGTAATTTCTCCCTGCAGCCTTGATTCCTGTTTGGTGATTTAAGAAATTCCCATCAAACAAGACACAATATACAAGGTAACAGCCTAGTCACTGAGCCTTCACTGATCCCTTTCCTTCCTACCTTGAGGTTTTTTACAAAAGTAGGTCCAGATCATAGCACAGGCAAAAATGGGATTGAGCTGCCCTTCCCCAGGTAGCCTACACTGCAAGGGACTCAGCCAGCAATGTCTCTCTAACACAGACAACCTGTAATTTTCCAGAAATATTATTTCATCAGAAACATGCCACATTCAGCCCAGCAGTCAGGCAGGAAAAAACATGGACTAAGGCCTCATTACCACATGCTTTCATGGCTTGGCAAAAAAAATGTAAGCAGGGATACAGGTAACTAACAAGTAATTAGTTCAGAATTTATAACCAGACATGATTCAAAGTACCCACTTCTAAATAACACTCGTTTGCTCTGAGGAGTGAAAAAGGAAGGAGAGGTTGAAACTGCTTTCTAGTTTCTGCCTTGTACTAGAAATACTCTTCCCACATTTGGACAAAGCTGTTACAAAAGCCTCATAGTTCCTGGCTGGGAAGCTTTTGTTAAAAACAACAAGACTTGTGCTGCGGAGTTACAAAAATCAGGTCCGAAACAGTCAAATGACCTCACACCTCAGTCAAAAAAAAGAAGCAACCAAACAAAAAGATGATGGCTGTAAAGGACAAAAAGTTCCTGCAATTGCTCCACGACCCAAACAGGTACTCAGCCCCACAAAATAAGTACCTTTTCCGTACTAGCAGGAAAAACAACTCCCTGCCTGCAAACCCAGGAAAGAAGACAGCCTACACTGACCTATCTCTGTTCCTGCATTATTGAGGGTCATTACTTGCATGCAATGAAAGAGTCAATGTCTGTTTGTACACCGCTGCAGAACCGAGTGAGAATCGGAGATACTGCATCCAGGCGCCTCTCACGTAAGTGAAAGTCCCTCTCGTGGCCAGTCTGAGGACAAGCAAGAGGTAGATTTAAACAATGTATTTCAGAGAAAGGACACAGCTATTTCCTCTGTACCAGCACCTGTGCATCTGTTCGCACAGATGCATACGTAAACTTCCAGCTCAGTCTTTTTACCCAGGACCATCTGCACCAACCCCCAGGCCTCAAGAGACTGAATAGGTTCTCTGCTCTGGCTTTTGGCAGGTGAAGCGTAAGCATGATGATGCAAATCCTGCCGGGAACACATGAAAAATGGTTGCGGCCCTTCATCTCAGCATGCTACTGGAGCCACAAAAGCAGCAGACAGAGGTGGCAGATCAGCTACGAGAAGGGCTGCAGCACAGCCAGACGCTCAATCTCCTGAGCTCACATCACAGGTAGTTCAAAGGCCTAAGCAGATCAGCTAGAAAAGCTGATCCTCATAGTAAAAGGAACCTCACAGCATGGACACAACAGCCCAAGCCTGGAGTGCAGTACCTGGAAGTTGCCGAGTAGGGTCATTCCAAAAGAAGCTGAGCATAACGCCACCAGGCCGCTGACATTCAGCCAAGGGTTCAGCACCTTCGGCTTCAGCTGAATGAAGCGCAGGATAGCCAAAACAAGTACTGAGAAGGAAACAGAATGCAAGGTGTGTCACTAGGTAGAACACACAGCAATAACCACCTGGCTAGGGATGCAAGGACCCCTCCACCCTCTTCCCACTTCAGGCTAGCTAACAGTGCTTCTGCATGGCCCTCTCCTGCTTAGTCATGGATGAGACTAAGCACAGGAAGCATTGCTCTTGTAATCCAGTTACACCAAGCGCCCATGCTTCCTTTTCTCATGATGTTTTTTGTCTAAGAGCTGGGGTGCAAATATTCTGGGGGAAACACCACCTTCCTATTTGCCTGTGGAGTTCCCAGCACTTAGGCTATCACATACATACCATGCAGCCACATTACAGCAGCTGGGCTTGAATCAAGTTTCACTCCACCCATGAGCTCTCTTGTGGGAGGTACATCAAACTCCACTTGCATTAGAAAATGTATGGACAACACACACATATTTCTGCAGGTTTTGCCAAAATGTCCACTACTCTTCTCCTCCTCTGGACTGCATCTCTGGTGCCACGAACATAAACCAAAACATGGCACTAAAGTTCTGGGAAAACTGGAAGAGCAGTCCTTCCAAGTTTATATTTAGCCCATGCGCTCTGATAAGTTATGTGATACATGATATATCTGATACATGATATGACATGATATGATATAACCCCAGGAGATATTCACATCGTATATTCTTGCCCTCCCTAAGGATGCTGCATGGAACAACACAGAAAGCCAGGCAATCAGTTGGCCTTCAGATGGGATTCAAACCAGACCACTAAAAAGCAATATAGATGAACAGGGAAATTTGCTGGTTGTTGCCAAACACCTTCTTATGCTTATGCTCAAACAGAGAGCATGCAGGTCATACTGTAAATTGCCTGTGTGAATCTCATCAGGCCCAATGGACTTGTGAACATTCAGCTGATACAGCTGGTCCCTTACAATTCTAGCATCCACAAATGGAAAGTCACCATTCCTGACTGACTCAGGGGCCCCTACAGCCCAAGGTCCATCAGTATTATTGAAGACTGAGGCAAAAAAACCCACTGAATGCCTCTGCTATATCTTAATCTCTATTAGTCAGGTGACCATCTTCAACAAGTATCAGTCCCATGTTTTCTTTAGACCTCTTGCTATTAACATACTTTAAAAAGCCCTTCTTGTTGTCTGACACAACATTGGCCAGTTTCAACTCTGAGTTTTGGCCTTTTGTGTCTTCCCCCTGCATATATGAACTACAGCTCTGTAATCTTCCTGCAAAGCCTGACCTTGCCTCCAGAGATCATACAATTTCTTTTTCCTCTTATGCACCACGAGGAGTTCCCTGTTCAGCAAAGCTGGTCTTCTGCCCCACTTGTTTAACTTATGACACATTGGGATTGCATGCTCCTGTGCTTCTAAAGGGTGGTTCTTAAAAACTGACCAGCACTGATGGACTCCTAAGCCCTCAAAAGCAGATTCTCAGGGTACTCTGCTAAACAGCTCCCTGAATAGCTTGAAGTTTGCTTTCTTGAAATCCAGTGTTGCAATTCTGCTCTCCTCTCTCTCATTTCAACAAAGACTTTGATCTCAACCATTTCATGATCACTGTGGCCAAGGCAGCCACCTACCGCCAAGGCAGCCACAACACACTTGCAGTCTGGAGGTTCCCTGGTTATATTTCTTCTTGTCATGGGAAGAAGCAGCAACAAAACTGTACAGTTCATCTTAGCTTCAGAAAGCTGAATGTCTTTTGTTCGCCTGCCCTTCTTCACACCAGCTGCTCTCCTCACACTCATGACTGCTGTCCTCATGTCCACGCAATGCACATGTTGAGTGATTATCAAGCCAATTCCCGATGTTTCCTAACACCCTTGGACTTGCTGGGACTTGGTGCAAGTCCACAAAGGCTGCATGAACAGCGTGGTCTGCAGAAATGGGGCCTTACCTGGAAGCAGCTGCAAAGGCAGGCATGCACTTCCTGCTGTCAAACAGCCACGTTAACATAAGTAGCATGCTATGTACATGTTGTTTTAAGTGTTCTGGAGGTCAGAAGTTTAAATCGTATCATGGTAATCACATTGCACTGGGTGTCAGGCATATAAATAAGACGTGTGCAAGACCTGGCCTTAGCACAAACTGAAGCCAGAATTATTTCTACTAATTGAGACCCTGGCTCAATATGTACATCAAGATCTAAGCTTGAAACAAAGCCATACACAGAAACAAGGTGTAAGGATGCCTGAAGTCCACTCTCAAGTGATACTTGAAACAACAAAATTCATGTAAAAGTTTATGATTAAACACATTTTACCAGGTTTTACATCTGAAGCCTCATTTTCATTATGTCAGATTAAGATTGATAAGGTATTTTACTAGTGAACGTACAGTTCTGGACTAATTTCAAAGCTCAACTCAACTGAATTTCCCAGGTTTCTGAAAAGAAACACAGTGCCTTTCACAGGCAGCAAGGGTAGAATCCATACTTTGACAGAATAGCTCAGAGCAAACTGTAGATCACCCCATATAGGAAAAGAGAAATGCAAGTACTACTAAAGAAGAGCAAATCAAGGAATGAGTTATTTGCCGTTTAAGTTTGGGATAACTTGCTCCAAGTATGTACAGGTGAAGGTAACCAACAGTTTCAAGAACCAAAACCAGACAACTCTGTCAAGTACTGTTCAGATACTTCTTGTCTTTATGGTGTTTCCCCCCCACTTCCACTACTGGAAAATGACAGTGAACTTCCACAGATTTAGTAATAGAATTTAGGAAGGGGTGAGGGAGGACTTCAGTATGGATGCTGTTTTGCATAATCAGTTGCCTTTTTTGATATTCCCATGCAATTATCTCACATTTACAGCACACAACAAAGCCCCACCATACAATGAAAAACACAGATTCAAGGCCAAGATGAGACAACTAAAAACAGGAGAATAAATCAGCAACCAATAAAGTACAAATGCATCCAGCTTCATTCTGTCTTTCTACAAATGAAGACAAAGATGATACCATCTTAATCAGTGGTAATCGCAGTTTAAATTATTTCACACCATCAAGAACAACATGTATGGGATATTACTTATGCTTCAGTGACTTCTTAAAACAAATTAAGAGAGAGAAAGAGACATTTCCCTGGTGGTTCCTACCTAGAAATGCCGCCATGTTCATGACTTGGCTAAACACGCAGCTTGCAGGAGGTGCGTCACCTGCAATACTTGGGAAATACAAAGTGTGTCATGGTGACTCTAGGATGGCAAAGACATAAATAACAACCATTAGTCAGAACAGTAATTGGAAGAAAAATCATCCACTTACCTTATATAAGGTGGTCTTTTGGAACCGGGTGTCCTAAGAGAGATAAATACATAGGAACAAAGAGTCAAGATTTTCTTTGCCATTTAGCTTTCGCTGCTTTATTATTCTAAAGAAACAAGTGATTGACCGTAAAGCCCACAGCCAGTTCTTACCTATCTGGTACATTTAGTGGGATAATTTTGTTATCCTCCACTGCTATAAAGTACCTGTAAAAAAAAAAAAAGGAAAAAAAAACCACGATGAAAACAGTGCAAGACCTCATCCAGGCTTCAATTCCAAATATCCCTCAAACAATACATTAAGTGTCTCAAAGCCCACCGGCAGGATCAGGTGGAAGCAGCCTGTGCTCCTCTCTGTTCAAGCAGGCAGTTTTGCTCACTTCCCAGCCTAACTATGCACCTTTCTTTGTCCTGCATGCTTTGCATGATCAGGTAGACAAACAGGATCATTGAACTGAGCTGCCTTAAAAATAACTAACCAGGTGAATATTTTCACTTTCAATCTGAAGAATTTGATTCATCTGGTTTACCTTGGTGCCTCAGGAAAAAGCTGTTTTAATACAGACAGGATGGGGCAAGAAGAACAAGCAACAGAGGTCAGACAAATGGCTTAAGCTGCCCTGCTGCTGAAAAATAACATCCACAAGACAGCCAAAGCCATATCCTACAACATAACTGCTTCTCTCAAGCTGAGCACAGCTGCTGATTGCACATTTATCACTCCCAAACTCATGCTGCAGTGGTCTGCCTTCATGCTCGGAGAGACCCCACCTCAGGGAAATGCATGTCTCACGGGTATTTTTGTACCAAGTGTAAGTGAGAAAGTGAGGTGTCAGCATTAAGCCACTAGCAGGTTGTCACTGCGGTGCTGGATGCTGCAGATTGAGTCTGCACCCTAAAGCAGGGCCTAAGTTCTTCCCCATGAGCTCTGCTCACTCATTTAAAGACAGCATGATGAAAGGGGATTTTTGCATTTTTGTCTGTCTCTTTTCAAGCAGCTCCCACCAGTAATATGGGCCAGGAAGGCAAGGTCAGAATCTTGGCCTGGGGAGCACAGAAATTCAGCAACAAAAATATGATCCCCCAGGCCATGAATGCATACAGACTGGTCCCTGCCCCTGTCATTTGCCTTCCCAACCCACAGTAACTCAAGGACAGAGCATCCCCCAAAAACTCTCCATATGCAGTTCACACCACAGCAGTACTTCCAACTGCCCCAGCCTCACTTGCTCTCTCAAATTACCAGCAGAAGATAACTTACACTATCCATAATCCAGCTGATGTAAACACAGTAAACACAAGAGGTAAAAACATCCACACGCTGTATTTCTTGCCATCCATACCTGCTAGAAACAAAGAATAAAGTAAAAACAAAAGAAACAGGGCACAGTTACCCACCCACCTCACACATACACACACCCCACTTTGAAAGCAGGAAGAGCATCCACACATCCACAGGTGCTGAAGCATTAAAAGATCAAGCTTCTAACAGCCAGGCGGCAGGCACTGCAAACATTTCATACTGTCATTACTAACATAAGGGGTTAAGCTGAGCACATCAGGCAGCATCACTGGCGCTGTGCATAAAAACCAAGGCACAGAGAGCCTAGAGTTGTGGAGGGGGAGACTTTTCAGACACACCTACAGAATTTGAGTGGCTAAGTATTTTTCTCCAGCATTTTGCACAAGGTGACGCTGCAAGACCTGCAGCACTAATTCCATGCTACTTCCCATAGGCACAAGGCAAAGCAGCCTCCTTCCCAGGATCATTACCAATTCCACACACGCTGCCTCAGCAAAGCCTGCAGCATGAAGAGAGAAGGATGCACGTGCCATTTCCTCATGTCCACAAAGCACGTGATCTGCTCCCATCCTGGTTGCAGCAGTCAGCTAAAAATAGCCTTCGGCCGCATTCAGCGCGGAGCCGAGATCAAGTGCCAGCACCCAAAGCACTGTCAGGACAAGGAGCTGCAAACAGGATCAGCTCTTGACATGTAGGCACTGTGAAATCCTGCACGAAGCTAGAGATGCTGCATACACCACCTCCTGAGGAAGCATTTGTCCCCCAGGCAAGA
Organism: Myiopsitta monachus; assembly: GCA_017639245.1. NCBI lineage: Eukaryota > Metazoa > Chordata > Aves > Psittaciformes > Psittacidae > Myiopsitta > Myiopsitta monachus. The sequence goes on along the minus strand of CM029917.1, from coordinate 56,366,736 downwards.
CGGTACTCAGTGAGCATCTGAGATGGAGGGGCTGTTCCTGTAACATGTGCAATTAAGAAATGCTGCTGTGTTGCTGTGCTGTGGTCACAGAGTCCTGTGCCTCCCTGAGAGTTCTCTGACAACAGGTCAATTATTTCCTCATGCTTTGTCCTCCTCCATAAGTGTTCTTCCAGGCACTGGCATAGCCAAGAGACAGAGAGCAAACAACGTGAGGCTCAAGGCTCCAGCACCTGCTTTAGTTTCACAACAGTAGCAGCACCTGCATCCCTGTATTCTGCAGCCTCCTCTCTCCTACAGCCTGCTGTAGGGCAGGCATCCCCTGGGGTCACTGTGGTCCACACAGGACAGCAAGGCACTCTGGGATGCTAACACAGCTCAGGCATGATGGCCTTTCGCTACAGCCTGCTTGTATTTGCAGCTCAGTTGCCTCCTTAAAGCAATGACTCTTCCCTTTGCTCCAGAGAAGAAAGAAGCTGTCCTCCTCTCAGCTCCCCTGGCCTTCCTGTATCTGCAGCACAGGAGCCATGGTCTCTCTGGGCTGTTACCCTGCTCTCTCTCCTCTGTGATTACCCACAGAAAAGAGTGAGCATCCTCACTGGGTCACAGCCAGCTCCCCAGCTCACCACTCCTACAAGACAGCCATGGGCTGCAAAGGCAACACTGGCCTAACACTGCTTGGGTCCCACAGAGGCAGAGACTGAAGGAATTGAGGCGAGGCTCCCTAGACCCTGCAGAAGGCATGGCAGCCTCAGGCTTGCCCCTACAGGTCTTCCCTGTACATTGCCTGGAAGACACACAGAAGAACGCCCTTGTAAGTACCCCAAGCCACACACACCACACTTGCACAAAACCACGAGGCCACGGTTTGGTATCATCCATACAGATAGCCTCAAGTGAGGCTGACCTGCAAATACTAAAAGACAGAAAAGCAATCAGATAAGGTCTCCTCCCTGACTTGGGAGCACAGACAACTGCAGACAGGGAGCATGAAACAATGCAAGTATTAAGCACATTAATTTAAAAGGCAGTCATCTCCAACATGTATACAGATTTTTAGCACAGTGTAACAGGTCAGAGGAAATTATCAATGAGGGTGGACCCATCTAATCTCTATTTGTTTCCTCCTGCACAGGAGACACAAAGTGCTTCATAGCTCTGTTCCCCATAGCCCCTGCTGCAGCAGTTGCAACTATTCTGCAAAGTACAACCTCTGTGTTTATGCAGCTCATCAACATGCAGCAGCATCCCTTAGCTGGTGTTACTGTTGTTCTGGTCCTGGGAGACCTGTACCAGAAATGTTCAGGACCAGGCACTGTGTCCCTGGCAGCACAGTCCCCAAATGCCAGTACACAAGGCAGCCATAGCCAAGTTCCCCATTCCTATCTTGGCTGAATGGAAGCAGACAGGTCACCTCCTGTTACAGCCCGTGCTTCCTCTGCAACACAACTGCTGCTAACCAGTGCTCAATACTCCTTTCCTCTGGTGGTGGATGGACTAAGCCAAGGTAATACAATTCTTTTAGGTCAGGGAATGGCAGATCTTACGATTTATCCTTCCCCTTCAGAAAGGTACAAAGGATTCATTTACACAATAAAAGCAAATACTAGCAGTTACACTTGTCTTCATTAACTGAATGCCACAGCTCCTCCATGTTCCAGCATGCCTCCCAGACAAGAAACAGCAGCCTCTGCAAGCTATTTCATCGCTGTCTGTCATGAAGAGAGGAAGGTGGCACAGGATTTTTATGGGGCTTTCCCCCCAGGCAGAGCAGCAACTCAGCACACAGTCAGGGGGATTCCTGACCAGGATAAGGCAGAGAAACGTAAAAATGCTGTCCAGATAACCATTACTCTCTGCTGAGCTCTGCAGTGGAGCAGGGGCAGGTCTGGAGCTCAGCCTCATCAAAGTCAGTGTGACACAACCACAGACTCACTCCCTTTGAAAACAGCCCTGTGTTAATATTCACTGTGCCATACAGAGTCCCCTTCTATTGACCACTAACAGAAAATGACATCCAAAAATCACTGCATATTACATGAATGACTATGGCAGAGCTCAGCATTCTGATGGGAAGCTGGGTCCACAGTTTGGAGAAACACATTAATTTCAGGTGGCTAAAAAGAAACACCTAGAGAACACATTCCCTGCACACGTCTCAGCATGGCTGGGCTCACTCCAAGGACGAAGGACAGCACTCCCAGGGAGTACAACAGTGACCTATGCGGGGCCAGGTTTTCACCCGAGTTCAGTGCAGCCAGGGCTGGGATGTTTTGGAAAACAGGCACTCCACATCAGGCCAGCCAGCCAGCCTTATGGGTTGCCAAGCTCTATGTAAACCTGCCCCACACAGCAGGCAGCAAGAACTGACCAGGAAAGAACATTGTCACTATGCACGCCCCTCCGACAGGCTCCACATAGAGGCATGGGCGCAGGACAGCATGAACAAGGACTCTCTGGCATACCCTTGGAGGAGAGCAGGGGAGCAATAGCTGGACCAGCAGTGTTGCTGGCCCCTGGCAGCCCACACAGGAAGAGAGAACTGCCTGCATCTAGTGGATGAAATACCAAGAGAAGGAGAGAAGGGTCCCTTTCCCCCATGTCCCCAAATAGCAACACCTTCCAATGCTGTCCACTGGCATATCCCACACGTGCTTGAATATGTTTCAACATACCCATGTGGACAGAGGAAGGGTTAAACCGAGGACTCAGCTCTTGTACATTTCTCATTTACTCACTCCTGTGTTATTGGAGAGCCAAGAACAAAGTTACGTGTAACCTTACTTCCTTCCAAAGGAGAAACCCCAAGCACATGCAAACCTGCTTACTTTTGCACTAGCACTCGGAGGTCATCATTCTCAGCAGTTCCCTTCAGATTAACTCGTCCTCTTCAAGGGTAACCCTGATGTTCTTGTCTTCAAGCTGGGAGACCTCCTGTGCATGCTAAGACCAGCTTCTCTAACAGCAGACAGGAACAAGAGCATGAGGAACCCAAATGACAGCCTCCCCTGCAGCACCAGGGCATTTTAGCCAAAATAAAATGCTGAAAGCTGCAGGAAAAATAATCTAATTTCTCCGTGGGAAACACAGAAATAATTTCTTTGACAGCTAACTGCTCCCCACAGGGATGACATAAAGCCAGCCTTCCTCTCCACAGCTCTGCTCTGCATTGCTGTTGTGACCAGCGATGCCAAATCTGAGCAGTCAACTCCAGCTGGCGACAACAGCCATTTTTGCTGGCCCATGTTTTCCAACATAAACCCACTGTGCCTAGAAGGCGGTTGGTAATTGCACAGACCCACTTGTCTTCCATTTTTAAGGCTTGCTCAGTAAGCCTTCAGCGACAGAAAGCCTTCATGGTGCAATGGATCCCCAAGGCTAATAAAAACACATTTCCAGCTTCATAGAAGACCCCAGCTAGAGGCAGCCCACCTTTGCAAAATCTAGCACTGGTTTTCCAGTCTCTCTTAACTCATGGTCTCACCCCAGCATTGCAAAAACCCCATCAAGGTTCACTCCTGCTGCCACTAATCATGGGTCAGGGTGCAGAACTGCAAAGGGATTCACATTAGCATTGCCACAGGGTGTGTCTTGAGAATTTCTTTAATACAGGTTTATTCCCTTATCTCTAGTCCCATTTTTATCTCTACATCTGTTCAGATTGAGTCTACTGTTTGCTCTGTTTTTATTACCATTGCCCCACTACACCCCCTCAACCAATTAAGCTCCCATTCCTCTAATGTACGCACTTCAATTACAGCAGGCAGCTCACCAAACACGTACTGCCGCCTGCTCAAGGTTCATTTAATGTTGGCATCTTAATTTCATCTGCCAAGAAAAGGTACAGGTTCTTCCTGAAGCTGCTTTCATCAAAGAACATAAATGTAGAGAAGGACATTAACAGCATCATATGTCTTTTTTAAGACTAGAGTATGCATTTCGAGGGCCCATACACTAGCTGCATAATAAGCCAGAGCAATGCTCTTGCACTCCACAGTGTGAGGCCATTGCGTCATTTCAGAGAATAGGTACAGAGCCAGAAGCACTGGGAGAAGGAGGATGTTGTCCAAAACTAATAGCAAGTCATAAAGGATCGCTGGCCAGTCAGCAACAATGACTGGGAACAAACACAATTTGTCTTTTGGAGGAGCCCACTCTAGCTCTCTGTTGCATTTAAAAGCAAAAATAACCACAGTCACTTGATACCTAATCACTGTAACTGAGCAGATACAAACCAGCACATTATACAACCTGCCACCCACAAGTCACAAATGCCAACATAACAAAGCAGAGCATTTTCAGGTTTATCTCAGTGCTCCCAGCCTGAGTGCACGACGAGAGAGACAAGGCATACCACAGACTTGTAAGTAATAACAGGAAAACAAAACAATGGGTAACAGGAAAAGAAGCAACCCTGTCCCTCAGCAGGGTATGATGCTCTGCTTGTTCCGGGTACCCACTTACCACCTCAAGGGTGCACAGAAATGCCATTTTCATTCATTTATATAACAGAGGAATGGGAAAAGGTAAACGCATCCCTGGGCTGTGCATGGGGGAAGCAGGAAATGCTTCAGTAAATCCTGCAACAATTTTGAGAGGCAATGCTTCCACCCACAAAAACATCTGTACATATTTCTTGTCCCATTTCACACACTGTAAATACATTCAGCATACTAAGGAAATGGCCAGGCCAACACAAACCTAATGGAGATAAGGAAAGTGTACCAAAAAAAATGGAGCCTCCTAGTCACCAAAAAATGGGGACAGATTAAGCTGTATTAACATCTGCTTGCCCATACCATCACCTGATGAAGGTGGTAAAACACTGGCACAGGTTGCCCAGGGAGGTGTTGGATGTGCCATCCCTGGAGACATTCAAGGCCAGGCTGGATGTGGTTCTGGGCAACCTGATCTAGTTGAAAATGTCCCTGCTCATTGCAGAGGGTTTTGGCTAGATGACCTTTGAAGGTCCCTTCTGACACAAACCATTCTATGATTCTACATATTCAGCCCGAGTGACTTGGTAAGAAGATCATGAGACCAACAGCATGGCCTACCCAGAGATTCTCCTGCAGCACCACTGGGTCCTGAGGCCAGCATCACCCCTCTGCATTCTACTGGCATTCAAAGAGTGCCCTTGGTATGCTGCTTCCTCCTCCTTCACATCGTGCTTACAGGCCTTTTAGGAAACAGTGTTGAGCTGCTGTGTTCCAGGCAAAGATGTCAACTGTAAAATTTTCTGGGCTGAGTCTGCCCTCTCACATTTGGCATTGTACAAACCAGGCACACTCTGCTCTAGGCTCCTGGATGTTATAAAAGAAACATTAATTTGCCATAAAAAGATTATTTTGCTATAAAATGAAACAATTTGCCACTTTAGGACCAAAGGGATGGCTTGCAAGCTTTGACAGCGGTGCAGTCTGACCTGTGCAACGACATTGGCCCATGCTGACTTCCATGAGGTCCCACTGATACCATGAGCAGGGCTTGGGCAGTCATGGCCCTCAGCCTGCAATAGGCAAAGGAGGCAGAGGCAGGAGACAGGTAAGGCAGAATTACATACCCAGTTCAGACAGAAGGAGCTGGGTCAGCAGGTGGCGAAACCAGCTGGGAACAGACACAGCTTAAAGCAAGACTTACAGCAAGCTGAGGAGCACTTGCAGGCACTGTGTGTCCGTTTGCCCCAAGGACTCCATTCTGTTGAGAGTGCCCACTGCAAGATTCAGCCCTCAACGACCTCAGGAGCTCCAAGAGACGAGTGGCACCAGCCCCTAGCAAATCCTCACAGTGCAAGTGTGTTGCACAGCCCTTGTTCCCAGGCAGATGCCTTACTCCCTCTTCAAGAACAGAGGTACTCAAGACTGGGGCCACTTTAGCCAGAGCTCTCCTGAGATGCAAGAGAAGCCTCCAGCAGAGTCTCAATGCAGACCCCCAACCTCACAGTCCCACACCATCACCACAAGGGAGTATTTTCTCCTTGGATGATTAGCCAACCCTTTAGTCTGGGATGCTTGTGAGAATGGCACTTAGCCCAAAGTCTCAGCTGGACCCCAAAGTGAAGAGTTGCTGGAAAATAATAAGGGTTATTTATTTCATTATAAACCAAAAGACAGCAAAGCTGTCCCTGCTTCAGCTATGCTGTGAGGAAAGAGTCTCTTGAAACCATCTCCTTGCCCTGCAAGTAGTACACAAACACAGGCTGATGCTGTGGTAAAACCAACAAAATCTGAGGCACCATGCAGACAGGTTGTCCAGTAATCATCCTCCACCTCAACCACCCCAATCTAATAACTGCTGCCTGAACCAGTAGCAAGCAGAATGGGTGTTCCCTCCTCCCATAAGGTACAGTGATGTCGACAGTGTATTAACAGATTGATAGGGTCTGCGGAGGTGTTTTATTTCCAAAAACATGAATGCCTTCAAGCATTTCTAATGTGCATGAGCAAGCAAAACAAAGACACACATTACAATGGAAGGGGGTAGGAAGCCTGCTGAAAGGTTTGTCCCATTATCAGGAAAACAATGTAAGCGTAGGGAATGGCAAAGAACACACCACAGGGAAGGAAACCTGGTGAAGAAAGAGACAGGTATGTCATGCTGACTTACAGACAGCTTTGAAGGTAAGCAATGACAGACTAAGCCCGAAGAGCAGACTGCAAGAGCAGTTATTCCTGGTTATATTGTCTCCTTCTCCTGTAGTTTTTGGATGAGAGTGCATGCCCTAGAATGCCAGAATAGTTCCAGGTTTCACTCCCTTTGCTACCTTGCCTTGTTTCTTCCCCAGCAAACACAAAACATACACTCAAGCTACAGAGTTTCCCATGCCGTGTAAGCAGGGCTTTTCCCACCTGTTCATCTCATCTTTCACTTCTCCTGCCTCTTCTAACCCTCTTTTATCCACCACTTGGAAACACAAGCTCCTTTCTTCACTGCACTTTGCAGCTCTACGTTTTTGAAGAGATGTGCACTGTTCCCAAAGCAGCATTTCCTTCAGCTACACGAGTGAGCACCGCTGGCATTTACACCAGTGGAAGTGTAAATACCAAGCAGTCTGCACTTACCAGTCATAGGGAAAACCCAACACCTGTGAGCTTTCAGGAACCATGGCACAGCACACTGAGCTTTGTCAGGACAGTTTTCCCTCACCAGCCTCTTCAGCCACTACTCACATGGCAAACTGAGGTCCCCTTTCCTTAGTATTAATCACCAAACCCCAGCATAGAGGGTGCCAAGGATGAAAACTACCATGTCAGTCTTTCGGCTCCGCTTAGACCTGTGGAAGTCATTTGCCCTGAGACAAGTACAAGGAAAGCAACCATACACAGGCATTTCTGTGTGCTCCTCACTGCCATGCCAGCATTCCTCATTTGCAGGAATTAGTTACATTTTTTACTGGTATTCCAGGCTGCTGCAACCATAAATTGCTGTTTGCAGGGTGCCCAGGTGAGTTACAGGAGGAAGGTGCCACACAGTATTTCATGTCATCCAAACCTGTTGCAAACACAGTGAACAGAGGGGACCAGAGAACAGCTTCCACCCATTAAACAGGGGTCAAGCCTGCAAGCCTGCTCTGATCAGAATCTGCATCAAACCCAGAGCGCTTAAAACTTCTCCTGTCTTTTGAAATGTTTTCAGAGACAGACTTTTCTGTGCCACAAGAGACAGCATTAAACCGCTTCTAAGAACATTCATCTGGGCCAAGACCACACTGGGGAGACTCTCCCTGACATCAAGACCAACGTGACCCAAGGACTGCCAAGTCCACCACTAAGCCCTGTCACTAAAGGCCTTGTCTCCACGCTTTACAAACTCTACCAGGGACATAGACACCACCCTGCTTCCCTGGGCAGCCTGTTCCAATGCCCGACCACCCGTTCTGGTGAAGAAATTGCTCCTAAGATCCAGGCTAAATCTCCCCTGGTGCAGCTTGAGGCTGTTACCTCTTGTCCTGTCACTTATTACCTGGAAGGAGAGACAGACCCCATCTCACTACATCCTCCTTTCAGGTAGTTTTAGAGAGCAATCAGGTCCCCCGAGCCTTCTCTTCTCCAGACTAAAGCCCCCAGCTCCCTCAGCCGTTCCTCATCAGACTTGTGCTGCAGATCCCTCACCAGCTTCATAATCCTTCTCTGGACCGGCTCCAGCCCCTCAATGTCCCTCTTGCAGTGAGAGGCCCAGAACTGAACACAGCATTCGAGGTGCAGCCTCACCAGTGCTGAGTACAGGGTGATGATCACTGCACTGCTCCATTCCTCCTGACCACACTGCTTCTGCTGATACAGGCCAGGATGCTGCTGGCCTTCTTGGCCTCCTGGGTACAAGCTGCTCCTGTTCAGCTTTATCAGCACCCCCAGGTCCTTTTCTTTTGGGCAGCTTTCCAGCCACTCTTCCCCAAGCCTGCAGAGTTCCATGGGCTTGTTGTGGCCCAAGTGCATGACCTGGTAACAGCCCTGTGGTAACAAAAATGTCTCTTCTTGCTCAGGCAGCCACCACTACTAATCCCAGCAGTTTTGCACGGGGAGCAGGAAATAAGACTGGGAGGGCAGAAGTTCCTTCCCCAACTACCTGGATCTGCCCCACTCTGGAAATCAAAAAGAGGAATTCAGGTGCTCCCCCCCACAATTGCAGCAGGCTGGCAGCAGACAGTCCCTTCCCAGTGCTCCTCATGGGAAATGCAGTCAGACCTCTCCTACTGGCATCAGGAAGCACTTCTGCCTCCTGTCCCACCAGACATGCCAAACATACCCTGCTCCACACAGAAGCACAGCTCAGCAACCGCTGGATGCTGGGGAGGAGGCCTCTGCTTGACTGCGGAGCAGGCAGGGTGGAGGGCGAGCTTCCCTCCAGTCCTGCATACAGGAACAGCCCTCCCTGAGGGAGGTAGGGCTGCATACCTGCCAAAGGCAAATACTTCTTGACAGAGCAAACTGCGCTCTCACAGAGGCTGCTGCTCTAGTAGGCATTTCTCCTTTGCAGGCATGAGCATCCAGAGGCAACCTCAACATTAAAAATCTGCATTAAACCCCATGCAAGGTAACCTGTAGCTGCTTTAATAGTTCCTTTAACAGCTTTTGAAGCTTCATCAGTCTTCTATACCTCTCCTCCCTCCTTCCATTCACTGCACCCTTCTCCCTCCAATCGTTCCCAATGTGCTTTGCTTCCCTTTCACCCCTTTCATCCTGCCTTCATCCCTGTACTTCAGGTGACTGCCTCTGCCACCTGTGGCAACGCAAGGCCAGGGACCCAGGCACATAGAGACCTTTACAGGTCTTCTTGAGGCAGCAAAAAAACACCACTATTTCCACTTTAGAAAACAGGGGTAGTGAGTTGCTTGCCATGAGGTCACACAGGCAATTGGTGGCACAGAGGAGCATCCACTGAATCCTGCTCCAAGCCCTCTACTGCAACAGCGACCTCCTCACATGCCAACCACCCCCCTGCCCTAACAGTTTATACTTCTGATATTCTTGCCAAGGACCATCTCTCCCATTTCCCACAGATCCTCTTCAGCTTTTTTGCTCCCACTTATCCTCACAATCTCAGGCTGCCCAGAAACAGCCAGGGGAGGAGAGGAAACCATGCTCAAGAGGCTTCTTCCAAGAAAAAGCAATTGGAAATGTTGGCAATCATATAGTCACAGATCCCTGCTCTGCATCAGAAAAGCAAAAAATGCAGCACAGAGAGTCTTAGGCAGGGAAACGAAATAACAGCACTGACTTCTACCACCCGGGCTCAGAAAATGCCAACAGCTGGGCACAAGGAAACTAATTTGACTTTGAACAGTGAAAACAGGAGCCAGATGTCTGTCAAGCAAATATTAGTACCTGTTCTTTACACTGTTACGCAAAGGCAGAAAGCCAGCAGGAAGAAGTCCCCTTCTTTTAGGCAGTTTTTTCTATTTGAGCAAGACACAACAGGCAGTCAATGTGCTAGGATATACCTTTCGCACCCTTCCCCCCTTCCATATTGAGTTGCTATTCATAATTAACCATGCAAGTGTACTGTTGGTTGGTGTAAGGACTGTGTGAATATTGATTAAACAGTCCTTAAGGTCACTTTCCTGAAAAGCTTTGTTAAAACAAACAATAAATAAATAAAAAGCAGAAGGGAGGGTTAGCTCAGTATTTCGCCAACCTTTACAACGAGAGGGCTCTGAATCAAAGGTCTGGCACAGGCACGTCAGAGAAAAAGCCGAGATAAGACCGAGATTCACAAGTGACCCCATCAGCACCCTGGGACATCAGCACCCAGCATCGGCTTTTCGCCTTCCATCACTCATAGGCAGGATCGCACACTTCCTTCCATAAGGGACAGCAGTAGAGATGAACAGCCTTTCTTGAAACCTCTTCCCTCCTGCATCCCAGGCATCCCGATAGGATTTGGAGAAGGCAGGACCTGCCCACTCCACAGCCTCAACACAAGAAATTTTCTCTACAGACCCATGCGAAGAGGCCCTGGCAGATGACCCCACAGAGCTCTATCACCATCACCTCCCTCAACCCCGAAAGGATGCCACAGGGGCGCTCCTGGCGAAGAGGGACGCCGAAACCATGCCCTAGGAGCTCCCACCCACAACAAGCTCCTTCAGGCCCGGGGTTAAGCGGCTCTAGCCCTGCTAACCACCCCGTGCCTACACCAGCAAGCTCCAGGGCAGACAGCCAGCACCGGGACTCCAGCTGCTGCCGCCGGCCCCTCAGGGAGGTGAGCGCTCGCCAGCCGCAGCCCGCCTGCTCCTTCTCACCCAGACACACCACGGCCACCGGGGAGGAGAGCGACAGGCTTGCGACAGGTAGGCCCAGGAGTGGCCGAGCTCCCAACGGCCGCTCCCAGACGGCTCCTACCTGCGGGCGGCCCCGCTGGTTGCGGCGGCGGCGGCTCCGGCGGCAGCGAGCAGGCGGGAAGGGCTGGGAGGGGAGGCTCGATAAAGGCCCGCCCCGCGCCGGATGGGCGGGGACTGCAGCCAGCGCCGCGGCGGCCCTGGGGAGCTGCTGGGGGGGGGGGAGGTAAATCGCGCTGCGCCCTGAGCGCGGGGTTTGAGGCGGTGGGGAGCGGCCGGAGCGCCCCTCTGGCGTAGAGCCATAGAGTCATAGCATCAGTGAGGTTGGAAAAGACGTTTAAGCTCATCAAGTACAACCTCTACCCCAGCGCTGCCAAGCCCACCACTAAACCATCTCACTAAAGCCCCGTCTACACAGGTTGTGAACACTTCCAGGGACGGTGATTCCACAGCTTCCCTGGGCAGCCTGCTCCAATACCTGATCACCCTTTTGGTGAAGAAATTGTTCCTACTATCCAGTGTAAATGTCTCCTGGCAGAGCTCGAGGCTGCTATCTCTTGTCCTGTCACTTGTTACTTGGGCAAGACGCTGACTCCACCGCACTACAACCTACTTTCAAGTAGTTGTAGAGAGCGATAAGCCCCCCCCCCCCGCCTTCTCTTTTCCATACTGAACCCCTCCACTTCCCTCAGCCGTTCCTCAAAGGATTTGTGCTCCAGACCCTTCACCATCTTTGTTGCCCTTCTCTGGACCCGCTCCAGCACCTCAACGTCCCTCTTGTAGTGAGGGGCCCAGAACTGAACACAGCATTCAAGGTGCAGCCTCACCATTGCCCAGTACAGGGGATGATCGCTGCCCTGGCCCTGCCCGCCACACTATTGCTGATACAGGCCAGGATGCTGTTGGCTGCCTGGGCACGAGCTGTTCATGTTCAGCTCTGTCAATCAGCACCCCCAGGTCCTTTTCCTTTGGGCAGCTCTCCAGCCACTCTTCCCCAGGCCTGTATCATTGCATGGGGCTGTTGTGGCCCAAGTGCAGGACCCGGCACTTTGCCTTGTTGAACCTCATACCACTGGCTGCAGCCCATGGATCCAGCCTGTCCAGATCCCTCTGCAGAGCCTTCCTGTCCTGCAGCAGTTTTGCCCTGGTACTATCACTTACAAACCAACACAAGCAGCCACCTGCCTAAAGCCATACCAAATCCCAGAACTGAGCTGTTACACACCATCAGTTTATTGGTATTTTATATACAATCTTTCTAGCAGCCAAGTAACACTCCTTCACCCTGCACCTTTGGCCTTCGTGCTCTGAAGAGATTTCATGGCTTTGACCCCTGGGTATTACAACCCCCTCAAAGCACAGGTTCTCAAAGCAAGTGCAGGACCAGCAGGTCCACTTGAGCCCTTACCAAAGTGGTGCGTCTCTGCAGTGGTGGAACTGCCAATGGCAGGGGACAGCCTCTCTCTCAGAAAGGCAGCGGCTGTGTACACTTTTTGGTGTTTTAAAGGCTGAGGGAGCTATTTTTAGAGCTGAAATAACGTTCTTCCTGCTCTGGAATTTCAAATCTTGTGTTATCCTGAACTAATAAATGGCTCCCTGCATCATTTGCTTTTTGCAGCCCCACAGAATCTGGAGATCTTGGCCATGTTTTCTATACACATGCATCTGGTGCTGTGCCACGGCACTACCACACTAAGGTAATGCAGGCCATGACAAGTGACTGCTGGGCATGGCTTTCCTTGGGCAAGGAAGTGCTATTGCTCCCACACCACTAAGACAGGCCCCAAAATCAGGTGCCTGGAAAAAAACATGCTTGCAGTATGCATTAAGCACATCCCTGACTGCAAGGCTTGCTGTGATAGAAAAAGTCAAGCAATCTCACTTCAAAAGTAACAGAGCAGAGGTCTTTGAGATCAGTAATCTGTCTTTCAGCAGCCGAGGCTGAAGAAAACCTCCTGTCAAACAGGCAGGTAGTGACAGTGCTCAGCCCCAGTGATTTTGGCCAGAAAGGAAAACCCAGCGACTAATCAGAAACCGCCTTAGTCACTTCACCTCCGCTGTCAGCCAAAGCTGGAAGGAAAACAATGCAGCATATGGTATTTTAAAGCAATTTCATTTTTTTATAAACTCAGAGTGACTGAGACATTTTGTTCACAGCTCTTTTTTGAGCAGATGGTGTCCCTTCCAGTGCTGGGAAATGCATGATGCTGACAGGCCCACCAAAGACCTCTCACAAATTAAAGAAACCACAGCTTAAAGGAAAGGCACGGCCTGGGGACAGCAAGAATGAGCTGCAGCCCACCCAGTGCAGGACACAACAGAGGTGTAGGGAGGCACCAGCCATCAAAGGGGTGGTGTTACATGGGCCCGTGGGGATAACTCTTACAATCCTTTCTTCACAGGACACCATGGGAGGCACAGCCCCCTTCTCGTGAGCCCTGTCCTGCAGCATCCCACTGCCAAGGGGTGCACGGGTGCAAAGGGAGTAAAGTAGGGCATGTGGGCATTCTGCTTTTGACCTGTTGGAAGAGTCTTTCCTTTTCCACATCTCCACCGACCCCACCTTGGCAAAGATGAGTAGCCACAAGTACATTCCCCATCTCATTTGGGGTTACACCTGGCTTTCTTTTCTGGAGGCTAACACTGATGTCCCTCCCTGCTCAGCCCATGACACAATTGGAATGATGCCGGTGCACAGACATGGCAACAATTCTGGGACGCTCTGAGCAGTGCATGACTTCTGCCCTGGTCCTCACTTGGTTTTCCTGCTTGGGCCACTCAGGCCCACTGGGGATCTGCCTGGCAACTGGACTGGCCCAGAAAGGGGACCTGCTCCAAAGCAAGCAAATGTTCAAAATGATGGCTTTGTTTTCCTGTCTTTAATTAATATTTCCTCCCCCCAGTGCCTTATAGTATGTGCATGTTCTGTATCCAAATTTCATCATATCAGTGCTCTTCACAGGGGCTGAACTGTGTGCCGTCTCTGCAACCGCTTTCTTCTAGCAACAGAGAAATGGGAAGACTGAGCCCCCATATCCTGACAGCAAGTAGCAGGATCAGGCCTTGGAAGTATATAATTTTCCTTGTAGACCTCACTTGCAACTCAGGAAGAAACAAAGCAACCTCATTCCCATCTAACTGCAGTCCTCTCCAGGATGATGTTACCACTGAAGACTGCCTATAGTTTTACTGGGCTGGGGTTTTTTTTGAGGGCAAAAGGTACACAAGAGGCGAGAAAAATGGAAAAGGGAAGTGCTTTGAGTTTGCTTTCATTCCTGAGAACTGTAAGTCATGTGAAAATAGATTTACTACCTGGTTTTCCTGTTCTGCTCCAAAGCCATAGTGAGGCCTGCAAGAAGCATTGCCCACCCAGGATAATGAGTGGTGGAGGAACGGGGACAGCAGCAGCCATTGGAGTTGCTTTCTACCCTGGTGCATGGGTTACATACAGTGCCTAAACAACTGTTTCTCATTTAGTGTTAACCCTGATTTAATTAGCCAGATCATGTCTCATCAAAGCAATCTGTTCCTTTAGCCAGCTTTTTAAATATTGTGATAGGCTTCATTTCTCCAAATGCTGCGTTGCTGAATGGATGCCATCAGAGCATGTGCATCTTGGCATGGGCATTAGTGGGTGTTCTTTGGAACCTGCTGGGAAGGCACTCACGTGCAAAATGCTCTTTCTCTCCTGAAGAGATACCCCCAGATCCTAGCTCTCCAAGATTAAGTACTTCCTCTTCCCATCTTGCCCACGTGAACCCAGCTGAGAAAAATTCACCTGGATTTGGGACTAGAGCAGCAAATTGAAGTGTCCCACCCATCTTGCTGCAAGAAAATGACACCATTTGCATGGTAAGGGGGAAATTGAGAACATGGATACAAAAATTCAGGGTTTTTTTCCCCCCATAAAAAGAGAAGTAAAAAACCTGATGGCAAATACATGGGATAAATAGGACTTGCCCATTACATGGTAAGGGTTCTAACTCTGCTGGAGTGGGTCCAGAAATAGCCAACAGAACTGGGTGTCAGAACACCCCTGGGTGCCAGAGGTTTCAGTTCCCTCACTGAGCCAGGCCCATTGTGGGAACTGAGGCACATGGGCATGTGTTAGCAAATGTCTCCTATCACACTGGGCTCTGCTTTTGGTTCTTCTTTTCATTCTTCTTCTTCAAAAGATCTTAAGGGAAATTGTACCTCGATTGCCAAAAGGTGGTCAAAAAGAGCCACATAACTCCCTGTGAGACCCTTTCTATATAAGGGTACAGCTACAAAGAAGTCCAGGAGCAAAAATATCAAGTTAGACCAAGTCCAGCCTGGCTGTGCCTTTTGGGGCCACAGTCTGGTAGCTGATACATCCTGCAGCCACTAAAAATCCCCCCTCCCCCCCCCCCCTCCAGCTGCAAATACCCCAAACATCAGCTGACCAAAGCCCATAGCTCTGTCACCATGTTCCCAGCCTGGCATGGACTCTCAAGCTTGCATGGACATGATTCCTTTCACAAGACTTCTTGCTTTCTTCCTGGGAGCCTCCCCCCCAACTCCTCAATGTGATACGTAAAGTCATTTCCCATCTGCAGCGCTTATTCCCAGAAAGCTATGTTCTGGCTGCTGATTTCTGGGTGTGAAAATTTATCTGTGCCAGCCAGAGGACAGCCTTGCACTCGCAAGACACAGAGGGAGATAAGGTTGCAGACACCATCCTGGGTTACAAGGGAACAGCAGTAAGAATCTGCCCCCAGTGCCTCAAGTAGCCTCCTCCACATCCCTGCACCCCTTCAAGCAATCCCCCACTTCAGTGCCAGCACCCTCTCTCTCACCACAGCCCCTTTTCCAAGGTGTAACTTTAGCACTAGCAGGTTTTCTCCAGGGGATTACCTGAACACAGCCCAGCCTGTGTACCCAGCTGCAGCAGAGCTGGGGTTATAGATGGAGCCTGAAAGCTCCTTCATAATCAGCTATCACAACCTCAGCCTTACACTTCACACCTTGCAGTCCGTGTTTGTGCACAGCCCTGATGGGGTTTTATCAATGTTTGCACAGCCAAGTACACGCTGTAAGCTGCAGCTGAAATCCTTCTTTAGTGATCGTGCATCGCATTTTCTTGAGCCACCCCACCATAGAAAGCAACTTGCTCAGGGGTTTCTGCTGTGGAAGGAGCACCTGGCTACTGGGCCAATGCTGCACTTCCCAAGGGCCCCACACCAGTTCTGGGATAAAAGGTAAAAAAGATCAAGTCCCTGCTGAGTGCCAAAACTGAGAGCCTGGAAAAACTGCAACACTGCGAGTGACAACATACAAATACCTCTTATTCTCAGTCCTACATAGAGGTGTTTCAGATAGTTCAACATACCAAAACCAGAGTTAGATACAACAGAAGACCAAGCACTGTCGGACCATCAGGTCATAGAAAAGTTTGCCAGTCTCTACATCCTTGGCTTAGTCCTAGCCTACAGCCAGCCACCCATGCTTTTGCACTGCTCAGAAAGTGGGGTCCTACTGGGGACCTTGACTACCAGAAGAACAGGCGTGGCTGCCAAAGCCCCCAGAAACAAGTGCAGCTCATGCCTTGATACCCACCTTACCAAGGCTTCACAACTTACCCTTGTCCCTGCATGCAGCTGCGGATGGATCTCCCTCTTCCTGCCTCCCAGAGATCGTACATCTTCTTGAGGAAGGAGAGTTGACACTAGAGAACATGGCCAAAATGGCTTCCAAAACAAACAAACAGAAAGTTCAAAACAACCCCCTCCCCCCCAAAAAAAATCAGTAACTACTAAGTAAGAAAGGAAATGCATGAAAATAGTTCCCTGTTTTACCAAAATTCAAGGCATGCTCTTTAAAATAAAAATCTAGTTTTCCTGCAAAAGCTAACTGATATTTTTTGATCAACTCCAACACATGGAGAAGTTCATCTTCAGAAACAGGAATTCTGGTAGCACAAGCTCCAAGATAAGACATCTGATGGAGGAGCTTTCTCTTTTCTCAATGATGGTTACTTGCTTTCAGGTTTTCAAACCCATGTCTAGCTTGCTAATGAGTTCAAAATCTCAGCTCCCTAAATCCCACTGGAGTTGCTGTTGCTGCTGCAGTCTTATACTGGCAGGGTTAGGGAGGGAAAAACTACCTTGTTGCCATTTCAGGTAGTGAGAGAGGTTCAAACCAGCATTGTCCTGGGTTCAGCAGTAGCAGTCATTTTTCTCCTCCTTAGTAGCTGGTGCAGTGCTGTGTTTTTGACTTTCAGCCTGGCAATAGAGCTGATAACACCGATGTTTTTAATTGTTGCTCAGTAATGTTTTCTTTGACCAAGGACTTTCTGAGTCGCATGCTCTGCCAGGGAGGAGGGGAAGCCGGGAGGAAGCAGAGACAGGACACCTGACCCAAACTGACCAAAGAGGTATTCCATACTACAGCACGTCATGCCCACTATGTAAACTGGGGGCAGTTACCTGGAAGGGTTAGATCACTGTTCAGTCAGGCTCGGTATCGGTCAGCAGGTGGTGAGCGGTTGTATTCTCTTCCCTTGCTATTTCCCTTATCATTATTATTATTGGTGGTAGCAGCAGTGGTTTGTGTTATACCTTAGTTACTGGGCTGTTCTTATCTTAACCCGTGGGAGTTACATTCTTTGGATTCTCCTCCCCATCCCTCTGGTAGCGAGGGGAGGATGGCAGGGGAGTGAGCGAGCGGTTGCGTAGTTCTTAGTTACCACCTGGGCTTAAACCACGAGAAGCATGTACCTCTTTGCAGGGCCAGTTATTCTTAGAATCATAGAACAGTTAGGGTTGGAAAGGACCTTAACAGTCATCTTAGTTCCAACCCCCTGCCATGGGCAGGGACACCTCATGCTAAATCATGTTACCCAAGGCTCTGTGCAACCTGGCCTTGAACACCTCCAGGGATGGAGCATTCACAATGTCCTTAGGCAACCCATTCCAGTGCCTCACAACCCTTACAGTAAAGAACTTCCTCCTTATATCCAATCTAAACTTCCCCTGTTTAAGTTTGAACCCGTTACCCCTTGTCCTATCTTCTTACATCATGCACAAGACAGGAATTGGCTCAAGGAAGTCCGAGTAATAGCAGTACAAAAGAGAAAAATAAAGGATCTAAAGTATGATAAAGATCAACGGAAGAATGCGTATCTAAGTGCCTTTAAAGCGCATTCACTGCAGTTCTTCAGCTAGGAAACTGCACAAATGAAATGATGGGAGCCCCAATAAGATCAGGCATTTGTACATATTCCCAGCTTCCTCCTACATTCAAACATCAAGTCCAAACCCATCACCTGCATCCATTTTTTCCCCTCTCCAACTTCCCATCAGCCACGCAAAGAAGGAAGCAACTGTGCCATTTTTGTAACCAGGAGGTTGGAAAAGTCCCAGCTCTGGGAGCTGTGTCCAGCCCCTCCTGCAGGCACTGTAGATGGTAGGGAAACGTCTCCTGCTCCCCTGCGTGTGTGTGTCAAATGGCCCTGGCTCCAGATGAATGCACATCACGACACTTGTGTCACACCCAGGTTTTCAAGCACATCTTGGCAGGAACACGAACAAAAGCCCAGAGAAATCTAAACAAAACGCTTCATTTTTATTGCCAAAGCACTGTCCTGCAGTCACACTCAGCTGATATTTCACTACTAAAGTGGGATTTTCACGTGTAAGAAGCTGCCATAGTCTCTTTTCAACCTTATGTCAGCTTGAAGTTTCTTTCTGCCCCACTACCAGCTTGGCCGCTAAGCCCAAACTAATCAAATGTCTTGGTGCCCTTCTGTTTGACAACGCTCCCCTTCCACTAATGAGGAAACCAGAAACACCGAGGGGTATGTGTTTGGGAAACGCTGCAGCAAATGAATAGCTGGAAACGCCAAGTGAAACAATTCTGTAATTCTGAAGTGCGGTGCACAAAGCCCTTTCACTTTGTGAGACGCCTCCAAATCAATCACAGCAGGCAGGCTACTCATAACTGTTTATTGTAAATCACTCAAGAGTTTACACATCATTAATGGCAAAGTAACACTGTTAAAACACCTGCTGGATGAAATACAGACTAAAGACAACTCTTTCATATTATATGGCATCATTTAAAAAACAAGAAACAGAAAAGAAACCATTTTAGGTTTGTTTTTCTCTTCCTCCAGTTCTACATCTTTCCTGAAAATATCTGGGCCTGAGTCTCACTTATCTTGACATCCCTGCCTTGCTCAGGGCATGGGGCTGTGCAGCTGGGACACAGGCATTCCCTTCCCCATGGGGCAAGGCAGTGACCTTCTTTATAAATGAAAATCATGCCCTCTATCTTCAAAAGTGCTCCAGCAGTCCAGTGCTGACAGTACAAAGCCTCTCTCCTGCGCTGGCTAACATCTAACACAAAGGGCTCTAAGTCCCATTAATTCCACATGCCTTTTTTTTTCTTTTTTTAATATATTTTTTCCTTTTTTTTCCCCTTTTTTATTTTGTTTGTTAAACAAGGCAACTGTTAAATCCAGAAGCTACATAACTGTCTTTACGTTTTGCTCAGAAATCAATGGATGTTGCATGCAGCTGAAATATTAGTAGAGACGATGACTTAGATAAAGGTCAGTCTTCTGAGACCCGCAAGTCAAAGGCAGAAAAAGAAATGAAGAGGCCTCTTGTGCAAAAGGAGCTAAAATATGCATGCATCGATGGTCATGGCCGATTAGAATATAACTTAGGTCCCCCAACATTGAAACTGAAGCTTTATTTGGCTTAAGACGTGGTTGAGCTCTATATCTTTACAAATTACAATGCATATGCAACAACAAAGGAATCATCTCAACATAGCATCAGTCGGTATGTTGGCCTGTACAGACTAATCTTCAACACAAAAGCCTGCTCAGCAATAAATGGGTTTCATATTTAGCAAAGACAGCAGCACACTGGGCTGCCTAACAGGGCTAACAGAACGAAGAAAGCAAGTTTTCCAACTAACATCTAACTAAATTTAGGCTGATTTTTCCCCTTGGATATCCTGTTTTTCGTTGGTGCTATTACTGTCCTTTCCATCAGTCTGTAGCTGAAACGGCACACTAGGCTCTGATCCATCCCCTCCAAGAGATGTATCTCAAAAGCATATCTGATTAATAGTAGAAACAAAAATCTCCCTTAGCTGCACTTGGAAAGGATAGTTAGTTCCTCCACCATGCCAATGTTTACCATGAACAAGCAAATTACAAGGTGTTTCAGACCTGAACTACAGTGACTAAAATCAAATCTCTCTCCTGTTTAACTACAATATTAAATAATATATAACATTTTTACACTTAATAGCCTGAAGTTTGGACATAAGACAGTTAATAAGGAAAAAAAGCTGGGGCTGAATCTATCCTTGGGGAATTAATTCAGCCCAACTGAAAAGAACTAATTTTACCCAGAGGAAAAGAAACCCCCCACAGGCACAGGGATGCACACACCCCAACCAACATGTATGACAGCGCTGGCACAGCGAAGCGTTGCTTTTCAAGCGCTGCCATCTCCACTCCTTTCCTTACGAGCCTGGATCATCTCCTTCGGAGCCTGCTTGCGGTCAGTGACCAACCCCAACCAAAACATGAAGTCAATGAACCAGGTGGTGGGGTTGAACTTCAGGCCCAACTCACTGGCCGAGTAGTCGAATGGGAAGGTGTGGTGGTAGTTGTGGAAACCCTCACCTGAAAAACAGAGAGGGAGTTTAAACACCACATGGCTGGGACATTTGTGAGCTTAGCAAGATGCCCCAGTGGGACATCCCAATGCCCCTTTCCCAAGTCCTGAATCCACTGCAGGTTATTTTCCACCTCTGGCTATGGGAGAGCTCTGGTGCAGACCCACACCAGACTATTTCAGTGCTTTGGGCTTTCCTCCTCAGAAGAAAGGGGGATGTCCCACCCCTTACACTCAAGGAAGAAAGCTGTAAGTGCTTCAAGAGGGTAGACCACAACTAAGGAAGAAACAGAGTCACTGCTGCTCCGCTGCCCCCAGCCGACTGCTGAGAAGAGGATCGCTACTGTGAATCTCTGCCCAGAGACTTCATTGTATGTGGGCACATTTCTTCAATGTATGTGGGCACCATCAGTAGGACAAGGGCACCTCCCTCTAGGATGTGCAAGCTCCAGCCTCCTCCAAGCTCTGGCTCCAAGAGTTGTCCAGCTGCAGATGCCCAAAGGCTGAGGCAGGGTGAAACAGGAGAGGGTGTCACTTAGTTTGTATGCAGGGCTGCAGCACTTACCAATGGCTCCCAGAGTGACAAAGGCGTTCTGCCTGGGGCTGATGTACTTGTCATAAGGGCGGTTGCCATACATGTGGGCAGCACTGTTGACCAACCAGGTGACGTTGAGGGAGATGGTGTATCGGAGGATGGAGGCAAGGAAGTAGGCATTCCACAGACTCTCGCCCCAGAGGTACCATGGTACAAAGGTAGGGATCACAAAACACATCAGCACAACTGAACTCTTGTAATACCTGTGGGGAAGGAAAAGGACACCATTACTGTGGTGGGAATGATACCTGGGGTGAAGTAGGGTTGAATCTCTGGAGATATGGCTCTGCCTGAAACCCCTGGTATAACCTGGGCTGGCCTCATAGCCAGGGCAGCAAGGAAAGTTTCAGACATCCACAGTCATGACACAATTTTTCTACGAGCAAGTCAAAATGCCAAGACAACCCAAAACCCTGAAGCAACCCAAAATACTGGAGCTGAACAGCTGAGACCCAGTCCCAAAGCAAGCCTCCCAAGTTGAGTACCTTTAAGCATGGGGAAGCACACAGCTGGCTGCACAGCCTGTGCCTGGAGTCCAGATCTGGGGCTGGAAAAGCCCAGTGCTTACAGTGGCATCGGCAGAGCTGTGTCAGAAACACGGTCACTGCTAAAAGTCTACAAAGACTTAGTCTGTGCTCAGGTCGGATGGGAACCTGCAGCACAGCGCAGAAACAGCTCCCTTCCATACCACTGCTGCTGTGTGAGCCCCAACAGCAGTGGCACACCCAAAGCAGGTGCCAAATGGCCACAGGGACCCCACCAAGGGTGAGCAGAAAGATCCATCTTGGCCTGGGGCCCAGGTTATTGCTGCTCTCCACTGGCTGGCACAAGCCCTGTCACTCCTGCATGTATTGGACAAAGCTATCAGTGTGCAGTGCAAAATGGGGAGGGAGGAAGCTGAACAGTCCGAGTACAAACAGGGAAACTTTATAGTACAGCTAAAGCCACCTGCATAGGCTAGGCAGGGAGGAGAGTAAAGGATGCAGGGAACACAGAGGTGAAGAGCAGAGATCATAGCGGGAGACACAAAGTAAAATCATGCTGGGGGAATTAATTCAAGGCAAGTGGGAAAGGGAGTATTAGCTCAATATTAAGTGGGGAGGCAAGGCCAAAAGCAAGATAGGAAATAAATGACTCTAAATGGAGAAAGGGCTAACACTGCTCTGAAGCAGAGTCCGATAAGACAGCACAGCTTGGGAGCCACTTACAGTGTGCCCCAGCTCAAGAGGAAATAAGGCCTTGTCTTCCCATTGAGCCCTTCCATCTCCCTGGAGCCCAGGTTTACTACAGCCCACAGTGATCCCAGGGTATCACCATCAAAACAAGCTGCCACATTAAACTGGAGCAGCAGACTGAGGTGACAGCATTTTGAATGGTACAGAAAGAAAAGAAACACTAAGACCCATCTTACTTGTGCCCGTATGACAGGTTTAAAATAGACCCCTGCTTTTGTTGAGCATTCTGGAAGGGACAAAGAAGAACAGAATTTGGATTTATTAAACAGTCATTAAAAATTTCTGTTTGCTGCAAGTTTTTCAGATAGGAAGAACTGTCGGTTTGGTCTGACAAAACCGAGGAAATAGTTTTCAATTAAAACCCACAGAGGACTGGAAAAATGAGTATTAGCAGTATCTCTGGAAGGAAGTCAGTTTCCATGAGCACAGCTCCCATCTATAACACACCAGCTAGCTTTCATCATCTTGTGTATGAAGTAAATTAAGCTCTTGCCCTGCAAGCTCTTTGATTCTTTTGGTTGGTTGTTATTGTTTGGAAGTTGTGCCTCACATGCTGGGCCGCAAAAGGAGATCTGCAGGTCTCCAGCAACACCAGCCATGGTGAAAATACAGCATCTCCTCAGCTGTCTCTCAGAGCTCCATGTTCATTTACCTGAGCCACGACTCTCCACAGGAAACATTCCCCATTCTTCACTCCCACAAAGACAACAGATTTTCTCACTCATCTGACTGACTTTTGGACAAGGTCTGCAAACCTCATCAACTCAAGGCCAGGATTTAAGTCTAGCTGGAGGACAAAAGTATTTCCCAGTCCAGAAAATTCCTTCAAAGCCTCTCCCATTCCAGGAAAATAAAATACAATATGAGAACAGCTTATCAGGCACCAATTAAAACCATTCTGAACCATGAAACAAGCTCAGACTGAAGTCTTTGATGAAGATGTGAGATCTCACACTGGAATGAGCACCCAGTAACCTTTTCTCGGTCTCCCTTTGAAATATCCACCCTGGAATAAGAAACCTCCTTTACCTGGGGTTCCAGGGAACCAATGCCTCAACACATGCTTGAGGAACATGTAATGGGGAACACTGCATTCACCATGTGAAAACTTTGCCATGAAGACATTTCACCTGCAAGCCTCTCTTTCATATCACGTGCAGGATTATTGCTCTGTTATTCACAGAGAGTAAATTCTGCTATCAGTCATGACTGGAGCAGTACTGTGATTTGAGCTGAAGTGATGTGGTTTTAAACCCACTGGGTGGTACCTCATCCACAGCTCAAAAGAATCATTAAATTCAGCAAAATTCACAATCTCGCCTTAAAACAAAATGTGACAAAAAAGGGTTTAGTATGATTCTTACTGACCTGCAGATTTTCCATGCTATAGAAAAAGCCCAAACAACCAAAACCAAACAACACTTAAACCTTACAGAAAAGAGAAACCTGAATTTTTCTTCCCAGATAAAGAAAGGTAAACTTCAAAG
Source organism: Myiopsitta monachus (assembly GCA_017639245.1). Lineage (NCBI taxonomy): Eukaryota > Metazoa > Chordata > Aves > Psittaciformes > Psittacidae > Myiopsitta > Myiopsitta monachus. The sequence continues at coordinate 56,342,989 of CM029917.1, read as the reverse complement.
TCCTAAATTCAAATCCAGAGAAGAGACATTTGCTAAGGCATGACTTCCCTGAAGAAAACATACTTCTTCACTAAACAGCATTTGCAGCATAACCGAAGCAGTAGAGCCTGCTTCCTGTGGGATGCTGTTGTCTCAGTAAAGATAATAACGCAGCCAAGAGGAGCTGCAGCAAACTGCAAGGGAGCCTCTGCAAATAAGCCAAACTAGTAAAAGCAACAATATATGGAGAGCAGTGATTTCCTCACCCCTGGAGCATTTCCAGTGTAGGGTAATTCTGTGCATGGATTTCTCTAATGCAAAAATAAACAGATTTCTGAGCTCAACTAACTGCTCCCCTCACCCATAAAACACTCAGAAGTAACCTCATGTTGTTTCCCGAAGTACCTTGCTTGCAGGCCTAAGACAGTCTTCTTGTGCCTAAAATACAGGTACTCACACAGAGGACAAAGCACGTTTCAATTCCCTCCTCTTGCAGAGTGTGCAGCAAACTGAACCAGGTCTGTGCTAATTCTCAAGGCAGATAATTAATCCTGTGGAATGACAGTTTTGGGAGAGGAAGTGCTTGGTCTGCACTGGTCTACAGCTACCAAAGATGAGTTTGCAGAGTGAAATGTGCACTTCTGCATTTAAGGCAGTTAGTGATTACAACATTTGTTCCAGTGATCAAAGGGGAAGGACAAGATCCCAGCGACTTCTGCTGTGGCGGTTTTCACCAGCAGCCCTGGCTCTCTGGAAAAGTAGAGGGACAAAGACAGGGCTCACTGCTTGTGCAGCAGAGCCAGCAAGGGCAGTCAGCAAGCATCACCCACAGCAGTTAATAGCTGCGGCCAAAGGCACGGCTGTCCTAATGCCTGCAATCAAGGTTGACAGGGATATGCTGGGGGAGAAAAAGGGAAGATAAAAGTAAGGAATGAGCCACAAGTAGACAACCCCACTCGAGGCCCAGGCCTCCTACTTACTTTCTTTGGAACCTAACAACAGGGTCATCCAGTAGATCAGTGAAATCCAGTTTCCTCCCCTTCTCTATGACATCCCGGTGCTTGCGCACGAACAGCCAGCCAATGTGGGAGAAGAAGAAGCCGCGCCGGGCGTTGTGAGGGTCTGCATCCGTCTCTGAGTACTTGTGGTGCACACGGTGGTCTCGGCTCCACTCGTAGATGTCATTCTGCATGGCAGGGTGAGAGTATATGAGGCTGGGTGCTGTTCTGGCATACCACCTCCACCGACTTCCCCACACAGTAACAGCAACAAGCCCCTCTCTGATGCTTCTCTAAAAACGTTATTGATTAAAGACATCCTAGGTGACACCAGCTTTGCAGCCAGCCAGCCCATCACACTGCTTTTGTCAGTGCCCACACAGAGTGGGACCTGCTCTGGGAACCAGTGACACAGATGGGACACATCCCAGGACTGGAAGCCAATGGTCTCTTGGGAGTTACCATCATCAGTCTGCTCTGGTCCTGTGTTCTCCCTGGGTGTTTGTTTTCTGAGGATGGGCACTGGGCTGGAGGGACCAGGTACATACATGTTTCTGTTACTGTTTTATGACCTTGCCACAGGCAGCTTGCATGCTTATTTTCAGGGCACTACTGTGCAGGGCCACCCAGTTCTGGCATCCTTTTTCTAAGCTGGTTGCGGCTGGTTACTACTGACACCCTCCAGGCACAAAAGCAGTGCTGAAAGTGGGACAGAGGTTGTGGAATGCTACATGTGCCTTTCCTGACCTGAACAGGAAGGAGCTGAACTTGCTCAGCCTTTGGAGGGATTCATTTTCCACAACAAAACCGACACCTCCACTTAAATTACTGCTCTGTCTGCAGGGATGCATGCAAGAGCACAGCCTTCCAGTACTTAAAACGGGGCCCACAGGAACTATGCACAGCGTTCTTTGTCAGGGAGTGTAGCGATAGGATGAGGGATAATGGCTTTAAACTGAGAAAGGGAAGATTTAGATTAGGCATTAGGCAGAAATTCTTCCCTGTGAGGGTGGTGAGACACAGGCATAGGCTGCCCAGAGAAGCTGTGGCTGCCCCATCCCTGGTAGTGTTCAAGGCCAGGCTGGACGGGGCTTGGAGCAACCTGGTTGGACCCAGATGGTCTTTAAGGTCCCTTCCAACCCAAACCATTCAATAATTAAGATTCCAAATGAGATATCCCTGATTTATGGGAAATCAAGTCTTGCATTTGCAGCCAGTCTGGAATAAAAGTCTCACACCCACAACATCAGCTCCAGAGCAGCTACAAGGCAAGTTTAGTCCTGTCTCTGCTCAAGCTGTCAGTAACCATGGGTCACTGAAATGCCCTATGGCTGTAAATGGGATTATGTATATTGCAGTTTCACGCTTGGACCCACGAAGTGAGAGTTTGAGTTTACTCAGCTAAAGGGATTTCAGCTTCCCAGTTTGCTCTGCAGGATACAGTGGCTACTGGACTAAACTGGTGGGTTTTACAGTGGTGCTGAGCTATTAGTGCAGGGCATTGTAAGCATGGACAGCAGTTGCAAAACTCAGGCCACACTCCTATCTATGAACTGAATTGTCCAACACCAGCACCAAAACAGAGAAATGTTAGTTAACGCCCAGATCCACAACAGTGTGAACTTTAATCAGAGAATGCTCAGTGGAGTGTGCTTTCCTATGCTGTTTCACATCTTTGCACAGCCATGGATGTACCCAAGTAGTAATACCCAAAGGAATGCCTTGGGTTACTTTTAGGAATGGCAGTAGCACCCACAACACCCAACTGCTTTGACCCCAGCAGAGCTGAGCAAACCATTCGTGGTGCCTGTGAAGTAGCAGCGGCACAGCAGCCACAATGGTGCTGTACAGACTGCAGGACACAGTAAGCCCAGGCTAATGACAACTGTGTGTATTTTGTGAGACAAAAGCCCTGTGTTGAAAGCATCGCAGAAATTATTGCTGCCGACACTGACAGAAAGCACTGAGGCCACCAGTGCTGCTGAGGGGACCCCAGGAACAGCTATGAAGAGCAGCTAAAGAGTCCAGCTCAAATGCCTGTGCCCATTTCAGCCTTGCGAAGATGCTCTGCCTGCAAAAGCCCACACAAGGGACAAGCAAAGGACAAAAGCCCATTGCACTCAGCAGTGCTCAGCCTTTTAGTGTTGTCATGTCATGGCTAGGAGTGGGCTGGGGATGAGAGGAACATACTTCTGCAGCACTGACTCATTGAGACGAAGGCATCCCCTTACCAGTGCTCTGGTATGTTGTGCCTTAATTGTCCAGTTGCAGAAGAAAACAAAGTAAACTGAGTAAAGCAGAGGAAGTGACCAAACCCCCCAGTGAGATCTCCAAGGGGAGATCTTTACCTTGCTGCCGTCTTATTTTTCTCCTGCGGAGAAATCAAAGGGAACTAAAGCCTCTGCACTGCTTCAAGTGGCTTCAGTGGGAGTATCCAGAAGACTGGAAAATGACAAGATTAAGTAATTTAAAAATAAAGCTGGCTTATGCAAGAAGCACACCTAGGAAAGGTACTCCTTATTAGCCAGAAACTTATGGGGGTTTCTTTGAGTGAGACTATGAATCAGCTTGACACAAGAGCACTTGAATTCTTTGTGGGACAGCATAACCAGGTCAAAGCAATGATACTGAGAAATTAACTTGGTCTTTCACACCACAGCATCATGCTGTTGACAGTGATGGAGACATGAGGTTTCATTAGCAGGTCTCTTAATAGACCTGCAGACTGTAACATGACAACAGAATAGGCTACGGAACAACTTCAGTGTGCTGACACAAGTTTCCATACAACAACTGATATTGTGTGCATCACTCACTGCACAACCTCAGCTGAGCAACACAGCTGGTTTCAGAGATGGCCAGGAGCAATAGTACAACAGAGTTAGCAGAGGAGTCACCAGCACGCCCCAAATGAGATGCTGAAACTTAAGCACTAGAAGATCAAGCAGACATAAGCCAGGTATTACTTATTTCTGAAACAGACATACGGCAGCAAGAAGCACAGTCTTTCAAAACTGTGAGAGATTCACACTAGATGAAGAAACACAGCTCGGGGTGCTCCAATCATAAAAAATCAGGGCAAAAATGGCTGCATCTGGTGGTATTTCAGAGGAAGCACAGCATGTCATAGCCCATGTTAGCTCATACACTTAAAACTCCTGAGTGGAGTTTCCCCTGCCACTCAATTTTCAGCATCCAGGGATGCTGCAGGTATTTCCAATGCTGCCTCTTCCTCCCAGAGTGAGATGGACCTGAAAACTCATTCACTATCTGCTTGTGGTGGTGAAAACAGCCTTTAAAGGACAATTGATGTCATGGTGATTAGGAGCAGGCTTCAGACTATTTAAAACACTGAGTGGGTAATCTGGCCTTTTATTTTCTCTCTGCTATGAAGGGCACAAAGGTAGCTTAAAGCTACTTTGAAGTACTTCCCTGCCTCAGAATCACACCAGGTTCTCAGCCAAAAGCAGCGATGAAACCAATGCAGCCGAGAGCAAAATCCATAGCAACAGGGGAGCAGAACGCAAAGAAATCCCAATGTACAGACTCACTGCAATCAGCTCCACACATTCATTTCAATTACTTATGAAAGATCAGATAGCTGTAAAACAGGACAGAACCAAGGGCTTCTCAAAACAAGCGTTTAACATGCTGAGCAGAAGACTTGTAAAGCTGTGCAAGGAACCGAGCAGCACAAAGCAGCTGAAACACGGCTGAGAATATGGGTCAGAAGGGTATTGGCAAAATAGACACTTTCCCATATTTAAGCAAAGGCGCTGTGATCTTTGTAATGTCTAGAGGGATTAACTAGATCAATTCTTTCCACCTTAAAAGAAAAAAGGGATGATAAATGAACAGTACAGAAGCGGATCAAAGGACTCTTAATCTTCTGTCAAGGCATGTGAACAAGTCAACCAAACAGACTGAAGGGAAAAAAATCTGGAAACTCAAGGCACAACATACATGGGCTACTTGGTGCCACAAGGGGCTACAGCAGCCAAACTTGATAAGTTTAATGTTAGTACAGGTTCATATCTCTAATCTCAGCCAAAGGAGTAACTAAATTCACACCAAGAAAATCCTGGTTCTGGACTAACTCCTGCCACCAGCTGGGTGTTACACAAACATTTCTGAAGTCTAAGACTGCCTATCAGCAAGTACAGAGCTAGTAACACACTTCTTTGCAAACATATTTGAATTCGACTGGTGAAAAACACTGCATAAAACAGAGATAAATTAAGACTGTGGGAGGATGCCTGCTCTCCTTTCTGGGTACATCAAAATCAACTGTCTGGATGGACAAAGAGACTTCATTACACAGACGTATTTGTATGAAGTTAGCCCTTACACAGGTTTCCAAGCTGACCTGTGATGTGTGGGCCTGACCTGTGCCACAAATAGGCCGCTGAAGCTCTGAGCCCCGGAGTGGATACGTTCAACTTGGTCCTTAAGTAATTACTGCTCCGGGACTGTCCAATGCAAACATGGCTGTCTCTACTGCACAGGAGAGAAAGTTGCCTGGAGGCCAAGAACCTGCATGGGCAACCACAACCCCACCTGGAAAGCCATGGAGTTTGCAGCAGCCAGGAAGATCCGCAAAGGCAGCTTAGCTTTGTAGGATCGGTGGCTCCACAGGCGATGCGCACCAGCTGTCACGCCCAGGGCTGTCATCAGGAAACAGAAGTATGCTGAAAGACACAAAAAGAAAACACAGGATGTGCCAGGGGACGACTGCCATCATTTCTGCTTTCTTTGATGTAAAGATGATCCTTGTCCCTGCCTGCCAGTGCCTGCTGGGTCACTCAGAAGCTAAGGCTGGGTAGACAGGAGGTGATGTTCTCAGCCCACCTTTGCCCACCCAGCCCCAGGGGCGCTTAGTTCCACTTCCCACCCCTCCCCATTGAGCCAGCGCGTTGTTCAGGAGGCTTTGGCAATGCTGAAGCACCATGCTGTGACGTGTTTATGCAGTGTGCCTTTGCCAAGTACAGTGGTGTGTTAGTTCATTGTTTATGTCAGAAGAGTAGCAACAACTGTCCTAAGAGGGCACTGTCAGCCCCTGCCAGACAGGCCTTTGCTCGAGTCCAATGTGTCAGCTAATTTAACAGCACAATGTCCCACCTCTAAAGATATGAGCTGTGTCAGAGTTCCCACAATAAAAACTCTTATCAGGAGCTCATGATTCGGTAATAAAAAAGCACCAGGAAGCAGAGCATTCACCACCTCCCTCGGTTTCAGGAACTGATTTTCCTTCCCTCAGTTAAAATACCACCCAAGTAACCTTGTTTTGAGCATGTTTCAAATGGCCAACACAGCATGGGAACATGTCTGTTCCTTACCACCTTGCCTCCAGGCTAGACACACAGCCCAAACACGTGGCCCACAGTGTACCCCCACACTTCAAATAATACCTCCACTGACCACCACTGCAGAACTGGTTGATGAGAAACCGACCATGAGCCAGCAGCGTGCACTCACAGCCCAGAAAGCCAACCGTATCCTGGGCTGCATCAAAAGTGGTATCAAAGGTGGTATCCTGCCTCTATTCTGCTCTTGTGAGACCTCACTGGAGCACTGTGTGCAGTTCAGGTGTCCTCAACATCAAAAGGACATGGAACAGTTGGAACAAGTCCAGAGGAGGCCACAAGGATGATCAGGGGACTGGAGCACCTCTCGTATGAAGATAGGATGAGAAAGTTGGGGCTGTTCAGCCTGCAGAAGAGAAGGCTGCGTGGAGACCTCATAGCAGCCTTCCAGTATCTGAAGGGGGCCTATAGGGATCCTGGGGAGGGACTCTTCATGAGAGACTGTAGTGAGAAGACAAGGGGTAACGGGTTCAAACTTCAACAGGGGAAGTTTAGATTGGATAGGAGGAAGAAATTCTTTCCTGTAAGGGTGGTGAGGCACTGGAATGGGTTGCCCAGAGCAGTGGTAAATGCTCCATCCCTGGCAGTGTTCAAGGCCAGGCTGGACAGAGCCTTGAGCAACATGGTCTAGTGTGAGGTGCCCCTGCCCACTGCAAAGGGGCTGGAACTTGATGATCTTAAGTTCCTTGCCAACTGTAAGCATTCTGTGATTCTAATTGGTACTTCTCTGGTTCTCCTTTTAGCAGGCGCATTGCTTACACATGCTTCAGCTGGTTAACCTTGCATTTCTAAGGCAGGGGGAATAAATGACTGCGGCAGCAGAATGAGACAGTGGACCACATGCTCTAGCCTTGCATTTACGCATTGCTTTTCCTTTGAGATGCTGGCTGGTTTTGTCTCTAGTGACTTCGAATTCCTCTGTGATGGATGATCCATAGCCCAAGTTGTTCAGACTTGCAACCAAAGAGGAAACTATGGCAAAGAGTTGGAAGAACAGTGCATTAGAGCTGCTCCTCCTTTTGGTGAGAGACTGAAGGGAAAATGGGAACAGCTAGGAAGAAAGTATAATGTAAGTAAGTCCCAAATAAACTGGACCACTTAAAACTACTCACATTCAAGACACCCAGCTGTCATGATATATAGACTCTTAAGTCTCCATTCCATAGGTGTTTATTTCTCATACTGTGCCTAAGGAGAACAGGCTCATTTTACAAGTGTAGAATTAAAACAATAGCAGATTCAAACAAGAATATTACAGGACAGTCTCAAATGAATTTGCATGGTCTGAAGTGATGTGCTGTTTAGCCAGGACTCCCCGCCACGCTACACACACAGGCATGTTCTAGTTAAAAGAGCCTACTTCAAATACATAGAGTTACTGGAATGAAAAGGGAAAACCCCATCACCAAAAGGGGGTTTCTGCTTGTGTCTGCACAAGTCTGTTGACAAGGGAACCCTGTTAGACATGTAGTAGCTAGAAAGGATTTCACAATCAGCTTTTCCAGCATGTAATGCAAAACATCTATTAAAAAAAATACAAAACAAAACCAACCCAAAACCAGTGTATGTAGGTGAGTGTCTACTGTGATCCTCTATCAACTCCCAACTCACAGTGCTTGAAATTACAGCATCTAAGAGAAAATATAACAGAAAACTGTTTGGTAAAAGAATGGCAACCATATTTCATGTTAATTGTCATCCCTGCAGACTGAAGGAGTAAACGGACCTTATCCGCTCCTCTGGTGGATGCATCAAAAATGGATCTACCCAAACTGTTTCACACCACTGTACACTGGCCCAACTTCTGTCATACAGCAAACCAAAACCTTTCTTATAAAATGCAACGGACAAATGGAGTCAGAACGGTCCCAGTAAAGATGACGAATTTCTAAAACCCACTTTGGACACCACCACCGAAGATGCAATTCCCCTTTTCAGCAGGCTGCAGTGCTCAAGCTACTCCCAGAAAAGGCTCATCTCTGCAGTTATGTCCAGTGCGCTGAAGCCTGTCACCCAATAGAGGCTTCTGCCTGCTTCCTGAAGGGAGGTGCAGAAATGAACTGAAACCCATGTATTCTCTCTGCACGTTATTTACAGACTTTGTTGGATTTCCAGATTACTCTTAATCAGTAAAAATGCCAAAGCACAACTCACACTCCAGCCTCCACTAGGGTCTTGCAGTTCTTGCACATGCCTTCACACTGCAAGCACTCAGGCTTCTGTGAAATTAGAGAAAACCTATCCTGTCATTTTCTGTACCCGATGCTGAGCTATGCAGAAACATCACTAAATAAGGCATTCCATATTGCTCAAATGACTGTAATTGTGGGAACAGATCTGTGACACACGGAAACCTGACATTATCCCGCTAACATAAAAGTATCAAGGTTATAGTCCTGAATCATTACAAGAACATATTGTCTGTGGGCTCTATAACAGCTTAACCTCATGGTAGTCACAGGGGCTGAAATCTCTTGTCATCAGCAGTTTCTTTGCTTCTTTAAAGCACAAAGAGGGGCTTTTCTCCCATTTCAAAGCAACGGATCATTTAGTAGAGCAAGTGTTTCTCAAAGCATCCATCCCTTTCGATCATGATTGATTGCTTAAAAACAGAAATAAAGATTAGTGGACAGAATGAGACACACACAACATTAAGGTTGATTTTACTTTCCTTCTCTGCCCAGTGCAAAAAAAGAGGTTGAATGAGGTAACATACAGATCACATAGCTGCACTGAATAAAAGGGATTTTCAGCTCTTACAGAGCTCAGCTTAAACAGAGACCCTTTCATTCAGTGCACTCCGCACCACTGCAGTGGAATGGAGAACAGTATTTTCAGAGTCCAGTGGCTGCCCCAAGGTCTGCATGCCACCCTGCATCCATACCTTTGGTCAGCACCTCCCAGCATCACTTCCCTGGGCTCCAAATGGGAGAAGGATTTACCTGAAAGATTTCTGCAGGAGCCCATCCACCATGAACAGGCAAGCTCAGCTCTGCATCAGGACAGGGACTGACTGCTGGAGTGCCCAGCAGAAGGAGAGGGATGCCTGTTTCATGGGGACAGCTGGCATGCCACGCTCGCCCAACAGCCATGGTCGGAACCAGCCTGCTTTTCCTGAGCAAGCAGAAGCAAAAAGACAACGGAGAACAAGCACTAGCGTGAGGAAATGCCCTCAGAGCCTCCCAGAAACACACTGTCCTGATTAAACAGGGCTTTCCCAGGGCTTCCCTGGGCCATAACCACAAGGTACCATCCTCCTGCTCTCTGTAGCCTGTCAGGCCTAGCCCCAGCCAGCAGTGATCAAGCTAAAACGGCTGGGGCTTATACCCACGCAAAATGCCTACTGTTTGGTGTTGCAAAGGAGGAATCATAAGAGCAGGAATTTTTCTAATATAAATCCTGAGGGATGAAACATCCCCATAAATAAACAAACAAAATTATTCACGAGTTTGGTGACCAAAGAAATGCACTGAACACTGATAGATTTCTGTGGTTCCTATAGGAATTCGGGTGCCTGAAAATATTACTCAGCCAATAATTCCCAATGCACAAACAGCAAAGATGACAAGTATCATCTGTGTAAAGACAGGTCTCAAGCTTTCCTCTGCAGAATAAATTGTGAACTTAAGCCAAAAATCAGACTATCAACCGTGTGATTTTACATTAATCATGCACAGCTACTGAAACTGCATGAGAGGGGAGCCGCTACTCACCTACCTGGCTTATTTCTGGGGGTAAGGAGTACACGTGGGAGGTGAGCATCACCATGAAACACAAAAGGATTACACTGTGAAGCAAAGCAACTCAGTTAATAGCTACTTCCCCTCTTAGACCTGTAACTGAACAGGTCTCCTAAGTAATAAAGAGTAAAAAACACAGTCATTGCAGAAAAAGGAGGGAAATGAACACCAAGAGTACCTATAAACAACCTGGAATTCAAACAGTTAATGATACAGTTCTTAATTTAGTGAGGTACTTAATGTACAAAGAGAAATCTGCTAAAACAGCCAGAGTAGTCCTCTGCATGTTTTAGTGAGCTAGCTCTGCAACTGGGCTGACTTATGAAAACAAAAATCACACAAGGACTTGGTACTATTTCAAACTTAACCTATAGACTGAAGACTGAGCTGTGCTACACATATCTATTGGCTTCACATGTGAACACAGGCCACCACAGGTACCAGGGAATTCAGAGCAGAGACGAACCACCTTGTTGAAGAGGGATAATATGCTGCTTTTCCTCCCCTCAACTGGTACTGCAGGGCTGGCAAGAGCTCAGCTTGGGAGAGGGCTGTGTTGGTGCTTGGCAGAGGAGGTTGTCAGCAGCCACTGATGATGGATGTGAAGGAAGAACAGCAAGCTGGCAGCATTCCTACCTCCCCAAGATGCCCTGCTATGAGGCAGAGGCATTTCCACAAGGCTGTCCTCAGTGGGAAGCCAAGCACTGACTGTACAGAGAGGAATCTTGTGAAACAAGAGGTGCTTGAGGAAAAAGGAAGATGGAGCTAGAAAAAGGCTGGCTGAGGACTCACTAGCCACAAGCCTGGGGATAGAGCACACAAAGCTGCTGGGCAGGCAGGGCCAGCATCTAAGAGAGTTCTGCCAACAGTACATCAGCCTAAAGAGGAGCTCTGAAGCCTCCTGACAGAAGGTTGTGTCATGCTAATACCAAAGTAAAAGAAGGGACAGGGGGTGAATATTAATAGAAAACATAGTGGAATGAGAATTCAAGAGGTAAAACATGAAAAAGCAAAAGCTAACACAGCAAAACCAGCTGTCTGGAGAGACCTGGGATGAGAGAGGAAACACAGCAGCCAGTTAACAGATGTGTGAAAGACAGTGGATGTAAGGCTGGCTTCTTGCAACAACAGGAGTACAAGGTAGAGCTGTGCAGCTCAGTTTCACATTGAAGCCAGAGGGGAAAGAGGAGATCTTTCAAGCCATTGCCTCATGGTTTATCCCGTTCTGCCTCACTCGTGGACTGAAGGCAGTGTGGAGCGTCTGCTGCACAGAAGCCACCTGCCTGGCGCGGAGCTGAAGTGTGCCACCGGGCTGAGAACACACTGCGGCGCTGACATCATGCCGCTGTGGTTTACCTTACTGCCTGCTCTAGGGTCCTCCTACCGCATGCAGACCCAAAACCAGCTCCTCCTCAGCATCAGCTCCATGTTGCCATGTTCAGCATGTGAGTTCAGATCTACTCTGTTAATGCAGACACCAGTATTATTAGGCAGGTGTTATCCTCACACATCTGCACCTTCTGGATACTGCGGCACTGCACAGCAAGGAGCTCCATACGTCTGCAGGGCCCTTTTGGGCCTTTACTCCTGCTTCTGTAAAATTGTTTATTTTGAAATTTTACTTGGAACAAGAGCTGAATTATCCTCCCTAGTCCACAGGATGGTGTGGGAATGCTGTGTGCATGCCTGCTGCTCCCCAAAGCAATAGCTAGATTGGCCTGGACAGGTGGTGAAGCCCAAGTTTATATAGTTTTAGAGGATTTCAGCTGGCTATGGCTTGCTTTGAATCTCTGTTTGCTCCAAGCAACGATTACAGGACCTTAGCTTTGGTCAAGCCCACTTTTCTCCCATTTATCTGAACATGCTGGCTTCAAAACAATTCCCTAGAAACGTGGCCTGTGGACCTTCTTTTACAGTAATGGTCACAGGCATGCCCACAGTCATCCTCAGTGATGCCCATCACACCTGGGAGGGTGCCCACAGCTCTGCAGAAAGATCTAGGAGGTAGCTCTGATCTCATCACCCCATCAAGATCCTCGAGCACAGCCACAGCTCTACAGCCAGCACACACAAACAAGTGTCCCCAGACAACAGCTCTAACAGCCATTCCAACGATAACCCAAGAACTCTGCAGGGAGGTTCAGGGCTTGCTGCAGGTCCAGGAGAGATCTGAGACCTGGGTACCTGAAACAGCAGAGCCTACGCCAAGAGCTACGTGCTCCACAACTCGAACACCAAGCCCAGAGCTGCCTTTGACTGGATGTTAAATAAGGATCTGTTTCAAAGAAGGATGATCTAATCCCGCAGAGGTTTTAAGTGGGTTCCTCCTTGTTTCTCCCCACTCTTTCTCAAGACCTCAAGGCAGAATTACCCTCAAACATGGGAATTCTACTTCTTCCATTGTCTCAAACACCCTCCCTGTAAGCTCCGTAACATACAAACTATGCATTAATGAAGTAAGATGGTGTTAAATACCTCCATGGTGAGCAGGACCCACACACATCAGTCCCTCAGGCAGGCAGCATGCTCACCCCCCCCGGAGCCCTGCAGAAGCATAAGGTCCGACTAGCATTTCCAGCCATGAGCTCACTCTGTAGAGCACAGCATAAGCAAAACAATTCTAAACTGCAGCAGTGGGAGAAGCATTCAAGAGAAGGAACAAAGAGAGACGAATGTGAACACAAGTAAGCCTGTGCAAAAGGACAAAAGAGAGAACCAGTGCACAGGGACAGGGAGAGGATGCAAGAGAGACAAGATACATGAGGTTAAACTACTGTGCCAATGGGGAGCTTGCGGGTTGCTAGGCTTCCAAGTACACTGTGCCTGTGCACAGATGCTATTTATGGGAACATGCCAGAATCAATAGGCAGAAGATTTTTATTCAACATCCTTATTAATGAACTGAAACAAAGGCAAACAGCACATTAATTACAACTGCAGATGATGCTAAATTTCGAGTAGCAGTGACAGAGCTAAGAAACACAAAAGGATCCATGCAGAATCAGGGAAAGTAAGGCTCAAAATAAAGATATGCCTTGATATAACAAGCAAAGTAAGGTAGTTCAGGGGGTGAGAACTGCAGACAGGGATCTGCAACAAGGACGAGATGCCTGGGGAAACAGGAGCTTGCAAGGAGGATCAGCAACAGCTCATAAAATATTCTCAGTGTGCAACACGATAAGGCAACAAGACATCAGTATGATTTTGAACAGCAGGCACACAGGTATCATCTCACTGCCAGAGAGAAGCAATGAAAACCATACCAGGCAAATTGTTTAAAAATGGATGGGATGGGAGATCAACAGCATAAAACATTTGAGCCATCTTTTTCAGAACAGCTCTTTATCCCCGTGGCTGGGCTTCCAGAAAACCTTTATTATGCCCAGTGCCAAACTCTCCTGAAAACCTGAGCATCCTGAGGACTGACCTCTTATGAAGGAGAAGATATTGACACGGCCTGTGGCTACTTCACAGGCATCAGGAAATCATCCTCTCCTCTAAGTGGTTATTTACATTGGAGCAGATCTCTTCTGCCAAAAAATTCAACTTGGCTGTAGGATGAATATAAAAATTGGAACCTCTTCCATTTCTGAAACCTGGACTAATTAGAAACATGGTATGCATTTACTGGTTGCAAATCCAGTAGATTCCAGGTTACTTTTGACTTTTACCTGTGCATAAAAAAACCACACACAAATCGACTAAACCAAGAAGCCCAACAAGCACTGGATTCACTCTGCCATTTAAACAGACAATGCTGGCTCCTGAAAGAGATGAGATGACTGAACATCCTTCTTAGGCACAGATTGCAAGGAGACACTGTACTGGGTAAGAACTATCTGCATGTTACTAATGTCAAACATAACCTAGTTCCAATGAGCAAATCACACTTATCTCTGAAGGACAAAACACCAGGCATAAACCCATAAGTGGTGAAACCAGATCAATGGCACAATCACAGTGGTGCTACTGTCAATATATAAAACATCTTTAAAATATAGAATAATGACACATAACTGTTCTCGTGGAGCAGTAACACACAGAGCCTGGCGCCAACTAGTGCCTGCAATTCCTGCCTGCACAGAGGCTGCGAGGAGAGGGAAAGCAGGGCAGCAACAGGGAAGGGAATCCGTCCTTGCCAGTACCACTGCTGACTTCTCCCTCACACGTGGCTAAAAACCTTACAGTTCCTTGCAGAAGTAAGGGACCTGGACACTAAATTCAACCAGAGCAAGGCGACTACTTTGAACCTGACACAGGTCTGGAGAGCCGTCCTCCTCGCAGCTTGGTTTAGGTGAGTTGTACCGAACACAGATCACACCACAGCCCCATTGTCCAGAGACGCTTTGGGGTTAGGCAAGTTTTGTGAACATTTGAACTTTTCCACATGTTGCAAAATGCAACAAATGCTTTTCTGAACCTGATGCAGCAAATCACAGACTCAGTTTTAAGTCAAGTGATTACAAATCTCACATCAGCCAGCATGGGGATGTACTATGAGTGCCAGGAACTCCCAGACTACCTCTGCCTCACCTGGTCTCATCAGGACCAACATGCCAGGGAAAGCTGGCCACTCCAAACGAGACAGATGACATACCTTACAAGATCAGAGCAGTGGCTCACCTAGCCCAGTACGCTTTGCCAAGGGGGGTAAAAGGAGTTGCTATCCAGAGGACGCAAAAGAAAATCTAAATAAATAAAAAAGGGGAAAAAAGACCACACAGGCCAGACACTGTTGCAGGAACAGTACATGCACATTGGTAGACTTCAAGATGTGGCATTTTGCACAGAGTGTGTGGAAAGTAATTACCAAGGCTGGAGGCTGTCCCAGAGTTGTTATCACACTTGCTCTTACCAGGAGGATGACAGATCTTGATTCAAGACAGCCTTCAAAGGTCAGGGCCTTCGTTTTATGTCTTGTTCTGGGGATATCAGCCCCATTTACTCCTGTGCTGGTACAGCATCCAGTGCAAACAGCTCGGAAAATGCTGTACAAGCACTGCTCTCTGCTAGGATGGGCCACTACCACTGACAGATACAGCCCTAACATAGATTTTGGCAGCTGCTGTTCCCATGGCCTCGAGTGAGCAGGTAGAGGACCCCCAGCTGGGACTGTCAGATCCTTCTTCAGATTGCTGAGCACTTACTCTGTCTCTCCATGGTATCCCACTCAGCGGGGGCTAAGGCATATGGAAAGATCACAAGCCAGCAAAGAAAGACAGGAGCACCAACAATGAAACATGAACCAGATAAACACCCAGCATGCTCACTGTGGATACAAACAGGATAGGGAAAATCTGCATACTCCAGCCACGCAAAACACACAGTTTGAACCTCCTGCCAAAGACCATCTGGTTTCTGGCTGCGGTTGCCACTCTCCTAAGCACTACGTTGCAGCCGCCTCCTGCCCAGCCCCCTGATGTAAAGCACCACTCACAATCAACCTACAGCATTATTTTGTATCTGCTCAAGGAGCTGTTCTTTGAGCGGTGTATGCGGCTTTCAGTTGCTATCATGGAGTAACATTAGCTCTCCTACTGCCATCCTTTGAGCACAGCTTCAGAACCACAGAGCATCCTGTTCTGCTGGAGGTCTCACTGCTGGGTAGTGACACTCTGTTTAGCCTACAAGATTTGATGGGTTCCCAGCCCCAGGTGGGAGTGCTTGAAATTATACTCAGGAAAGGCTTATAGGTTTTTGCACACAGTGCCTCTAGCAGTTCGAGGATGAGGTGGCAAGACCCAGTGGATACAGGAGGGAGTATTTCTTAAGACAATGTGAATTCTAGTGACACTCATGGCCGAGAAAGCACATCTTTTGCTTGGGGAAGAAAACCAACACAAGGGCTGTGCTTCACCTGTAGACATCTGTTACCTTTTCAACAATAGGGCAGCTAAAAATAACTGGCCTTAAAAAGGCTGTTGCATGATGAAGACATCTTGTGCCATGACACCATTTGGTGCAAATACTCTCTCCACATCTGGAGTAGCCAGCAAAGTCTCAGGAAAACCTTCATGTGACAAAGCCTGGCAAGAAATATTCATCTCTATTTTTTTTCCATCCCTGTATATAAAGGGATGACTTATTTGTATAGATAACTATTTGAGGATTACAAATAACAGGGATGGACATACAACATTTGTCCATTTCCACACCAGCATTCTACCTCTGCTTTTTCAGCCAGATCAAAATGGCTTGCTAGTGAATGTTAATAACTGAATACATAAAACCTGAGGTCTTCCATCAGGCTACAAGAACAGCACGAGAAATGCAAACAGCAAACTGCTCAAGCACAAAGTGAACACCACAAAGCTGACTGATCGCCATAAATACACAACACTTCTGTATCTTACGGTGAGCATTTTTTTCTTTCTAAAAATCGAATTACAGCTGCGTACCCTGCATCTGCCTTCTCCTCCCCGCTTGCAGGTTTTTGCTGTTACTCAGTGGCAGGTTGAGAACTAATGAACCACATCAGCTAACCCGGACCAAACCAGTGAAAGCACTTCCACTAGTGTTGTGCCATCCATTTCAGTAGCTGCACCATGCTTGGCCTCTTCTGAACACTTCAGAGACCCTCTGCTTCACTACACATACAAACAGCAGCAGAAGGTTCTCTCCCAGTTTAACACAAGGGCTCAGACCAGAAATGCAGCCAACTATTTTATGGTGCCTGGTAACACAATGCTTTTTCCTGCTATCATTAACTAGGTAACACAAGTTTTGGGATATATTTTCTTAAAATGCCATATCTGCCCTCTGAAATGAAAGTTTTCCTATGCCAAATTACACCAACACTTGGTCTATCCAAACATCTAATTTACAAATGCCAGCTGATGTCATGCATTGCAGTACTGAGAGGGCCAGGTCCAACATGCATTATTATTAGTTCTACACTAGATATCAAGTCTTCAGTACACAACTCTACTTATGTCACCCTCCAGGTCAACCTTGGAGATCTCTTCTTTCATAGCAGACAGATGCAAGGAGCAGTAGCACAGCACTAAATCCACATCATCCTACCAAAAAAGTCTAATTTCCAGACCTGGAACTACATTTGCCAGGGAGGGAGAAATTTTCCACCTTAGTCCCTACATTGCTGCCAAGAAGAAATGCTGAATTAGTGCTCTGGTTCTGGGAAGGAAACACTTCTCTGCTAGCAGACTGAGTCAATTGGCCAACCCACTGTTTGCTGAGCCCTGCTATCAAAGGCTGGCATCAAAAGTACCTTGGGCTGGATTCAAACTAGCAACAGAGAGATAAAAAGCGCCGACATGCAGCAGCACCAATTCCCTGAGCTGCCCACCGTGCAGTGCATGCCAGCTCTCATGGGGAGCTGTGCATTCCTGGGCAGACCAAATACGTGAAATCTCAGGCCAGAAGCAGGTTCATCTATAATTAGACGTTCTTATTCTCTGAGCTACTCTAAATTGAACCAAGACAGAAAGAGATAAAAGGAAGCACATCAAAGACGGAGGGAAAGCAGAGCTCTAGAGCCACAGAGGAGCTCAGATGAGGCCCTTCTCCTGCCCCTCCGCACCCCAGTGGAGCAGCTCCAGGAGAAGCCATCTGTTGCACCCTCTTGGCCCTGCCATCACCGGCTCACGAAATCCAGGCCATCTCTGCTTGGATACACATGCCTGTTATGCGTTTTCAGGAACATTCCCCAGAGCCAGCCCTTTTGGCTGAGTATACAAGAGCCTTTATTCCAGTTGAAATAGCAGAAACGCTCACATTGACAACTGCAGCCAACGTGACATAAATAAAGCCAATAAAGCAATCGAAATCGTGGCTGACAGCAAGTATTCCATCTAATCCTAAAATTCCCCTAGGAAGAAAACACAGATTCCCTGAACTCCCCAGCAACTGAAGATTGCCTTAAGATGCTGAACAGTTTATATATATTTTTAGATCAAAAGAGGAGGCTGGAAGACACTCTGGTTTCTCTGAAATTTTTGATTATGCTTATGTGTAGCCTCTCTCAGCTCATTTGAGTCCTGCGTCATCACAAAACCATGGGCAGATTTTACTTCTCTCCCAGTGACCTCACTGCTGTCCTCAATACGGCTAGGGCTCTGGTGGTTTTAAAACGCTCTATAAATGCCAACGAAGAATTAATGCCAATTTTGTCTCCTTTTTCAAGGACAGAGCAAAGAAACAGTGCCATCAGCACAGCACTCAAGAGCCCTGCGTTCAGCAGGCAACTCTGCCTCAAGGAAGAAGGATTAGTTATTTAGCACTCCTGCCCATTACTGACCAAAGCTGGATGATGGCAGGGGAATGGCTTCATCCTACTGCTCACACTGTGCATGCTGGCAAGCCCACCCAAAGCACAGAGTCGGGGAACAGCAACTTCTGGGCTATCAGAAACAAAGATGAGGCTATATCAAAGATGATACTCGTGATCTGGGCAAACTGAAAGCTTCCAACTTTTACGATCTCTAGGCATGGGGCATAGGAAAGAAGCAGGGCTTATCAGGGAGCAAACCCCTTCCGAGCTGCCAGGCCTCCAGGCGCAATTCCCTGGGGAGGCAGCAGCACCTTTGTCCCTGCTCCCTGCTAACGGGATTCACTGCACAGAACAGAGCCCACTTCAACCTCCCAGGCCAGCCAGTGGCTGTTGAAGCAGAGCTCTGATGGTTTTGACTTCTCAAGACTTCAGAATCTGGATGACGCAGCTGCTCATCTGTATCACTACATCTTGTCCAGACGCTTTGTGCCTGATCCCCTTGTATGCTGACAGCTCCTAAACCTTTTCCTCCACTTCCCAAAACCAACCAGAGCTCATACAAAAGCCTGTTGCACAAAAATGGCCTCTCCCATTTGAGCCTCAGAGCTGAGGTGCAAGTGCTACACGCCATTAAAATCAGAAGGCACAAGCCTCTTGCATCCAGCAGAATATGCAACACGCAAGTCAGTTACCCAGGCGCATCAGGTTAGAGGGTGGTGCCAGATGAATGCCTGGTCCCTGTGCCCCTCCAGCCCAGCTCTGGTCCTGCAGTGAGCTTTAGCACAGGGAGAAGGCCCACACACAGAGTCTCTACCTTCACCTACTCAGCAAGATGTTTTTCATGCCATTCACTTCCCCACCACCACCTGTGTATATACTGCATAAGGAGGTCAGCTTTTATCTGCCTGCTGAATAGTGGCCAGGCAGTTTACAGCCAACTCAAGCACACAAGTCTATCCCTCTGCATCAAAGGCATGAGCCAAATGCAGCGGAAAACAAGGAGAGTCTTCCTATGGCTCCCTCAAGGAGGTCTGACTGCACTTGCATTTCTGCCTCATAGCAGCCAAGTCCAACTGACTACAGCAAGGGAAGGAGCAGCTAAGAGTGAAAATTATCATCTACGACCACCATTACAATTGATTGCTTCAGTTGATTATAAAGGTCCTATTTTCCACACCAACAGCCAAATGTATTCTGGATATAAGTTATAACCTCATGGTTAACTTCTGGCCAAAAGAATTATTAAAAGGCAAACCCCTTTTTTATACCCTCAATCCCCCATAAAATATGGAGTTTCTGACATTCTCAGACATGCTGCCATTTCCAATGTATGTGCTGTTACCTACCACCCATACATTTCCTTTCTCTAGTGCCATGGTAATGGCCTTGCCTGAAGGATCACCCAAAGAGAGCAACAGGCACCAAGCAGGAGCTCAGGACTTCTCTCCCTTCACCCCACATGCTGCCAGAACTCAGATAATCCATTTCCAGACTTTCCCATCATCAGGACCTGCTTTTGCTGCTCAGCCCAAGCACTTCTCTACATGAGCTGCATCCTTCTGCATCAATTCCTCCCCCTCCATTTATGAAGAACATGCAGTAAGCCTCACAAACACCTTGTCTCACCCTGGCCTCCAGCTTCTCTCCAACCTCTTGCATGCCCAGGAGGACACAGGGAGCTTGTCTGTACACCCCAGTCCTGGACTGCAGCAACCGCTGGTTAGAGCAGCACAAACCCCTTCCAGATGCCTTCTCCCTTGCTTCTGAAATGCCACCTAAGGTCTGGGCAGAAGTTCCTTCACAGATCCAGCTGTGTGGGCATGATAGGAATCATCCTGTGAACTATTCCAGATGCAGAAGGCAGGGTAGGAGTAGCCAAACTGCAACCCCTTCCACTAACAGCAGGATCTCACAGGCACAGAAGGCACTACAGTGAGGCTTGGTTGGGGAAGATATGAAACACTCAAAAATACAAACTCAGACAACCAGCAGAGCTAAAGAGCCAGACAAAGAACAGAGCCCAATCAAGAAGAGCTCCTCCATCTGCCAAGGCCAGGTTATTTTATTCTGAGCTACTCAGAACATCATCTGAGAAGCCAGTGGCCAAAAACGGGTTGAGAAAGATTCTAATTTCAGACTCCCTCCAGAAATCCCCATCCTCCCGGTGCTGAGGTCCCTGCACAAGAGGGATGATGTGCAGGATTCCTGATGCCAGCATCTGACAAACAACCCTCCCCTCTTTTCCATACCAGCCTTGCTTTACTTAGCACAGTAATTGTTAACGTTGCAGTTCTCTGGTGGGGCAGCACATTTTATTGCTAGCCTAGATGGTAAAAATAAAATCTGACTGCAAGAAATTGCTTGGCTTCTATTATAACATCAGTGTTAATTACAAGTGCAACTGTAATTGCAGGGAGGGAAGGCGGAGCGGCAGCACAGAGGACGCATAAATTCTGGTTGGCAAGCCGACATCTTCCAACCCAGCCCTCCCAAGGGAGAGAGCAAAGCTTTTACCTCCTCGACAGCAGTTGCAGCAATCCCAGACAAGTAGGTATGAATGGCTCCCACTGTTTTGCCTGTTGGCATCTCCTGGAGAAGCAGCATCTGATCTGCTCTCAGCCCCTTGAGACTTTCTCTGATGCCAACACAACTCTGACCAATGCGTTCTCTCTACTTGAGGAGACTCATGCATGGAAACTCCTCGGAGCCTGTGTACTGCTGCCCCCACCTCCACTTCCTTTGTCTTTTGTAGCCAAACACAAAAAGCTAGAGCCTCAAATCTCGGTTGCCTCCCCAGAGCCTGCCTGGAGAGCTAGCGGGCTAGGGCTGGAAGAGGCATCTCACACTTCTGCAGCCCTTGGCTGGGCTTCTGTGTATATGACATAGGCCAGGGATACCAACAAACCTCCCCTGCTCTTTCCTTAGAGGGGCTGCTTCAGGGGGGTGCTTCGCCCAACCCCTCAACGCCAGGGTGCAGCCTCCTGTCCAGTTCAGCAGGAAAAGAAGCAGGGATTATTACCTTTGCTGGATCCAGCTCTCATCTCTGTCCGCATCACACAGGTCAAAGGGAAAATGTATTTGAGATTCTTCTGGTTTGTCTGGAGCATGGCTCAGAGCAGCCAAGGGCCCGGCAGTGCTTTGCACCAGGTGAACATCCCACTGTCTAAACACCAACAGCTTCACCACTCACCCATTCACGCTGCCCAACTGCAAGAATCAGTTAGGATTGACTTGAACCCACCTTCTGAGAACAACAGGACCAAAGGGCCATCACATACATCTGTGGCAAGCTCTGTGCACACAAAGAGATTTTTTTCCCCATTTCTTTATCATATTCACAGTGACCATATGACATACAGCATGGAAAACAGAGGGAAACAAAACAGAGCACCACCAACGCACTGGCGATGAAATTAAGATGGGGAACAAAAATACATACTTAAAGCTGAACATCATGAACTTCACAGACAAGACCTTAAG
This sequence comes from Myiopsitta monachus, assembly GCA_017639245.1. Taxonomy (NCBI): domain Eukaryota; kingdom Metazoa; phylum Chordata; class Aves; order Psittaciformes; family Psittacidae; genus Myiopsitta; species Myiopsitta monachus. Next base: position 56,321,199 of record CM029917.1, on the reverse strand, counting down.
GAATCATCTCCAGCAACAGTTAAAACAAGAACACTGGGGAAAGGAAAACATCTGGTGGGTGTAAGTGTTCTCTACAGTACAGCATCTAAGAGCGGGATCAACTCTCATGTCCACTGCTAGGTGGAGGGCATGTTCTGCCCTACAGTGGACACATTGCTCAGACTGTTTCCAGATGCAAAAGTCTAGGGAACAGCATGTTACAGCCACCCCCAGGACACTTGTCACTTCTAAGGAGAGAAGTACCACTTGGGGAAAGACACTGCTCCTGTCAGAGATGATGGAAGTTCAGCTCTTGATGCTAGGGGGGAAGGAACAAACCAAGAACTTGGTTAAGAGAGACAGCTGTAAAACCATGTTTTCCAATGGGCTAGGGGAGGAAAAGGGCTGGTATACACCTCACATATATATATATATATATATATATATATGGATGGATGGACGGACACAACTCCTATTCTGAAGGTCCACCTCTTCTCAGCTAATCTAGTGGACCAGCTGCTGTCTTGAACTGCTGAAAGCACTGCAGAGCTAGGGGCTGATAGAAAACAAGGCCGGCCTGCTGTATGCCACAGAAACCTTCCAGCACTGCTCACTGCTGGCACTGTTCTGTGAGCCAGCAGACGGATCGCTCCTGGGGGTAAGGTGAGGTAAGGTCCTCCTGTTCACTGAGCCCCTGCCACCAAGGGGGTCACACGCACCTCTGCAGAGGTATCTTGGAGGAAAAGCATTTGCTAGCTGTTTCCAGACCTAAAGCCTTGCCTACAGAATGACCTGGGCATAACCATTTTGCAGGGCCTGGGGGATGCTCCTGCCACAGCAGAACAGTGATAGAAGTTTTAAACAAATGCCTCCATTTCAGGTCTGTGAAACAGAGATAGTATTTCCAGTCCCCTTTGTCTAGAGATACTGAGTGGAACTTCCTTGAAGCTAGGATGTTTTTGTTTACAGCCGTCTGTGCAGAGTTCCTAAGGCTGTACAAAGAAATGGGTAACGACTAAACCCAGTTACTAACCAAAAAACCTGCAGGTGGCACTCCAGAATACACAAGAAATGTGCAAGACCAATAGAACATGCAACTGCAGTGCACAACAGCAACATGTGCCTTGCCACATACCAGAAGGGCTGAGAAAGAGGTGATGATCTCTGTAGCACCCTCCAGGCACCACAGTAACCCGAAGTGCTAAAAACCACAATTGCTTTAATCTCTCCAGGATCCATTCAGGCAGCAGGATCGGATCCAGACTGGTGCCTGGGAGCAGCTTGCGTTTTGGCAGGGGTGCAGCCGGGCAGCACCGCCGCTCTGTCTGCAATCTCAGCTCAAGCACTGGAGAAAGCTGCGGGTAAGCATGGCACAGGGCCCGCCACGGCGGAACATGATCAATCTGGCATTGTCAAGAGCACTAAAACGTCTCCTAAATGACGCTAAAACAACAGAAACAAGCCTCCCCTCCCATATGAGCACCATTAGAGCAAGGCCATCTATCTTCCTCTCCTATCCCAGACTTTGGCAAGGTGTACCCATGTGTGAACCAACATCCGCTCGGCTATCAGGCAGCTCTGCAAGACATGTCTGAATGATGCAAGGTTTCTGGACGGCCATGCCTACACCAGTGTTTAAAGTTGTTAGTACTAGTAATGCTCAACAACCTAAAAGGAAAGGTTTTTAAGCAGGTAAACAGCTTAATCTTTTGTGGGTTATTCATATTTCCTACAATGCGCTTCACTACTCCCACTGCTTGCTCACAAGCCCCCTGTGAAGGCTAAAAAGCACCTTTTTCCAGCAAAATCTGAGCCCCTTACATATCATGTAATCCCCCAGAATGAAGTCTTTAAGACAAAGAAGCTACCACGAGCCCATCAAAAGAAACTGCTAGCAGCAGAACCATTGGGCTCCACAGTGAAACATGCTGGTAATTTTCTCTGTACAGGGATTTCAGAGGTTTTTCGCTTTGCCTTCCTAACCCAAACAGACAACCCCACTGGGACTGCAAGAGGATGGAGCTGGATGGAACAAAGAGGATCCTGGTCAAAAAGCATAACTTAACGGCACATTACAAACTTAGGGGAAAAGCTGTGCACAGCTTCCTAACAAGTGGCCTGTGGAAGGAGGTTCAGCATGTCTAGTCCAGAAGAGGCCACTGGCAAACCACAGCCACATCCACAGCCCCAGCTGGCCATAAGGACCCCTGTGCACAAGTTCATTCCTGGGGAAGCTGCAAGCTGACCCATCATGCCATCCCTGATTTCTGGCCCCACTGACAGTGAGGTGCTCCCACCTTGCTTCAGTTCCTGATGTGAGTCTGCCAGGAATGGTCATCCCTTCCCTTCATACCTCTCTACAGTGGGTGCTAAGCACCAGGAGCCCAAAGCCCTGCACAAGCAAATGGACAGAGACCTGAAGGGGAAGGTCCATGTGCCAGCTTCGTGGGGATGCACCACACCTGGGCTTTGTAGGATGGCTGGTAAACTAGGTACATTTCCTCAACAGCTCCCACCCCTTTCCAAGCCTTGAAACACAGAGTGCAGGGATTCCCCAGAGCAGCAGCTGTCAGCTATGAAACAGCAGAGACACAGACAGCAAAACACCAAGAGGAAGGAAGGACCAGTTAACATAAGCTGCCGGGCTCTGGATCAGGAGGCAAAGAAGAAGGGCAACAGGGTCTTCTTGACACACCACTGTCCCCAGCCACATGAGGCTGGTAAAGAGAGAGCTCCCAGTGGGCACGGTCAGGCTGGCAGAGCAGGGGACATTACAAAGGCACAGTGCTGGCGGAATTTGCCAGGATGGCTACATGGCTGTTCTATGGCACAGCCCAGAGCTGCTCGATGCCTTGCACATACAATCTGCTACCTCTTGGGTCAAGGCAGTTCCCAGCTTGTGGAAAATTTTGACATGAGTAATTTTGGTTTGTTCAGCTTGGACTGAAATCGAGTTCCAGAGGCACTGTGAAGGCCCAAAAGACTATGTTTTAATCAGTTCATCTGTACATCCCTTGGAAGACAATTCCGAGTACCCCTTGGGTGAGGTGGCTGCACCACCCAGAACACTGGGATGCCTGTGCAACCCTGGCTCCATGTGGGGTGCAGGAAGCTTTAACACAGGCTTCACAGCATTAGTGCAGGAGACGACGGGAACAGGGGAGCACAGCTAATTCTGAGTAAACAGCCAGCCAAGCCTTTGCTTGGCAGCATTTTTTCATTGTCTATTATATACAGCTGGATGAATGTCAATAAATTACCAATGGAAATGAGCCCTGCTGAGCAGGCAGTTTGGCTTGAACAGCTGTTTTCTAGGTGGTACAGTGGCATTTCAGCTCCATTTAGCAAGCAGTGGTGAACTGGGGATTACCGATTGCCTTCAGGGGCAGGAAGAAGGAAAGCAAACCCTGCAAAGAGAGACGGAAACACCAGGTCTACCCGAGCCTCACAGCAGAGAACTCACAAAGACTTCGATGCCTTAGGGGAGGAGAAAGTAAAAAGCCAAGTGGGCAGTGGCGAGTCATGGGAAGCTGAATCCCTGAGGTCATACTGAGCACCCACAAACCACTCTCTGCACACTTGTTCCTGCAGCTTACCCATGGAGGAGAAGCTGTGGGGAGGACTGGACAGAGCAAAGCAAGGGTTTGCCCAAGATCACTGGGAAGCTCCCCTTCCAAGTCCCAGGCAAGCAGGGGAAGAAAGAGAAAATCATGGATGGATGCAACCAGGGCTGCAGCTCCTCCATCTGCACCCTTCAGCGTACACTCATCTCTGCACTTACCTGACACCCCAGCCTTACCCAACCTCTCCATGCCAGCCCTGCTCCCAAGTCTGGCTGGCAGCCTCACAGCTGGTGTGCACAGGGAAGGAGATGCTCAGAACTGGGACACATCTGACTGACATTTCTTCCTTCTGACACATTGCTGGTGGGCTCCTTCCAGAGTGCAGTGAGGTGGGTTTAACTTAAAAACCAGCAACCCTGCTTTTGTCTGTTCGGCATGAGTCCCTCAGAGTGACCTTGGACATAGGTCTACAGCTTGACAGCAAGCTACTTTTGTCTGACATGTTCTGCAGGAGATCCTGTGTTTTCACCTTGACCTGGGACAGAGACAGACCTCACAGCATCCAGCTGCAAGAGGAGAACACATTGTCCTGCAGGCTGCAGGCAGTGCACTCCCTCCCTGCTGCAAAGCCCCTGTAAAAACCACCAGCCAAACCCCCGTAAAAACTTTGTGGTCTGCTTGAGGGTGGCTGTTAAAAATAATGATGTTGAGAAATGGGAGGCTCTCACTTTCAGAAAGAAAGGCATTAAGTTGCAAAGTCGTTGAGACCTGTTTATTATTTAGCATCTGTTTAATTTCAACTAGGAAAAAATACCTTGGAGGACAGAGGGCTGAATTGGTAATACAATCCTTTGGCTCCAGCCTGAGCAAGTCGTGTAATTAAGACACAGTGAAATCAGAGATTATTTCAACTTGTCTTCTCGGAAAGGCAAAAACAGATAAAAAGAAAGCTCACCTCCCTGCACACTATGGGTCCTGAAAGTGCTGAAAGCAGACCACAGGCTGTGTGCTCTGGCCACACAGCTCCCGCGGGATCTCCTGGTCTCCCCAGCCATCAAGCTACGGCCAAGGTAAACAATGAGATCAGCCCAAACACAACCAGGAGGAGGGAGAGGAGAGGCATAGTGCTCACAGAAGGAAACTGAAGCAAAACACAGCCACTCTCCCACCTCCCCCCCCCCCAGTCTTTTCTGGTTGTGAGTGAGCTAGGTAACAGTGCAAACAGGGCAGCCAGTCAAAACCCAGCTCCCCACTAGGGAGCCAGAAACAGTTTCCCAATTAAGAGCTTGTCAGAGGATGGTAATTGACACAAGGGTTCATTTTCCAGCTGCAAACAGCAATGGGGGCTGTGTCTAAGGGTTTAAGACAGACTGAGTATCAAAAGCTAAACCAGTGAAAAAGAGATTTAGGAATTCCTCAAACAGAAGAAATAAAGCTGGTTTCTAATGCATTTGGCTGGGGCTTTTTGATGGTCATGGCCATACTACTTGATGGCAGCTTAAGAACTCAAATTAAGTCTGCGACTTCCCTGCAGCAGAGACCCTTCTTAACTCGATTTGCATAGACGAGTCCCAGACCATTACATTCTCCATCCACTCAAAAGCTCTCCAAAGTGGGTCTTTTACCCTAGGAATTTCACCAGATGGAAGCAGTATTTAATCTTCTATCCTCTTGGGCATCCTCATGCATGAGACCCAATACGCATTTCTGCCCAGCGAAGGATGATGCGGACATCCATCATCTATTAGCCCCACAAAACCTGAGAAACCTTGCATGATACTGCAGTGCTTCTATGTAGCTCTTCTCTCAGCATCATTCCTTAGGGAAGAAAGGAGGACCTTACTGTAGGATGGAAGTAAAGACGCTGTATTTCTTATTCTCTTTTCCAGACCAAATCCTCAGCTAGCAGAAAGAGCACAGCAAGCCACCTCGCCTCAAAAAGCACAGTAAGCCTTATTTCCTCCTTGCCAGTGTGTTGCAGAAGAAAACACATGGCCTTTTAAATCTTACCTAATGAGATGTATTCCTCACCCTCCCCAAGAGACAGAAGGATGGGGTGATTTTCTGCTCGCAACTGGAGCAGAGAGATGTGGGTGTTCATAAAGTAACAAGCAGCAGCAGCAAATGGAAGACAAACGCCGTTCTCCAGCAGACTTTAAACCTAAATATCAGCTGTTTGTCTCTTTTTAGTAAAAAAACCCGAAACAACAACCCACTAACCACCACAATAACCACAATCCGCTCACTATAACCGGAAGCAGAGTGCCTCCCGTTTCTACAGCAACCGCGGGCCCGGCGCGGCGCAGGCAATGGCATCCCGGCAGCGGCCGTGGGGGGCACGGGAACAAAAGCGGCGGAGGCCGCGGGGTGTGTCCGGCCCCCGCCACGCCGACGGCCGCGGAACGAGCGCACCAACGCACGGAGGTGAATACACAGAGAACAAGCCGCGGCTTGTTCCCCACACATCCCCCCCCATCGCCCGGACCCCGCCGGGGCTGCACTGAGGTTCCGTTCGTTCGCTCCCCCCCAACCTGTGGCGCGGAGCAGCCTCAGTTCGCCCCCGCACTCACCCCAGAGGAGGGTGAGGAGCTGCGCCCGCGGCACCAGGCTGAGCGCGTAGACGGCGCCCAAGTGCAGCAGCCCCATCAGCACCACGTTGCGCCAGACGATGGCCTGCCCGCAGCCCGCCGTGCCCGCCTCGCCGCCGGCTGCCCGCCGGGGCCCGGCCATCTCGCCCGCGGCGCGCTAGGGTCGGCGGACCCGGCGCAGCGCGGCCGGGGAGCGCCTAGGGGCGGCCGGGCTGTGCCGCCGCATCTGCCGCTGCTACCGCTGCCTCCATGAAGCTCCCGCGCCGTCGGCTGCGCCCCGCACCGCGGCGGAGGAACGGGGGAGGGCGGGCGGCCGCCGGCCCTGCATAGCGACAGCCAATGGCGGCCGCGGACGGCCCCGCCCCGCCGAGGGGCCTCCTCACGGGGCGCCCCAATGGATGTGTCGGTGGTGCCTGAGGGGGAGTGGGGATGGCGGCCGACGGCCGCTGGGGCTCCGCGCTCGGTGGCCGAGAGGAGCAGGCCTCTGTCCACCATGCCTGCGCCTTTGTAGGCGGCTGTCCCCGGAGAGCGGCAGGCACTGCTCCCGCCGGCTGCCTGAGGGAGTGAGGGGCAAACGCTGTTGCGGGAGAAGCAGATTTGAAAGACGTCTGGTTTTGGAGGCCTGTGAAACCTGAGTAAAAGATGCCACCGGTCCTAGGAAGGAGCAGATTCAAGAGCTAGCTAATAAAGTTCATCTGGTTGCTGATATTTCATGGTGTATAGGCACAAAGTCATGGATACATGGCTACAAGGATTCTCATTATAAGAAAAACAGGCAACAAAAAGACCAGATGTCTTCTTTCAAGTCATAGAATGATTAGGGTCTTAAGACCATACAGTTGATAATCTTAAGACCATCTACTCCCAATGTCTCACCCTAAACCATGTCACCCAAAGCTCTGTCCAGCCTGGCCTTGAACACTGCCAGGGATGGAGCACTTAGCCACTGTTCTGGGCAACCCATTCCAGTGCCTCACCACCCTCACAGTAAAGAACTTCTTCCTTATATCCAATCTAAACTTCCCCTGTTGAAGTTTGAACCCCTTACCTCTTGTCCTCTCACTACAGTCCCTCATGAAGAGTCCCTCCCCAGCATCCCTATAGTCCCCCTTCAGATACTGGGAGGCTGCTATGAGGTCTCCGCGCAGCCTTCTCTTCTCCAGGCTGAACAGCCCCAACTTTCTCATCCTGTCTTCATACAGGAGGTGCTCCAGTCCCCTGATCATCCTCGTGGCCCTCCTCTGGACTTGTTCCAACAGTTCCATGTCCTTTTGATGTTGAGGACACCAGAACTGCACACAGTGCTCCAAGTGAGGTCTCAGGAGAGCAGAGCAGAGGGGCAGGATCACCTCCTTTGACCTGCTGGTGACGCTCCTTTTGATGCAGCCCAGGATACGGTTGGCTTTCTGGGCTGTGAGTGCACACTGAAGCCGGCTCGTGTTCAATGTGGGCCTTCCTCCTGTCAACAAAGCCTGAGAAATAGGCAAACAGCTGCAAAAGAAAATGGCTCAAAGAGCCTCTTAGGGTTGTGAATGAACCCAAACAAGAACATGTAATTAATTGGCAAGACTAGACACACGTTCCAATGTCCTTAACTAATGGATTTCCATGAAAGGGTAAAGTGAGTGGGGCTGTTTCTCCCCAAACGACCACCACAGCTCCCAGAGACCACTACCCAAATTCACAGCGCCTGCACGGCACCTTAGCTACCCAAATTACCATATGTGATGAGTAACGAGAATTGGTGGGGTGCTTCACAGAATTATAATGAATATGTATATGATAGTGGCATATAAGCTGTAAACTGTTTCTTCTTGGCCTACATTATAGGCTGTGCAATCCCCCATGAACCTGTACTGTAATAAAGTAATGCTGGCTTTCTAACCTGTCATTCTGTTTAGGGAGTTTATTTGCTGGATTTGGGTGACACTGGGAGTAACAAGGTGGGCACTGAAAGCCAAAAAACAGCAGGATTTTTATCAGCGGAGTCTGCCCAAATGAAGAGTGTGCCACACTTCTTGTTTACTCTGCCCCACCACAGACTGAGGTTTTAGTGTTCACATGTGGTTTCCTGGGGATGCTCTCCTACCCATGCTGCTACAGCCTCTCGCTGCAAGCTGCTGTAGGAGAGGAAGGACCTTATGTTACTTGAGATGCCAGCATGGGGTTTGTTCATGGCGGTTTGTTCATTCACCCGTTTCAGAAGGATGACACAGATGCACAGAGGAGCAGTGGGCATAGAGTAGCTCACTGTAACTGGTGGGGCTGTTTACCTGCTGTGGAGCAGAAAACATCTCGCACAAGTAGCGTGCAGAGGGTTTTAAGTCATTAGGTGGGAAACAGATGCTAACTCTGGATAAAACATCTGTCCACGAGGCATTTTGTTTAGCTTTGAGTGTTTCTGTGAAGACAGGAGGGAAGAAGGGGGCAGCACGGATGTGTCAGCAGCCCTCCTCCCCGTCGGGGGTGACTCCTCCATGATTTATAGCCTGCAGTGTCTTTCCATTGCTGTGGGGTGATTTAACTTGTGGTGCTCTGACTTCCTCCATGCACCCAAGGTCAATTGGCAGGCTACGTTGAAGCGTACCTACAACCGATTTAGCATGCGATACTTTTAGGACTCTGCAATACGACGCTGGGGGCAGGCAGAATACAGGACTGTATCTAATGATTTCCATCTCTCAATGTCTGAAAGCAGAAAGAGGCCCCCATCCCTCATACACTGGCTGCTCCCAGGCACCCTGTGTCATGGGTGACCCTAAGGCTTACAAGAGCAAACTGCAGAGACCAAGTTCACTTCTGTATACCACAGCTTGCACAGGCATACTGCCCTGAGCGCTTAGTGGAGGGAGGTCAGGGCTCAGGGCAAGTGAAATGGGAGTGATACCAGGCAGCAGGGAAATAAGGAGACCAGGGTGCATGGCAAGAGGCAAACACACATGGAAACAAGATTTCCAACTAATCTGTGTCACTGATGAATGCATCCATAAAGGCTCCCTCTGCCACCAGAGTGCATTAGTGTGATGTTACCTTTGCACACAGTACTGTAATTTCGTACCCTACTTTTATTTCCAGTTCACAGCATGAAAAGCAGATGAACAAAGATGACATGACAAATGTGGCTGGATGTCCTCTGGGTGCAGGGAGTGCTGATGTTTAGGGTGACACTGTTTGGTATCTTCTGTGAAAGAAAAGTTCTCATGCCCCTGTCCTAGCAAAGCTGGTCTCATGCAGAGAAAGCTTGTCAAAACTGGAAGGGGGACATTGTTCTGTATCCAGCCCACCTGACCTAGGACCAGATGGGTCCCCACTGCTCATGGAGTTGCTGGTCCCAGTGGAGAAGCAGATGAAGCCCAAGCCAGATCAAAGTCACCCCTTTGAGAGTGTCATTGCACAGTGTCATTCCTCATGAATGGAGCCCATTGCTGTTCCCCTGACCCCAGAAATCACCGCTCTGGCAAGTGGCACTTCATCAGTTTGTCCCAGGCTGGCTGCAGTGGCTGTGGGCAGCAGCACACCTGGGGATGTGATGCTATGAAAACATCTCTCTTTTAAAAAGCTACCCAGCCGTGTAGATCATGATGTCAGGACTATGCACCACAGACAGAGATCTGGACTGCTAGTACCAGAGATTCAAAGAAAAGACGTTGCAAACCTGACTCCTGCTTCCTGTGGTAAAAAATGATAAACCTTCCATGAGCCAGAACCGCCTAGAGAAAAAAACTGAGGAGCTGCAACCAAAACAGCAACAAACTCAAAAGGAGGTTTTCTCAGTAAACACTCCAGGGTTCACGTCTTTAAAAGTGAAGAATTGCGTCCAAAAAAAGAGTGCCTGTGCATAGTTCAGAGACTACTTGGGAACTGCTTGGTCTGCTGCACTTAACAGTGAAGGTGTAGTGACTGCAGACGTGCTGGAACTGAGAATTCAAGGCAGCATTTGGGGAGAAAGGTTACAGCCTCTCTCATCTCTGTACATCTTGCCTTTTCTGGCAATCCCAGATGGACTTCCCACTATCGTGTGTGTCTGTCTCATTGCTAAGTTTGTCCTCTTCTGCTGCAATAATGCTTTTCTGTGCAGGTGAAAGAGGCACCTGACGTTTAGCTGTGGTCTAGGTTACCCGTACGTAGCCCTTGGTACTACCTTCATAAGTTAGTTAGCTCATAGCTAATTAACTTCAAAGAAGTTTCTTTGTTTTCTTTTCCAGCACAGCTCTTGCCCAAATCTTACTGATGCATGAGAGGACTGCACTATAGGCTTAAATCGGCTTGCAGGCAGCATGCAAGTGTGTGATGCGCCCTTGGACAGAGTGCCTTTCTGAACCCAGCTGAAAGGCTGCACCAGGCTGCTTAATAGGTAGGCTTCAAGTCCAGCCATTACCCCAGGTCTGCCAAGTGCACCACTAAACCGTGTCACTAAGGGCCTCAATGAGAACGGAGAGAGTATTGTTTTAATGCTACCGGTGACCGCGACTATCACACTTCAACACAATGTTATTTGAAATGTTGACAAGAGTTGGTTATTTTTCTTTTCTCTTGCCATGAAAAATGAAGTAATGACCCCAAAGCATTTTTCAAATGAAGGCCTTAAGTGGTAAAGAAGGAAACAAAGCCTAAAATATCAGAGGAACAAGAAATCTGCACTCAATATTTATGCATTGAAGTGAATTCACATAGTGAATGTGTACCTGGCAAAGCAGCTGAGCAACAGGTTCCCAAGAAGTCTCCTTTGTGCTGTGCAGGCAAGCACAGATTTACTGATGAGGTCAGCTGCAGTTGCCTTTAAGGGTGCTTCTTAATAAACCTCTTAATTAGACTCTCCTGGCTAACTTGCAGCTCTAAAGCTCATAAGAATTTTAATTGGCTTTAGCCTCTTTTGAGCAAGGATTGCATTACATGTACCCACAGATCCCGCCAGGCCATTTGGTGATATATCTGTCTGATTCACCCCACTGGCAGAGGAAACACAGGAATGACCAACGCAGCATGCAGCAAGTCAAGGCTGGGAAATTACCGAGCTCCCCCATTTAAGGCTGGACACTTTGAAGCTGTTCCTGGTATAAATACATTATTGACTACACTCCTCACTATACTTTGACAGTGGACTTGGCTCTCATTCAAGGCTGAGCTACTTAGCTTGGCACAGGCACCCCAATGGGACACTCAGCATTCCCTGCAGGGGAGGCAGAATCAGGCGTTTGGCAGATGTTTTGGCCATATAAGCCTGTTTTACCCTTTAGCTTTGAGCCATTCCTGGCTGTATACATGCTGCCCCATTTTTGCAATGGATGCTTCACGCAGCTCACATCAGGAAGCCCTGATGGGTGCTGAGCCACGTGGGACTGCAGATGTGGTGGGGGGATAGAAGAGGGAAACATCTGTCCCAAGAGCTCCTTTCTGCTCCCCACTCAGGCATAACAGTCTCCAGGCAGGCTGACAACATGGTGACATTAGTGGTGCTGAAGCAAAGGACCAGCATAGTAGTGAGGGTGATGACAGAGCTGAGGGGAGCCTGCAGGACTCTGGGGAGAGGCGCCACTGCTCTTTTTTTGCCATGCTTGCCAAAACATGCCCCCTCCCCTCCATAGTTTTGGGGGATAAACAGCTATGGCAGAATGATCTCACTCCCTTCCCTCTTAATAGCTCAATCAATCTGTGTAATGCTTGCTTCTGGGCAGAGAAAACAAGGTTACTAAACAGTAAACCCACGTTCCCAATCTGTATGTTAGGGAACTGTGTTACCCGAAAGTCACAACACAGAACAAATCTGATGTAAACATGGCACGGGCTAGAATGCTGCAGTGATTAAAATACAATCTTCAACATTCATGTGTAATGCTGACCTTGGGCTTCTGCCAGCAAAGGCAAGGTAAATCCATTACAGAGCTTTACAGGCAGAAAAAGGTTTTCACTCAAGTGCTGTACTTAGACGTTCTCCCCACAGAACTGCCTGCTCTGTGGTACTGCCCCTTACACCCCTGCTTATCTGCCTCAGCAGCAGAACTGCATTAACACTGCCCCTTCCCACAAACCCTCCTCCTGGTGCTTTTGCCTCGATGGTGATAACTGCAGTAGCAAGATACCTCCCTGTGCCAGTTGCTGTTGGGCAAGATTACATGTGCTGCTGCAGATTACCTCCTTGTATCTCCTTCCATCCCCGTTTCTGGTAATTCTGCAGCCTTGGGGGGCCGTAAAGAGGAGTAGCTCAGTTGGTGTTAGCACCATGATATAAATCTTCTCGTTCAGTGAGATCAGAATTAGGCTTTGGGGCCAAATTCTTTACCACTGTAAATTGGCAGGGCTTCATTGCCTTCTGTAAACGAAGATGGCCATTCGCATTTATAACATCAGATGGGTGGCTAATTGCTTGGCATTCCCTGAAGATATGAACAGACGGCAGCATAACTGGTTAACTATTATTATTCATCGCACCTGCTCTGAGGAGAGAAGCAGCAGATTTTCACATCCACTCCTGTCATGCACTTAGGCAGTGCAATTTCCCAGTCCCAAGCTCTTGAGGACAGCGACTGTTGATGTATGGAGTCCAGGCAGGTGGTGCATCATCACAGTACCCAAAGATACTATCACCACACTGAAAAAAACCCACCCAGTTTTCTCTCTGATTTTGACTTCAATTTCCAGACCAAGCTTACTTGTGGCCAGCTCACACATTCGTTCTCATGCTGGCCCTGCTCTTTAGTTCCAATCAGCCTGATTTTCATGTGCTCTTCAGTAGCTGAACAAGCAGTTTATTTAGTTTCTTCCTGTAAAACAAACTCTTTGGTCCTCACCATCTATGTGCCATGCTGAGTCCCTTCTCACTTGGCATACTCTTTTACATGGATGGAAGTAGCATGAAGGCTTATGCAAACCCTACTGCGGGCTTTTTTTTTTAATTCCCATTTACCTTTGAAGTAGCCCTAATATAAAATTTGTTCTTTCCCACCTTGAATCGAGACAAGGCTATAGGTTTCTGTGGCTGGATGTCGTGGTTTAAGCCCCTCAATAACTCACGCAGTCACTCTCTCTCTCACTCACTCACTCCCCCCTCTTTCTGCCCCCAGTCCTGTGGGGATGGGAAGGAGAATCAAAAGAATTCAACTCGCACAGGCTGAGATAAGAACAGTTTAGTAACTAAGGTATAACACAAATCACTGCTGCTACCACCAGTCATAATACAGGAGAAATACAAGGAAAGAGAATACAACTGCTCACCAAGCCCGATATCAAGCCCGACCACGCAATGCACCCCCACAGTGCACCCCCCACCCTTCCAGGTCTCTGCCCTCCGGTTTTTACATCCTGGACATGACGTGCTGTGGTATGGAATAACCTCTTCGGTCAGTTTGGGTCAGGTGTCCTGTCCCTGCCTCCCCCCGGCTTCCCCTCCTCCCTGGCATAGCATGAGACTCGGAAAGTCCTTGGTCAGACCAAAGCACTACCAAGCAGTAACTGAAAACACTGGTGTTATCAGCGCTGCTCCCAGCCCCAAAATCAAAAACACAGCGCTGCACCAGCTACCAAGAGGGAGGAAAAATGACTGCTACTGCTGAACCCATGACACTGGACCATGCCATTTGCTCTGAGGCACCAATAGTGAAGTTCAGTGCAGCAGATCTTTCCATGTGTGCAGAGATCCCGGGGAATTAAGCCATCGGAATTCTGCTTTTGCTGCAGATGGCAACATTCCTGCCTCTGTGCAGCTGCTTTTATCCTGCCTCCCCTGTTATCGGGGCCCCAGCATTTGATCTCAAGCATGCAGGAAGCAATCCCAGGGGAGGAAAGGTGGAGCACCCTTTCTCATCTGCACAAGGAGATGCTGCAAAATTGACTAGATTATGTGGTCCCAGCACTCAGGAGTGGGGCTGGTGAACTGAATGCTTCTCCCATTGAGGTAGTCTACCGCTTCCTTACTACCAGTTTTTGGCAGCATTAACAAACTTCATGTTTTTGATGCGATTCTGCCGATAGCGGAGTCTGCTGGGCAAAGATGAATAAAGGATATCTGCAAACTTTCCCCATGACAAAAGCGGAATATAATCTACTTCTAACACTGCTTAGAAACCTATAGCCTAGATTGAAGGAAAAAAATCACTCCAATTGTGTTTTTAAACTCCTGAAACAAAGCCAGTCCAAATGGGTGCTTTATGTTCACCAATTATAAAAGCCTATTTAGAAAAGGCTGGGAAGGAAACAAAATTAAGCTCAATTTTCTCAGAGGAATGGAAGAGTTCTGCCTGACAAATCTGTAGCTCCATAATCAGTTTAAGTCATAGAAGCCAGCAATGATTTGCATTGTTATGTATAATATTTCTTCCAGTATGTACTGCCAAACCTACATGCCACAGGCACTGATATTTTAGGTAGTTCTTGGGCAGAACTACCTCTTTAAAAACCAAAAACAGCCCCCACACCTGGACATTTCTTCCAACTGTTGCTCTTCCTAGACTTAAAGCCAGCTCCAGCTGTGCCACAGGAAAGAACACACTGTGAAACTCACCTGAGCCAACTTGCCAATGGCCATCAGAAGCATGCTCACAGTTTAACAGTGCAGCAGAGGCAGCAACCTTCAGGTTCAGGAGACTGCAAGAAACAATTTGCACCTGATTTACACACAAAATATCCATGTGTCTGTATGGGTAGTTTAAACCACTCTGTGTTATTTCCTCTCTGAGCTTTTAAAGAACACACAGCTGTGTTCGGAATCCTTGCTAAACCTTTCTTCGAAATGTAAATCTCGTACTCAGTATAAATGTTAAACACAGCTTTTAGTGATGAGCATGGAAGTAAAAAGAAAACATCCTCATGCCTAGGTTGGAACAGAAAGCTGTCCACTGTGCTCTGGTTTCAGAATCTCTGAGTTGCACTTCATAAAGACACATTTTAATAAATTAACATTTATTGAAAATATCACATCAGCCTTTATTTTGCTCATTTGCCCCAGTGTAAAATTAAGCTATTGAACACGTAAATGGTAGTAACAGAACTGCAAGCAGCTTCATAAAATAAAAGACCAATTACACTTATAATACAATCAGACTCTTTAATCTGGTAGAAGGCAATAATCTGGTTTAGGGTCTGATACACAACCTACCTTGCTGTTTTAACACATGTATCTGTCGTTAAAAGCCACTGTTTAGCAGTATAACATGCATCTAAAAATTGACAATATGGGGCATAATTCATTAAATATACTATTTGTAGACAAGAATCATTAGGGATGGGGACAAAAATTAAAATAAAAGCACCAGGCCTCCATGGCCCTCCTAGAACGAAGTACTTTGCAGGGAGAGTGTAATGCCATTTGTCAGCGCTCTACTGCGACATGCTGTGAGGAACTAGCATTTGGTCCATTTCCTGCATGTTTGCTGTAGAAATGCACTTCTTTGGAAAAGCAACCCTCAGGGCTTTGCAAATGCAGGGTTCCTTCAGACACCCAGCTTGTTGGCCTGGGTGAGGACAACTTTCAGAACAGGCATGAAAGCAGAGGTCTCGCTGAAGTTGCTGGTGCTGACTATATGCGTGTGTATGTTCAGTCCTTCCTGGTAGTTGCGGGTTTCGATGCTCTTCACAATATTGTGCAAACCGGTAACGATGGTTGGAGAGAGCTGCAAGGAAGCCAGGCAAGGCAGGTCAGCAGAAAATAAAAACCAGCACATACATGAGTGCTAGAAAAAGCCTGACTGTAACATCTGGCCCTCGGCAAAGTGCGTCAATTGGTTCCTTTAAAGACAGCCATCTCCTGAGCTGTACCACACTGGGAACAGCAACAGCAGACTTCAACCAGAACATACCTTCTTTGGAGTACTGCAAAGCCCTGCTAGCCTTCACTATTAGCTCCTGGATGCAATTCCTTGAGGTATGAGACCTGCTCTGACAGACTCTGGCACATGAAAGACTACTGAGCTTTCAAGCCTTTGCATAAAGTTCATTGCTCAGCAAAGACAGCCAGACAAGTATCTAAGGTACCAAAAGCTCTAAGCCTATTCCTTTGTTCTGTCAGATTCATCCGGAAACACTTTGGATAAAATACCAGATTCTCAGCAGTACTTGCACATCCACCTTCCAGTGAAGCCAGGGAGCCTCCAACACCTACATCTTCTGGTTTGATTCTTTTTTGACCCCATGCTGCATGCCTCACTTCCTGGTGGGAGCAGGGGAACTTGCTGGCTCATCCTACCAGCAGCTGGGGACAGGGACCCTCTGGATGCATTCACCTAATGCCTCCTACTGCAAGGAACTCTGCTCTCTGGCTCAGCACAGTCCCTGCACAGCACCACAAAACTCCTGACATAACCCCAAAACACTAAGGTCTGCACAGCAAGTACTATACACGGCTTTTTCTGGGAAATACATGGAAGCATACAATACATGGATTTGAAGCACGCTTCTGAAGAAAGAACAAGCCCCTGCTACATATTGCAGAGGGGTCCACACCGCTGATGAAGTTCTCGACCGTATCTGCAATATTTGATGGGAGGAGAGGGGGTGCAGTGGGGAAGGAAGTAAAACAAAACTTACTGTCTGTTCCCTTAGCTTGTCATACAGAAACTCCAGGCGTTTGTTTGCATCATCTAGTTTCCGCTTGGTTTGCTGCAAGAAATAGATTAATTTATCTTTCACTTATCTAAACCACAGTGATTTTAGAAACACCATACTGACCCAAGATCATTGCAAGAGGTCCACACAGAACATAAAGTCCTTTCTCGACAACATTTTTCCAACACATAGTTTGAATTCTTTGCACTGTACTTTTCTCCCCTGATTTTGCTACGAAAAAAACCCACATGATATCACTGTAGTTCTCCACACTTAACTGCTCTAGTTAGCCACAGGGAACAGTGAACTGTGGAAGCGTACCCCAAAAGCCACTGACATATACGATATGGAAAGTAACAGAATCCTGAGTTCCACCATCATTTTTTCTATGGCTCACTGGCAAAGCATAATGATAGATGGATAAAATTACTACTGAAATCCAGTATCCAGCAATGTCAATGAGAGCTTAAGGACACATGCAGTCACTGAACTCTAAGTATGTACAACCTGGTCATCATTTATGGCAAATCTTAATATTTTTCATTACGTGATTAGTGAAACCCAGAGTTTGTTTATAAGCTTTTGCTGTCAAAAGAAAAAAAACCTAACAGCTCACCCCAAACTGTTCTTATAGATCCTTGGTGCTTCCATGGTCTTTTTAAAGAAACACCTACCAAAACTGAAGATTTAAATCCATAATAATAAAACAGTAATGAAGCATCACAGAATGAAGCATCTACAATCACAGGAGCACAAAAAAGTTGGTGGTCAACAGCAGCAGAAATGGCATCAGTGCACAAGTGCACTCCTAAATCACTACGCACATCAATCCATCTTCACTTAGGACAGTGCCATTTCCCTGGCAACTGGAAATGCTTCCCCGGATTAAATAATTGCCCAGAGAGAAAATAACAAAATCTAAGGGAATGCTCTAGCTCAGGATAAAGACAGACTGGCGGCCGTCTGCTGTGCTGGAAATGAGGAAAGCTGTTCAGATGGCAAAGGGCATAAAGGAGAACATGCACATGTACCTCAGGCCATGTGTGGAAAACCCCTCAGCAGTAGTTATGTTGCCAAGAAACTGAGACAAGTGAGAAGAAACTGTACTTTTACTTGTACCCTGGGGAAGCAGGTAAGAAACTGGCTAATTCTTTTGGATTGGCCAGCTTTCTCAGATAGATGACTTTGGAACAGTTGTTTCAAAACCTGTGTAAAGGCGTACATGCTATTTTCATTTTACAGATGGCCAACCAGGGCAAAGAAGAATAAATTGTCTTTAGTAAACAGCAACACATCTGTCCAGCCAAAAGAAATAAGGTGAAAGAAGTGCAACCTGGTGATTCTCCTCACTCATTGCTTCCTGTTCCCATTGTCCCCTTTGGAATGTAGTAACTGAGTAGTGCCTGCGTTTGTTCTGACAGTAACTTATGTACACAGTCAGAGTGGTTTCTCTCACTGCTGCATGCTGGAAACACTTGCTCTGCCTAAGGAAATCAAACTTAAGAAGCAAGTAAAAAGTGTTGGCAGAGCAGAAAAGCAATTCTTGGGTGTAGATGTGAACTGAATGCTTTTGCCTTCTTGGTGTCTGGGAGAAAGGGCACTCAGAGGAAAAACAGGTGAACGGGTCCACGCAGTATATGATTTCTATCCCTGCACTCAACAGCCTAACCTTTAAAGAAGGAATTTTGAGTCATTAAAGGCCACTGAACCTTGTAATGTCTGTCCAAAGAAAGGTCTTTGGCCTCAGAAAGTTTCTGTGAAGAGTGCATGGGTGAGTCCACCCTGAGACCTGTGGGCTGAGATCCATAGGGAAAAGAAGGAGTATGTACATGCAGATCTCAAGTTTAAACTACAGAGCCAGCTGGAATTGTACAGCAGGCATAAGACAGAAGTGACACTCTATGCCCAATATACTCCCACAGCCACTGCCACAGAGCCCTCGGCTCCCAGTCACCATAACAGAAGTGAGAGTCTGTGCTGCTGACCAAGCACATTTAGTGCACAAAGCCCTCAGTACACCACCGGCCTGTCTTTCATCATCCATCTTTTAGCATGTGGCAGGCACAAACTGAACAGTCAGCGTCTGGGCTTTGGGGCAGTGTGTTATTTACTGACCACTGGAAACAAATGAGAAGCTTTGAGGCAGATGGCTCGTTTACAAAGTACTGACTGCTACAGAAGAGTTTTTGCCTATCCAGCTTCAGTGGTCACATTAAAGCTCATAACCTTCCACTTCTCTGCTACCTGCTGTTTCCTTTTGAAAAGAGTTTGTTGCAAATCACAGCTTACAGACAAAAATCTGAGGCATGTTATCACGTATGTGTGCCTTGGCTCAGACCTGGCGTAATACCAGCTGCTTCCTGCTCTGAACTGCAAGCAGCAGTTAAGCACATGTACAGGGCATGCCTCCGCAGTGATCACCTAACAGAAGGAAGGACAGCCCTTTCTGAAGGCTTTAAACATTTTTACTTATTTATTTTTTTAACCATCAAAACCTCAACTGTAACAAATTCCAACCCTCCTCCTTAGAAAAGGATAGCAGAGGGGGCTGCAGTGGGTTAATTTCCTGCCCATAAAGAACACCACCCTGCTCTGCCCATGCTGAGGGCTGTAAGGACTAGAGTCAAAGTGATTGGGCAGCTGGGCTGTGCTTTGGCCCCAGGTTGCCACATTCTGTGTGCTCGTGGCTTTCCTGCACATTGCTTGCGGTGCTCAAAGCAGCTGTCAGAAGGCAGCAGCTATCTTAGGGGAGGCTCTGATGGCTGGATGTGCTGCAGGTACCAACATATTCACCCGAACACAGGGGTGCTCTGGGAACACCACAGAGGCCTACCGGATCAGAGGCAGACAGCAGGCATCTCTGGATAAGAGCTTCAAACGTAGTCTTCAGAATAAGGTGCTCCTCAGGGATGGGCTTCTTGGTAATCTTCTCTGTTGGCAGTGCCTGCACATGCTGAGAAACACAGAGAGCAGGTGAGGCTTTTTCCAGGTCACTGTGACCACATGTTGTTTTCAACTAAACCAAGTGGCATTATTAGCCAGCTTGGCACAACTCCTATTTCTTCCCCTCTGGGAGTGTGGAGGTGACATTATCAGCATCTGCTGTCGCTCCCTTTGGAGTGCTGTGAAGTTGCAGAAGGAAACAGCTTGTTGGTCCATATTAACTGCCAAGACGTAGTGTCTAGGTGATTACAGTAGCAAAATGATAGCATGGGGCAAAACTAGTGACTAAAAACTCTGCAGTACACTTTGGAGGTATAAAGAATGCCTGGCCAACAGCCTCCACTGGTGTACAAACCAAATGGGTGCAGTGGTGGAGCTATGTTACCTGGATAGCATTGCCAATGGGAGCCCCAGGGGCCCCTTCCGTACTGGGTTTGGAAGCAGCGGGCGGCATGCTGGCTGGCCCCAGGGGCTGGGAAACAGGTGGGCAGCCACCCTGCAGCACTGGCTGCCCTGCAGGGATGTGCGGCAGCTGGAAGCTGGGTGCACCCGCTGGTGGTGCTGGAGCTGAAGGCTGCTGCATCTGGGACTGCGCATCTGCCAGCGGGTTCATGATGGGTGACGTGATGGGAACCGGGGGCAGGAAGTTATCAGGAACCTGGGGAAAGAAACAACAAACAGTGTATTTATACTGCTGTGTCGGCTGCAGGCAGAGCACAACACCCAGCTTTGACTGACTGCCAACCCACAGCAACTGAGAGCTCTGCCAAGCAGAAAGCTAGCCCCTGGGATACAGAAGTAACAGGGGCAGGGACGCAGGATTTCAGTCTGGTTAAACAAACCCATTCCTCTGGCTGCAGCTGCAAGTGCCCCGGGGCAGTAATATCCTCCAGGATTTCCAGTCCTGAGTGCTCTGCCCAGCACAAGAGCTGAGTACAGCCACCTCAAATCAGAGCCACTCTCCTTCTGCTAAAGAGACAAAACAGGTCTGGCAGAGCAGCACTAACAGAAGAAGAGTTGCACTAATGGAAACTAACCCACACCTACATCTACTCTTACTATTGGGTAATTATATTTAGATTCTTTCATTTCACTTTACGGGTATGCTTTTGTCCATGCAGTACGTAGGTCACTGCTAGCCACACGCACCAATAAAGCTTGTGAAAGCCTTTCAAGCTTCTGGCCAACAGGTTTTCACTAAAACAGATTATGAGCGCATTTCAGATTCATCCCTGAGCATCTGTCAGTTTTTACACAGTGACATTTCAGAAGCATTTGGTAGAGGGAAGAGACAACAAAATGAGCTACTGGCTTCTGCTGTGGATCACACAGGAATCCAAACAAAGGAAAGTTCCCATGGGAATGCACACATTTCTTTGGGTGTGCATGGAGAAAGGAAATATTACAGAACACTGAATGCTACCCTGAATGAAAGAAACCAGAATTAAGCTAGTGGTTTGGCACAGCAAGGGAAACATTCCCAATCCAGCACCAAAAAAGTCAGTTATAAAGCAATGAATCACAGCAATAAACTTTTTGAGTAGTGAACATGTTCTTAGGTGGAAGACAGCTGCAAATTATTCTGTGGTTTGCAATGTGGTGAGTCATTTTATAATACCATAAACCACTGCCTCACACAGTGGACATAAGGGAAACAAACACAGAAACATTTCTGACAGAGTTTTGTTGAATACCCAACAGGGAATGCAACAAACATGGATCCTTATTTAGAAGGGAGCCAACCCTCAAGCCCTGGCTATGGCAGAAATTATGGCTGTGACTCACACACAGCAGTAGCAAAACTCCCGTTTGCTTCTTAAGCTCCAGCAGTTATTCTCACTGACAACTTTCCTCGTTCTCCTGAAGAGCCTGAAGCCCTGAAAGGCAGCATCCTGGCTGCTGTGCAACAAATGTCCCAGCACACAAAGCAACCCCTAATCCATCCTCCAAAACCTTCTTAACCTTGAACTGCAGAGACAAAAAACAAAGGGAGAGGGAGACTTCTGCCTTCACCATCACTTAGACCTTCCCTGCTCCAACTTCTTTTCTTCTCCCCACACTTTACACACACCAGACTGACTCTTGCTTCTAAATGCAGCAGGCTCGGAGAGCAGCGACGACACTGCTGTGGGGATACACAAGACTACAGAAGCACCAGGGGATGCAAATGCTCCCTTTGCTCTGTGCCAAATGTCCCCAGTTATTCTGTCCTGCTGCAATCTAAATCCGTTTTAGAAAACTACATTGCCTCCAGCATGAAAATTGTAATACTCTCAGTAGATCTCTCAGGGTCAGACCCTTAATCAGGAGAAATTGCTTTCAGCTCTACCAAAGTCAGTAATCTGTAACAATTTGCTTGGCCTCATCATTTCGTGCAAGTATCATTTCCTGCAAAACTCATCTGCTTTACTGCAAATGAAAATAGCCCAAGGAGGTATTTTCTTCCCTCAAACCAGGATCAATGTTATTAACAACCACAACTTTAGCAAAACCCCATCATCTCTTTAAAGGCTAAAATACTTGGAGAGATAATGCATATTGGAGAGGCATAAAGGCCATTTCTTCCCATGAGGTGCAGCTTTTGCTTGCTGTTAACCCTTCCTTGTCCTTCTCCTGTCAGCAAGTTTCCCCATGAGCAGCTTTAGTTACTGCTTTTCAAGTGGTCAGCACTCAATTGTGTCAAGACAGAACTTCCTGGAGTACCTTCTTCTTCTTGGCAGCTCTGTTGAGGGCAGGAGGATCATTCCAGCCGTTCTGAGGCCCTGGGACAGAAAGAAAACAAACTCTTCAGTACCTTGGAGGAGTGCAGCGGTGTCTTTTTGAGCTCAGCTCCTTGCCACAGCTCTGCTGGCAGCAGGAGCTTGGCAGAACACTTGCCTGCCTGCTCCTCTGCCCTTCCCTGGGGGCAAGCACATCTTCTGTGCCAGCCAGAGCTTCCCAACACCCCAGCCATCAGCCCCTTTGGGCTCTGTGCCCACTGTGCAGGTTTGGCATCCTGGCCAACTGTTCTCAAGTTTGAAAGAAGTAGGTTCCTTCTTTTTCTTTAATAATAACTTTTTCTTCTCTTGCAGGAAAACACCTTTGAGCAGATGCCTTTGAAAAGGCAGGCAGTTGCCCAAAACACAGGCTATTCTGCTACACGGACTGTATATGTAAAGAGAAGCTTCAGTTATCAGTGAAAGTTTCTCCCATCTGTATCATATGAGAACAAACAAGAACCAGTTTTGAACTTTTCACCCATGATCACCATAACATTATCATAGCCATTAATCAGCAGCAGAGATGTCAGAACCCATAGGTAAGACCGCTAAGTTGCATCCATTCCCCCAAGAGCTGCTGCTGCTCTGATTGCGTACTGTGGTAGATTTATAGATGACAGTGAAGAAGTGTTCCGCAGCAACATCACACACAGAGGAGGCATAAGAGGCAAAAGGAGCCTTGAACACTTCAGGCAAGATTCACCCAGGCACCCTGGAGACACAGAAGAGCCATAAAACCAGGTCTCCCCTGCCAGCTACAGCATTTATGGGTGCTGTGTCCCAAAAGCAGAGCAGATCTGCTAGAGCAAGGTGGCCAAATCTGGCTTTCAGCACTAGGGGCAATTTGTTTGAAACTGAAAGCAGCACAGAGGATATCTGAGCAGATTCACAGTCCAGCACGTTGTTCTGTACCAAACCTTCTGCTCTCCCAAGAAAGCATGCTCCATGCAGCTGCAAGATTGGTGCATCAAAGCTCACACTACTGCATTAGAAGTAATTCCCCATTTCATCGGGAAGTGCATGTAATTGGAACCACAGCATCACCTTGCCCAGAAATCAGCATTTATTGCACAAAAAGCCAACAAGACAAAATCCTTGTTCAATGGACTTTTTCACCACAGGGTTTTCACTTAGCAGATGAGGAATTCACCTCAGACAGCACAGCTTAACATCACTGCAGAATTTACTCATTTACCTAAACTTTCATTTGCTTTCAAGCTTTTGTTACACAGAATGCATGTAGAAGAGGTAAATGCACGTTAAAGGGGTAAATGGAGAACAATTTAAAACCCCTTTCATATCTGCTTTCTTTCGAACCCATCTGCCTCCTCCCAACAGTTATATTCCTACCTATCCAGAATATTCCAGAGCAATTCTGATACAGTAAGTCTAGTTTCTGCAGCGCTGATGGTGGTAACATGCTAAGAAAATCTCCCAGGCTGTTACTGCTGTGAATTTCCTGGGATAATTTGCTCTAAAAAAGGAAAACCAGCATTTATTTCTGTGGTTAAAAACTCCAGATCTGTTGTTATTAGTTTTAATTAAGGAATTAAAAATGGATTTTATTAAAGTCTAATTGGCAAACAGCATTGCACTTCATGTTCTCTGAAGAACACGTGCATTATTGATGTCTGTTCAATTAATTTCAGGTAGTTGCTGTAATTATGTTCAGGTTAGGTGGTACCTAGTTCACCTGTGAAGGGAGAGGCCTGGTCTTGAGTTGGCGAGTTTTCTGCAGATAAAATGCAAAAAGAACTAAACCAAAGATGTTCTTCAGAAACACCCAAACAATTGGTCTGTAGCTTTTGATGAGCAATTTCGTTTCAATAAGCATGAGAAGTCATGGGGAAAAGCACCTAACCTAATTACAATGCCAGTTTTGAGACAAGTCATTTGTCCAAACCACCCTGGGGACTTGTTTTTGTCTGCCTTCTGTGAAGGCAAGCCTGTTGGCCCTTCCATGCTGTAAATCTGTGTTTCTGGCTGTTTCTAAGAAATGTTGCAGACTCTTGGCCCATTTTCTTACCTCTTCTGGTGTTCACATTTCCTACTCCTACCAGGCAGTGCAGCCAACAGACCATTACTCTTAGCAACAATCTTCTCACCATCATTTTACCATTCCAGAAAGCTTTTCAGAAGATGCTTAAAGTATTTGAACTCAAGGTGGATGCCAAGTATTCTCTCAAATCAAGGTGCACTCTTGACTGCATCCAGCCCAGCAGAATAACAAACTGTGTGTTCACAAAGCAGCTTTATTTGCATGTGAAAAGACACACACTGCCTGCTCAGACTGAGCAATAAATCCAAACGGCAAAATGCAGCAAATAAAGCCTTTGCCATTTCATAGGGAACAACTCTGGGGATGAGATAACTCCCGTCCCTGGGGCTGGACTGATGCACATACAGTGCAAACCCTTCCCCGAGCTCAGATTTGCTCCATCACAATTTCAAACAAGATCCAAGACTGAAAATTAGACCTCCCTTGACAGCAGGTTCACAAAACAAAGCAGAATAGGTTGAAAACGACATGTGGGCTTTTCTTGCTTACTGGAGCTCCAAGCTCAGCTTAAAATTCTGATGTTATATACATTTGCAATAAACAGAAGATGTTGATACAACCATTTCTAAGTCCATCTTTAAATCCAAGCCAGTTCAAAGGTCAGGTGCTTCTCAAGACTTCGAATTTGAGATCTTTTTTCTGTCCTCCCTTACCTCCACCTTGAAATGAATCACGTTTGCAAAGTGAAACATGATGTTCCCAGATTAGATCATCACCACACACAAAAGCACACCACTTCAAAGCAAAGATCAGCATCACTACACACTCTGCACTGCAACACCCAGAGTTAAGGTGAGATCTACTATCTACTTCTGTCTGCAGATTTCTGCAGTTCTATGAAATCTCATGCTAAGGCATCCTTCACTAAGCAGTGCAGCTACTCTGGAGAACATGCTGGTGGTTAAGCATATTAAGCATGTACACTGTCATTTCTGCATTTACAAAGCACATTTTTTCCTTGTTTGTTTTCTTGACAAGCGTGATCTAAAAGACAGCGTGCTCTTCAGATACCCCTCTTTTCCATCGCTCTCCAGCTGCAGGCAGCATTTGCAAGCCAACAGCACACATGCATAAACCATCTGTCCTCAGCACCTCACTGTGCCCTGGAGACCACCTCTGCATTTCAGTGCAAGGCTGGTGTTTGCCAGGAGTCAGAGACAATGACAAAGTTTGGGTTCCTGAAGGTCTGACAGTTTGCACTGGCCCCCTTCTCACCACAGCTGCTGGGAAGGACATAGGCAGCACTGATAGTTCTCAAAAAGCCTTGTATGGGCAACTTCTAATTTTGAAAGGAAATCCAGCAAGGCAACATGGATAACAACTGCTTCAATTCCCCTTGTGTCCGTAATTTCTACTGTCTGGAGTACAGACCTTCATCCACTTTGAGTATGCCGCATGGACTATATCACTTCAATGTTAACACAAGAAACCCAGCAAGTGACAGATCTGAAGTGCCTGTCAGTGACTCAAGTAGTAAAATGTACAAGAAAGAACAATTTTCTTGTTCCTTGCAGGTGCAGAAGCTATGCTGTCTGCATTGTAATGTGCTCCTTCACGCCCCAGGCTTAGAACCCTATCCAACATCTCTTCCTCTGTCCAACATAAAAATTCCTCTGGTTTAGAGAAACAAGTTAGACATGCCCCATAACATGGGATCAGGAGAGATCACAGTACAGCATCTCCAAGAACAGAGAGGACACTGAATCTGGCTGCAGGATGGAGCAAAAAGACCTCCTCTCTACTAGCAGCAGCACTATACCAGTCCTCTCTATCTTTTGACAGAGCAAAAGACCCTTTCTCTGCAAACACGGTGGGAAAAAGACAGTCTGCCTGTCTGTAGGTAACACTGGAAAGGTGAGGGCTCCCACCCTTACAGGCACCAGGAGAGCTCACTCATAGGACTGCTGCTGCCAAGACACAGACAAAGGCAATACACCTTTTCTGCCCTGTATCACCTTTAGCAGACTCTTAAAGTAAGAGAAGGAGTCACAGTGGGGTCCTTAGGGCCTGTCAGCAGAGTCAGCATCTCTGGAATATCCCTCAAATCCTGCCTAATATTCCTCTACTCCCTGCTTCCAAATCTGGACCGCAGCTCTCCAACTGGACCACCCGAATGCGAAGTATGTTTATGGGCAGGTTTAGAAAAGAACTGCTTGTACATCCTTCACAGTCTGACATACGCAAACCTGTTGTTTCAGAGCCTGCTAAGTGAAGAGGCAGGTTTGTTATCATAAGCAAGGTCACTGTCCCACTGCAAAGGCAGTTACACATCCAGGCAGCCACAAGGAGATATTGAGCCCCAACTCAGTGCATGCTCTCTCACCATGCGTGCTCAAACATGCCCTTGTGTCAGACACACACACATGCTTTTAATTAACATTCAGGAAGGAGACATGTAAAAGCATTTCTAGATCACATCTTCCTATCCTTTAAGGCATTCACAACTACATTATACCCCATCACACTAAGTGGTTAGGAAAATAATAATGGGAGCTGATGCCACAGGAAATGCTGTTAGAATTAAATATGCTGCCAACCCTTGGCCTGAAATGCCGCTCACAAACCAGGGACACTGGGACAAATCTCATTTCAAAGTTGTTCTGCGAGGAGAATTGGGATCAACTTCTCTGCAGCAGTGAGGAAAAGTTGCTCATTCCTGTAGTTTACTCTCCAGCCACATAGCAGGTTTTGACACCAGCCTCACAAGCTTAAAACTGTGCCACCATCCACCCACAGTATATGACAGCCTCATAACAAGACAATGCTGTAGCACCCTGCCTTGGACAAATCAAAAGTTACAATCAAAAGCAAAAAGGGGTCAAAAGTCTGCCCCAAAAGGAGCATGACCAGGTGATTCTCCCCCTCTACTCCACTCTGGTGAGACCCCATCTGCAGTACTACATTCAGCTCTGGGGCTCCCAACACAAGAGGGATGTGGACTTGCTTGAGTGAGTGCAGAAGACCAGGAAGATGATCACAGGGTTGGAGGACCTCTCCTATGAAGGGGCCTACAAGAAAGCTGGAGGGACTTTTTACAAAGACATGTAATAACAGGACAAGAGGGAATGGCATTAAACTGAAAGAGGGGAGATCTAGATTAGATATTAGGAAGAAATTCTTTACTGAGGTTGGTGAGACACTGGCACAGGGTGCCCAGAGAAGCTGTTTCTGCCCCAACCCTGGCAGGGTTCAAGGCCAGGTTGGACCAGGCAACCTGGTCTCGTGGAAAGTGTCCCTGCCCATGGCAGCGGGGTTGGAACTGGATGAGTTTTAAGGTCCCTTCCAACTCAAACCATTCTGTGATGCTATGAAAAGCTCTGAGTTTGTGGTAAGGTCTGACTTGCAAGATAAAAATGACAGCTTGTGCTGCTCAGCAAGTGCTCATGCAGCAACACAGCCATATCATTGCTAGATTCACAGGGAAGATGATGTGGTTTAGAAATGCTTTTAAACTGACCTCTAAGCAAAAGCAAACTTGGTATGGAGCATTCACAAGGAAAAGGTGCATATTTGAGTGAGTAATGAAGCAAACCCCTTCCCCTCCCTGCCTGCCCACCCCCGTCCAAGCGCAGACCTGTTCTCTGGGATGCAGGAAGGTCACTGGTTGCAGGCAGAGTACCTGTTGGTCCAGTAGGTAATGCATTAGCCACAGAAGTTGCTGGAGGTCCCGGCCTGCCAAGCTGAAAGGATGCGCCCGAAGGAGGAAGAGGGAAGGAAGACGGATTCAGGCTCGCTGGGGAGGGTTGAGGCTGCCCGGGATACAGTGGGGAGTACATGAAGTGGGCAGGGGCAGAAGGTGGGTAAGGAGGGGTGGTATTAGGAGCAGGGTTTGGGTAAGAGGCTGAAGCAGGTGCAGCAATAGGCTGCTGAGGCTGATAGAGAGCTAGTCCCCCTGTTCCACGGGAGTGCTGCTGTGCGGCCTGATACGCTACAAACAGGGAGAAAAGGCATTCGGTCAGTGAGTTCATAAGAGGAGCAAGTTTCATCTGTCTCTGCTTCCTTCTCCACCTGACTCTCCTCTTTTCTTGCCCCTTCCCCCTCAAACAACTTACCTGCCCAGCCAAATCTGGCTCCCACAACTCTGCCTGTACTTATAGAACTGCTCAAAACCTCAGCCTGCACTGGGAGCAGGGTGCCAGAGCAAGGGCTCCCATTCTCCCTCACAGACTGTCTGTCCAGGCCCACCATGCCACCTGGGCTGAGACTGAGGCAGCACATGGATGCGAATGCTCTGGCTGTTTTCTGGACCACTATAATCCTCATGGTGCCTCTCAGTGAAGAGAAACACCCACCCCAGGTTTGCAGAAAGTGAAAGCCTAGGCCAAAGTGAACAGCAGCTTCTGGAAGTGAATTCAAGCTCACAGCCTTCCACTGTGGGCCCTGCAACTTAGTTAACTTCACTGCCTCTTCTCTGCTCATTTATGCCCATTTATTCCTCCCTGGTGCCTGTACTTTCAGTCTCCTGCTTTGAGTGTACAGTCAGTACTCTACTCCCTTCCTCACTCACCTCTACTACTGCCCTTCTCCCCTCATCCTTTTTTCCATCTTCATGGAATCCCAGTGAGAAATGGATGGCCCAGCCATACACAGATGAATTAGGTCACTCTTTGCAAGGCCCAAACTGCTTTTCCAGGACTCACACTGAGGGGATTCTGATCCCAACACACCCTTGGGAAGGGCCAGCTGAGGACTGAGTCTAAGAGCCATGGGTGGACACCTCAGCAGAGGAGACAAGGTCTGACAGAGGGTGCCTGATGCCTGGACCCCACCAAGAAACAAACCCCAGATACTATCTCAGGAGCTTCCCACCCAAGAAATGTGGGACTGACATGGTCTGAACACTTCCACTTCCGACTTGGCTATCCCCAAGTAAATGCAGCCTCATTAGTGGCTGGCACATCTGGGTGAGAGGGAGAAGGAAGCTGCTGCTACTCACTCTGAGGGTACGTTGGCCGGGTCCCTGCTTGTGAGTACATGCTGTAATTGTCAGATGTGGCTTGCTGAGGTGGCATGTTGGGGTTAATGGCACCTGGCATGATAAACCCTGGAGGAGGTGGGTTGTCCCCCTGTAGAAAAAGATTGCAGGAAATAAGGGTAGGGTAAGATAGGATTTAGTCAGCAATGGTAACACAATGTGAAGCAGAACTGTAACAAAATGATCAGTTCATATTTCAAGGTCTGAAACCACATTCCCTGGAAGAACCACCAGCACAGGGACAAATGCCTCCAACCACCCCAGTGCTTTAGGGTGCTCAGTGTAACACTGAAAGCACAGCCTGTATGTGCAGTGACTTCAGCAGCAGCAGGGCAGCACATACCTTCCTGCACAAGGAAGAGGTCCTTGCCAGCACTGCATGCTATTCAGGCAGTCTGAGAGTGCTCTGCCATCCACAGCTTTCAACCAAAAAATTTAAACATTAACTCTGAAGCTTCTAATTTCCATGGGAAAGAGGGAAAAGAAAAATATTACCACAACATCCAGTGTAAGGCAAGGGCTGAGGGGGCTCAGGTCACACTGACCTCCCACCCAAGGCTTCCCAGAGCCACTCATCTGGGCATAGGTGAAAAAGAGACATAGAGGAGCAAAACCATGTGGAAGCTGCTCTTTCCATCTGTCCATATCAGACTGTGTCAAGCACACAGACTACACCAGGGGACATACTGGGGTAGATCAGGGGCTCAGAGAGGAATAATGAAGGTTATACCTGTGTGTCAGAGGGACAGCCTGCAGAAGGATGGCTGGGAAAGGCAGTAGGAGTTTTGTTACTCCAGGTAGTGACAGTAGGGGCAATTCTAACCTGAATCGAACAAAGAAATACCAATCATGGAAAACAAAACAATAAAAAACTCTAAAGGGTTTCAACAGAATGATATGCAAAGAAGTGAACACTAAGAGGTCTGCATGCTGGCACTTAAAGCACAGCCATAAAATCTCAGGGGAAGAAGGAAAAGTGCATTCAAGACAGATGAAATCACTGTGCACTGGAGCTGAAGTGAGTTGCAGAGTGAAGACGAAGCACAGCAGAGACACAGCTACAACAGGCTGTGGAGCAAGTGCAGTGTTACACGTGCCAGTGAGCCAGTTCTGCCTCTTTCATCACACCTTCCTATTGCAGAAGCTCCCCTCAGACTACTGCAGGACACCAAGCGTTGCTAACCACAGTTGGAAGTTCCATATTAAGCTCAAACATACTGCCTCACACAAGAGCAGTCAGCTTAAACTGAGCTTTAGATGAATTAAAAAGGTTAAAATTCGATATTCAACTCTTGCACATGCAGAAACATCTTAATGCTAACTGCTTCCCAGGCAGTCTCTCACAGCAACTTTCCTCTACCTTACTTCTTTTCCACTCCAAAGCCTTTCAGTTCTATATGACCACTACTACCTTTCTGATCAGACATAAACCTCCTACACCTGTGACATTCCCAAGCAAGGAGAGGATGTGCTGTGCCTGGCGTGCACAGTGAGGGTTAGGAGCCTGACAATGAAATGCAGACAGAGGGAAAGCTGTGACCTAAAGTCCTGGCTGGCCCAGCTGGCTTCAGTCTATCTGTCCCTAAGCCCTTTGCAGTGCTGGACTGATGGTGCAGTCAGCTGTACAACAACCACTGTTAATGTCTCCTTAAGTCATCACTGGATTCATGTAGAAGATTCTTCCATCCCCTTGCACGCCTGTTTTCTTTCCAGATGAAAAAGAAGGTTCAAAAACTTGGCTGAAAGGAAACTAAGTTTTAAGTACATGGTCCTATTTGGGATAACAAGTTAAGAAAGGCTTCCTCAAGCTTGAACAAGCCCTACGTACGCACTTCCTCAAATATGTGATTTCTTTCTCTTCTGGTTCACCAGCATACTGCTGGGCACCTAACACAGCACTTGTCTCTTTCAAACACTTCCTGCTGAGCATGAGCTCCCTGGAAAGCCAAGAACACAGGGGTAACTCACTCACAGTGTGCTTGTGGGGCTGTGATACACCCAGCTTTTTATAAATGAGCAGGGCTTGCTCAGAATAATAGCTTGAGGCATTCCTGAAACAGCAGTAGGAGAGGGAACTCCGGTTTAACAGGCATTGCCACCTAGAGGACAGTTGCTGTTTTCCAGAGCCGAACGGAAATGCAGCATTGCTTCTCAAGGGAGTTCACTGGTTACAAGGAGGAAGGTGACAGATGCAGGAAATAGTAGAGTTAATTATTGGCAATGATGCATTTAGTTATACACAACGGTGTTAGCAAGGTAATCTCGTATGAACATGATGAAGGCTTTGTCCCTTCTGAAAACTACCTTGTGAACACTCTGGAGAGAAGGTAAAGGCATCTCTCCCTCTCAATAACACTGATGCATTTTAAATGCGCAGTTCCCTCTTCTGTGGTTGTTTCAGGGATGTCTTCTTAACATTAAGAGGGAGAGAACAAAGCCCAACCCCCCAACTTTTCAGCTCTTCTCTCCTGTCTCATTTTTCTGGCAGGCAGTGTTTGAAGGGCAGCACTGACAGTGACATGCTTCTGCTTGTGCCAATCTCCTCTGCATAAGGGGAACACCCGCAATGCCATCACAGCTCTGCTCTCAGAAAAGCCTAGCCCAGAGCTCCTGTGTAGAGCATGGCCAGATGAGCTCCAGCTCTGTGCTGAGGGATTACAGACTTGGTGATGCTCCTCAAGCATTCACACAGCCAGGGCTGCCCACCGTACCACACTCTGATGCACCAATGTGGTCATCCTCAAGCTACAGATAAAACCAGGGCATCTGCCTCCTCCATGTCTCCTTTTCCTCCCAGAACAGCCTTCAGCTCCCTTATTAGACCCATACTCACCAGGTGTTTCTTCTAGCACAGATCACTCTCAGCCTAGGTCAGTTTCCCACTCCTATGCCACCCTGGCCCATGCCTATGCCACCTTATGCCCAGCTGGGAAGGTGCTTTCATAGTAGGCTGTACCCACGACTGCTGAAACATGCCCTCAGTTTGCTATTGCCACTGCTTGACTACTTCTGCAGCCAACACCAGAGCTGGGAGGAATAAAAACACAACGGCCCCAGAAGAGGCTAGTGAGCAGCAGGGATAGGACAACATCAGGGACTAAAGAGCGCAAGCACAGAAAAATCCTGCAGTGCTCTCCCACACAGTCATTTCTTGTACTGAAGCACATTTTCAAACAAAGGGGGAAAACACCTGATCTTCAGAAGCAGGCTACCTGACAAGGTGTTTAACAGACGTTTCCAGATAAGGAGTAAAGGATGCCAACTGTACTGACTGAAAAGCAGCACCCATCACTTCCACCACAAGGCTCTTAGCAGAGCTATGTCATACCGCTCCAGTTCATATCAAGAGAAAGACAAAAAAATTCCTCTATCCCATCACTCTCCAGAACTCAAACACCATAGAATCATAGAATAGTTAGGGTTGGAAAGGACCTTAAGATCATCAAGTTCCAACCCCTCTGCCATGGGCAGGGACACCTCACACTAAACCATGCCATCCAAGGCTCTGTCCAACCCAGCCTTGAACACCGCCAGCGATGGAGCATTCACAACTTCCCTGGGCAACCCATTCCAGTGCCTCACCACCCTCACAGTAAAGAACTTCTTCCTCATATCTAATCTAAACTTCCCCTGTTTAAGTCTGAACCCGTTACCCCTTGTCCTATCACTACATGATATCATGAAGAGTCCCTCCCCAGCATCCCTATAGGCCCCCTTCAGATGTTCCCCCTGACTGCCAAAAGCCATTTACCTGTTGGTAATACTGCTGGGCTGGAGCCTGGGGCCCTTGCATCTGTCCAGCCACAGGGCCAGCTCGTCCTTTGGGCATCGGCTGTCTCTCATACGGTGCTTTGACGGCCTCCTGACCCTGTGGAAGCTCCCCTTGGGCTCTGCAAAGCCGGTCCCGTAGCTGCATGATGTTTGGCTGCAATCAGAAAAGGACAGGGAAGGAAGGTTAACTGCATTCCCTGTCACTCAGTGCATCACATCAAGAGGCTGACTGGCCACACACTGATGAGCTCTCTCAGAAGCTTGCTCTGCCGTATTTGATTGGAATAAGTCTTTTCTGCATGAGACATGGGGCCATTAGAACTGTCTCATATATGCCTGCCTCCCATCTTGGGCTGCATTATTCCCAAGACAGCCTGCCAGTGAATACCAGCTGACTGAAGATGAGAAATCAAAAGAGAACAACCAAGTGTCAAGGGACGTATTTCACTGTGTCTGGCTTGCATGAGTGATGCTGCCCCTTTGGCAGCCACTAGCTGTGAGGACAAGGGTGTGAAATGAACAGGGAGAACAACAAAGCCATGTACTTCTGCCAGCTCAGAGAGGGCAACACAGGGAGCAGCGAAACAGTCTGTCACATCCCATGGTGCATTTCTAATGGCAATCCTGCTGGCTACCTACATACACAGACATTTGTTTGAAGCACACTTGTTCACAGAGAGATGAAGTATAACACCTGAATACCCTGTACCTGGTTGGTGTTTGCAGGAAGAAAAGTCAAAGCTGCAGCAATGCTGCCCTGGGCAGCCAGAAGGTTGGCATACTGACTCATCTTCTCAGCCAAAAGGGCCCCCACAGCATTTGGGTCCACAGCCTGGGTGAGCTGCACAGCTTTGCGCAGGATTACAACTTTCTCTATTAAATCCTGGAAGAGAAGGAAGAAATCAAAACCAAACACATCAGGTGGAGTCCAAAGCCAAAAGTACTGCTTTTACTAAGCAGGATTTCAAAGCCCTATGAGCACTGAGAATGCTCACCAAAATAGTATGCTGTCATAACAATATCTGGTGAGAGACATGAGTGAAGAGAAACATCATGCCCATCACTGCTACTAGTGCTAGGGTCCTGCACATTCATTTGCAGCGTTTTAGTAAGTCACTTCTTTACCATCTTAATCAAAAAGATCTCACAACTCCCTTGGGAGAGGTTGTCCATGGTCTTCTGGTTGTTACTGCAAAAATGGTTTTCCTGGTGTTCACCAGGAATACTCCATATCTGTACAAGGATGTGCCTTCCTCGCACATACCAAAATACCAGAGCTGGTCTTGGTTGGGTTTCCTCATAGTACTAAATTACAGGAACATTTTCTGGACAGTTCTCTCATGGTTTTCTTACTCTCACTGCCTTATACTGGAAGATACTACAAATATTCATTTGACAGTATTAACACACAATCCCTCTTTAAAATCTTGCAATAGATTTAGTGAGAGTGTATGACACACAGGATTCCAACCATACATCACTAATAAGGGCCACTTACTGACTGCTCAATAATACATTTTTGGTTTTCCCAAACAAATCAGCACTACAAAAAATGCAAGAAAAAACCCCATAGATCAATTCAAAGCAGCTGCTTCTACAACTTTCAGCAGTTCCACATCATAGTAAACAAGCAGCCTGATAATGACACCAACAATATCTTTTAATTTAAGTGTCTGAGTAACCAAAGCCATGAAATCAAAATGCAAATTCAGCTGAAAGATAAATGTATAAACAAAGCCCTCAAAATCAAGAGACTAGAAAGTAATTTCGATAACTCAAAACTGAGGAAAGGTAATAATGTGAAGCGAAGCTCACATATACTCCCGTTCCTTCAATTAACTATAGAGAGACTCACAGCACTACCAGGTAACATTACTGTAAGTACTTTATAAAACTGGTCCTTCAAAGGCCCTGAACAGATGGAAAAAACCCTAAGATTATAGTATAAAATAAATTATTCCATAATTGCTTCATCTCACTGCCATCAATCCTATTCCCCCAAGATGTTTGGTATATGCAATATATTTCACCGCTGGAAACCAAGCCATGTATGTGCAACCCCCTAAAGAAAACTCTCATGAGAATCTTCCTACCTGAGAAATTCTCTCCAGATTTAACTCTAATTCATTAGATTTCTTGTCCTGAACATCCATGACATCTCTTTCCAAAAGCAAAAACATCCAAGTATTCCCTTATTGCAAAAGATGCAAGCATTCAAAGCTGCTCCTTTTTTACCAAAACCCCCTAAGCCCTACAACTACCTTTTTATGCAAGCAGCATATTAGCACAACTACCCAAAGAATAGAGAAGACAAGGGCCATTGTGATTCACAACACAACACATTTCCCAGTACCATACCTTATGTTATTTTTATGAAAGCCACCCATTCCAGAAGGAAAAGCCTGGCATCCTGAGATACATGCATCTATGACAGCACCAAAGCTCTACACTAGGTCATTTAAGTGTAGAATGATTGCAGTGCACTACTTCCAACATCTTTCTTACAGACTTACTAACCTGAAGGGACAAGGGGCTGTTTCCATCCTGAGCTTTGGTCCAACAAGCAACGAGTTTTTCCACGTTGCCAGCACAGATATAACAGAGACAAGCCTGTGTCTGCAGAAGGCTGTCCCCCTCGTTCTCCAGCCTGTTACCCAGGAGATCTAGGAAAAATATGAACAAAGAAGATACTGATGAATTACCTGGGTAATCCCTCCATCACTGCCAAGGTGGAGGAAGCCTTCAATGCCTGCTGTGTCTACTCAGAGCAGTGGAGAAGGGATATTGCCTATGGGTTCCACTGGTAAGGACATACTCTGATATCCAGCACAGACATTTCCATAGGGAGCCCAGGCCATTTCAGAGGCAGTTATTGTCATGGCAGCAAGAACGTGCCAAATGCCTGTAATCCTGAGAAATCAGAAAGGACAGCCCATCTGCCAAACTGACAAAGGACAAGAGGCCAGGGTTTGATTCTCCTCTCTGCCACCCATCTTTTGCAGTTCCTCATTTCAGAAGCACAACTGGACGCTGCAACTGTAAGCAACAAAGCTCCAGTACTGCTCCAGGCCCAGGTGTGCGAAATGAGTCATACAGCTCCCTAGACACTGTGGCTGGTGTTTGAGAGGCACAGGGACGTCAGACACACAGCTATTGGCAATATAACTTCCCTGAGGGTTAAAAAACCAGCCAGCTGTCTGCCATGCAGCAAGAGGGCAGTCACACACCCTGCCTGTGAAAAAGGACTCCTTCCAAGAAGTTAAATTTGCTCATAGGAAAGAAAAGCGAAGTGCTTCCTGAAAACATTTCCACTTGTGTCCCACACACACTCCAAGACACTGGTCCCTTGGCTGAAGCACTTATCACATCAACATCATTGTTATCCATCTGAAAACAGTAAGAGACCAGCCGCTGTGCACTACACAGGCGATGCCAGGACACAGCTACATGCAAGGGTCTGGGTTCTGTGCCTAGACAATCAGGGAACATACTGGGAAGACAGCACCCCAGGGGTTCCTCTCCTTTTCTGCAACAGGACCAAAGAACTGTATCATCCATCAAAGAAGCTATCGAGGCATGACAATAGTTAATTACAATCATGGCAAAGTGTAGTTTTGCTGTAAGTGGAATAAATGACATTCCAGTCTGCAAAGTACCCTTACCACAAAGGGCTGCAAACTCATCTGGCCTGGCATAAGTGAGCACCGCAGCCAAAGCCTCTCTCCAATTCTGCAGATCACAAGACTGCACAATCTCTTTCCAATTCTTCGTTACCACTGCAGTGATGAGCTAGACCAGAAGGAGAGAGAATGCAGTTAAGATCCTGGTAGGATTTCCTTTGGGGTTTTTTTAGTATACAGTAAAATATGTATCTATTAAAGTGTATTTATCCTCACTGTATCCGGGGTCACAGAAGACACTGCACAACAACTCAACAGCCACACAAGAGTACATTTTACTACAAAAGGATATCAGTGAAAATCACAAAACAAGCTCAGATAACAGACAGGCCAGTTATTCTTGCTATAAAACATCCAAGAAAAGAACGTACAAATCTCTGAAAGCTGGGTCTGCTATAGATGGCTTTCAGCACTGTCTTTGCAGACAGTGGTCACACATCCAGTATTTAGCTACAAATCTCGCACAGAAAGGCATATAAATATTGTTTGTCAAACTGCTTCATTCAGCTTTCAGCTCCTGGCTTCAGGCTGACCAGTGAGGGGCAGTGGAAAAGGCAGCTTGAAAAGCAGCAGCAACTTGGAAACATTACCAGCCTGAGCCGCCTGCAGTATCCCTACCCTGCACTCTCCCCACCACAGGCTGCCTGCCCACAGTCCCTCAGAATGAAATTCCAGTTTCTTTTGTCTCAAACTCTGTCTCCAGTTATTTTGCTTCAGACAAAAGACTTGGCAGCTGTGCTGCTATTTAGTGAACAGAGCCCTTGCCATGCCAAGATTCCAAGCTCAGAAACCAGTTACACAATGTAGGGTGTGCAGTTTGGGACGAGAAAAAAACGAAACCACACCTGAACAACAAATGCCAGGTCCTAACTACAAGGTTAACCCTCACCTATTAGCTCAGGCACAGATAACTGGTCAGCCTTCCATAAAAATACCTTTTCCTAGAGGATGAACTATGGTGAAGAAACTTCCCATGCACAACAAAATTCTGCTTTCTCTGATTAGGCCAGAGACAGGGAAGAAGAAGAGGAAGAAATCCTGCAGCCTTAATACTTGAGACATTCCTGTTTTCACTTGTCCACTACTACAAATATAAACTATCCCTATCTCAAACTGGATCACCGGCAATGACCAGCAAAATCCCACTTACAGACCCCAGCTGGTGGTGCTGCGTGCCCTAACCACCCAAGTGACTATGCTTTGCAGCCTTCAGCCCTGCTTCAGGAAAGCACTTAAGCACATGCCCATTTTTATAAGCTGCTTCCTGCTAACTGTATATAACATCCGTCTTTGGCAATGGACTGCTAAATAGTGACCACAAGCAACTTTCTCCCCTTCTCTAAAAGCAGCCATCCTTGCCAAACTATTGTCTTTTCAAGTGCTCTTTTAAGGCTGCTTCTCCTGTTTCATCCCCCTGTTGCTACTTTCTCATATTAGTAAAGAAGATTTGAACAAGCAGCATCAGCAATCCCTAGCATTGCAAAAAGCTGAAAAAAAAGATAACCAGCTGGCCATAACACTGTTTCCTAGACAAAGGGTGACTGACCTACCCGGGCATAATTTGCTCTCTTCTGTGCATGCAGTGAAATGAAGCTGGCATTGAACATGGGTCATGTGTGACTGTTGAAAAATGGGACAACACAAGAGACTGTGCTGCTTAAGATAATTATCTTTAGCAGTGAGAATCTACAAGTGTATACCTGACTCAGACACTGGAGACAAGGTAAAGAATATTTGTCTTCTACACTGATATCCAGGTAATGTGCCTGTTCTCTCCTTATCAATGCATTAAAAACAAACACCAGAAATCCTTCTGCTCTGAAATCTTGTGGGTGACTTCAATACTTAATAGCTTCTCAGTTATAAGTATTTAAATATATAATACTTGAAATAAACCCATGAAATCATAAGAAAACTTCTAAGGGGAAAAAGGTAGTTGCCAAAGGCCAACATGCATGTTGTTTCTGAACTGAAAAAACATACCCTGGTAATTTTGCTCTGCATCTTAGCAAAGTACTTTTCCTGTGTCCTAGAAAGCAGCTCTTGTCCGCCTGCGATGGCCAAGATAATGGCGTCAGCCATACGGTTATCATGCAAGCAGAGATCTACCGCACTCTCAAAGTTACCCGTCAGCAAAGCCTGAGTTATCAAACCGTCCACATCTGCAACAAGAGAGGAGTTCATTTTCAAAAGATGGCACGACAGTCACTAAAACGTGCAACAGCACATGATTCTGTTCAAAGGTACAACACTGGGCAAAGCTCTCTGCAAACCAGCCTGCTCCAGGCAGGTACCTACAGGGATGCTTAGGTCCATCTTCAGTCTC
Organism: Myiopsitta monachus; assembly: GCA_017639245.1. NCBI lineage: Eukaryota > Metazoa > Chordata > Aves > Psittaciformes > Psittacidae > Myiopsitta > Myiopsitta monachus. The sequence goes on along the minus strand of CM029917.1, from coordinate 56,282,020 downwards.
ACTCTACAGTCACAGCCACATCAGGTGGGGCACTGTCAAGCGTCACTTACCTGCTGCAGAGCAAGGTGCTAGAGGTCTAAATGATCTCTGAAACAACTACCCTGCATAAACTGCTAGAAACAAAGTCAAACATAGACAGGGATGAGTGGCTTCTGCATTATTCACCATCCGCTACAAGTTTCTGTACCAACAGTGATGTTAGCTCTTCATGCCTGATCAGGTGTGTATTCTTCCATATTATAAATCACTCAGAGTAGCTTGCATATCAAATATGGGATATGTGAGTGCTGTATACTTCCTTTGCTTCCCTAGAGCAGCTGTATTTTCATGTACCTTGAGACTGCTGTGAAGCGAATGGAAAGTCATGATAATCCTTCCAATCTGTGTAAATATTGCCTTCTCATTGGAACACCAGGATCAACATCAGTATTTATAAATATCAGCACTACAGTGAAATCAATATCAAGGGGTTTATTACCTCCACTAACAGAGATGTTAAATGTCGTCTTTGCAGTTCCCAAATCTTCTGTTTCTTGTTTATGGTCCTTCACCCTCTAAGAGAAAGGAAATATATAATTTTTTGAGATTATGTATGAGATTATGAAAACACTTAGAATATTTACACAGAATATATACACACATTTAAAAACATACATGTCTTGCATTACAAGTAAAAGATAGACCTTCAGACTACCAGTCACCTAATAGATCATTAACTTAGAAGGGAAAAGTATCCCTCCAGTGTTTCAGCACAGGGATAATCAGCTTCCCCTGGTGCCTGCATAAAGTCACCCCTAAGCACACTGGGAAAGGCCTGGGCTTATCAAAGGACCTCCAGTGCATGTAAGCACACCATTATAAAATAATTGTTCTAAGAGATCAGAGGTTTTAAAATGGACACCAAGTGGAAAAATTGCTGGAGCTCCAGATTTCTAATCAGTGTGCATACGCAGAGATCACAAATAACCGCAACCACATGCCTGGATCCTGGGTACTGACTTGCAGGCACACATCTGCATCCGTGTACAAACAACCCCCCAAAGCCAAACAACAGCCACAATCACAAAATCAGAAACCACCTCCCTTCCCTCCTCTTTGACCTTCAACCCCTACCAAGAACAGACTACCATAATGCTACCTAGGTTTTACTGTGCTCCACCTAAGACTTTCAGCTCATCCTTGAAACACTCAGCACTTGTCACACGCCCTAGTTTAATTATGCAAAACACATGAACACATGCTTTGATTTTCAACACAGAAGCCCAGTGTGGTCCACACAGACTTAAGTGCTTTGTACTGAGTACAAAAGTGGACAGAAGCTGCTTTTTTATAAAGCTCCACCTGGAATTAAGTTACAGATCATTCCCTGCAAGTACCTGGATTTTGAGATTTCAAACAAAACTTTTTTACGATTAAAAAAACAAACCAAACAAAACAACAAAAACCAAGAGGGAAGTCTCTCTCCACTACCAATTTTCACACTGAAGTCTAAGAAGAGTACAGAAATTGTCCCACAAACTGTCCCCTTTGTCATAAGCCAGTATGGTAGTAGATGCAGTGGGAGGTCAAGAGTCTGCTGGGAATACCCTGCTTCAATGCTGATTGGTGAAACTGCACTTCAGGGGACGAAGACCAAGTACCAGTTGACCAAGAACAGGCACTTGGGATGGGGAGGTAAGTCTGAAACAAGCTTTGTTTGACTTACGAAAGGAGGCAGCATCACTATTTTGCTGTCAGATAATGTGTGATGTGTGTTTGGTATGAGTTGAGAGCATGTTGTGACTATCACAGAAATTATGTCCCCATCCAGTTACTTTATGTGTGTAACAGCAATCCCCAGCGCATCATCAGTGGCTTCAGGACAATCTCACAAATATTTACCACCCATTCTGGTAGGCAGAAGTCATGTTTGGCTGCGAGTGCTCTCCTAGAAGAGACATTTGTCGTGAGACATCTAACATCTTCATGACTGCATACAGCAAAAGCTTTACACAGTCAGATACCTGTGTCTGCCACTACTGGATCTAATGAATGAATGAGTAATCAAGCCCCTAGCCTAAGGCAGCACTATTTTGGTGTCCTTAACAGACTGTCAAATGAACAAGTGCACCATTCCAACATGCATGAGCCATAAACCACCAACCTCACCTTCACAGACAACTTCAGACAAGCACTAAGCACAGGGAACACGGGTAGTTTTGGGCTAACAGCTCAAATTCTAACCAAAAAGAGACTGAGGGAATGGAGTAGAATCAAGCTGGCCTGTTCACAGTGATACTAGTATTCTCGGTGCTATTAACCTCACATGGCAAAGGCTATGTCCTTAAATATGGGGACAAGTATGTCCCCATATTTAAAACAGAGGGCTGAAAACAATGCTGCTGAAATGGACAGAAATGAACAAAAGCTGTAGGATCCCAAAGACAGACCTGGTGGAGCACAAGCTGCCTGTTGATGAATGTGGCTGAACTGTTGCAACAGACATTCATAAGGCAGCTAGCCACCAAAGCCTTGATGTACCACAACTGCATCTCTGAAAAGGGTTATTCCTAGGAACAGGGCACTAATAAGGTGACAGCTTGGTAATAATCAACCAGAGAAGGGAAAAGGAAAGGGAGAGGGAGAAAGAAAAGGAATGCATTACAGCTGTGGCAGCAGATCATTTAATACGTGTTAGGGAAATGTCAGAATGAAAATTATGTCAGATTATTCTTGATTATTAGTCCTTGAGTCTGGTGACAACTGGACTATTAGAAAATAAGCTTGTTCTCCATTGCCACCAAAATCTATTCACATGGTATCTGAGGCTGATGAGAAAAATCTCAAGCAACTTAATAAAAGCCCACGTTTTAATCATTCTCAATAACTTCTTGTATTTCCATATATCCTCAGCACTAGGAAAAGACAACAAAAATGCTCTTAATATAGTAAAAAAAGTAAATACACAGAAGGTCAAAAGGGTTAGTTTAGAGGGCGACAGATACCTCTCCCAAGAATTGCTCCTCTGCAGCCTGGCCTTCACCTCCCTCATTTGGCACAGATTCATCACATTCTGCAGAAGCCTTCAGCAGAGAGAAGATGCCATAAAACCAAAAAAGCCAGCAAAAGAGGAAGACATACTTTGCACTGCAGGGTATAGCCACCCTCCCAACAACAACAGTCAAACCCAGACCGCTAATCACTAAAAGGCACTGGCAATACATGCTTGAGGACAACAAACATGGTAGAGGCCCTCCATTTCCTTACTCTTTGTCATCACACAGTACTTTGTGCTGTTTTCATCTTAGCTGCCTGAAAACATGCAGCAAACCTTTTCTTCCCCATTAGACAAATACAGATGACATCTGAAATGTCTATGACACAAATGCAATGCAGGCTCCCCTTTCCAGACTCAGGACATTGCAATTACAATGGCTGAACTGCATTTATCACTCTTGCAGGGAAGTATTAAGGGACCATACTCTCAGTGCTGCTTTTGTTAAAGCCTGAGGAAGGTGCCGCTTTTGAAACCAGCTGCTGGTCAGCAAAGCTCTGCCCTATATCTCACAGGCATCACAAAATGTCACAGTGGGCAAGAAACAGGCAGTAAAGGTGGAGGGACATCACTGAGATCCTGAACTAAAACTGAGAGCCCTTTGTTAGGAAAGGCATTTGAGCAGAGAAAAAGTGTTTGTTTTTCTTAAGAAGCACATTCATCCTACAGAACGTAGGAACTTGTCATATGCTGGGTTATTTGTGATTTACTTTGGAACAGCTATCAATTGGAAAGCAAAATTATTCTTACTTTGCACATGACTACAGCATTATAAAACTAGAGTTGCACACGTGTTTGCTTACCTCTCCCAAATCACCATCTGTAAGACCCTCTTCATTCAGCATGGATGTAATCTAGAAAACAACGAAGACTTAAGCAGTGCTCTTTTATTTTAGAAAGGCAGACCACTCACTGATCTATCAGACTGCAAAACTGGCGCACATAGTTAATACATTGCTTACAGAACACCTAATATGAAACAAAAGCCATTTCCTTTCCAAGACTGGCAATGGATTTATTGCTAAGCCATCTGAGTCCCAAGCTTTGACGGGAACAACAGCTGCTCTATGCCTTTAAACCTTTAACTGTTAACTCAAGGGCCTCAAAGCTCACTAGAGCTACTGGAAACCACAGTAATAAACATAACATCAGAACATGCAGGATGAAACACTCCAACTGCTCTAGTCAGGGAAAACGAAGCAGTGACAATTCTTGTGGGGCAGGGAGGCTGTCAGGAAGCCATGGTTTCAAGCACAGCAGGCATATAGCTGTGGGCTAGGATTTTCCAAGGTACAGAAGACTTAAAATGCCCAGCTTTTACAACTTTCCAAAGCAAATCATAACTCCAAATTCAATTAGAGCCCTCAAAAACGTCAATTTAATGTATGGGGTTTAGAATACACGCAGAAAATATATTAGTTTGGCATCTGGGAGACTGGGTTTCCTAATGTTGCTCATGTTATCTACTGCTTTTAGTACTCCAGGTTTTATTTTACCCTTGAACCTGGTTCTGGTTTAGTTCTGGTTTAGTAAGTTTATCATTTGGTATCAAATTTTCAGACAAGCTGTCCTGTATTGTTTCTTGACACTAAAACCATGGATTCAACTTCAACATTGAACTGTCCAGAACCAGATACATGAAAACATGGCCTTGCAGTTCCCCTCATCTGTTCCTCAAATACTGAAATAATGCAGTAGGCTCAGCATTCCTGCCTGAAGAAGTGGTAAGTGCTCCATCCCTAGCAGTGTTCAAGGCTAGGCTGAATGGGGCCTTTGGCGACATGGTCTAGTGGAAGGTGTCCCTGCCCATGGCAGGGGGGTTGGAACTGGATGAGGTTTAAGGTCCTTTCCAACCCAAACCATTTTGTGATTCTGTGATTTTCCCAGCTTCTCCCCATGCACAAGACATATCAAACCCAGACAAGAGTGGCAGTGGGCTCCACGAAGCAGCTCTCCAGGACCACCGCTAAATTTCAACTGGATGTTCTAATTGAGATCTGCTTTTCAAAACCAGGATTGCCCTTGTTGCGCTTGCCTTTGAGTCTTGCAACAAAAATACAGAACCTGAAGACAGACTGTCAGCAAAACCACAGTTTTTTTCTGTCACTGTAATAAGTTTGCCCTGGAGGCCATTACTGCATAAGCACTAAAACATTTCTATGAAGTCAGCCTTTGAAAGGCAAACTTCAGTTTAATACAATGAAAATGAGTCAAACATTCAAATCCACTGAATCAGAACTGAAGACAGTTCCTAGGCACAGCATGAAAAGCAACAAAGACCCAAAGTGCAGAGCACGTTATCTCCCTGTAACACTGAGATAAGAATCTTTCTCCAGCTTGGAAGAAAGCTCTGTACTTAAGATGTGCAAATTGCTTCATGGTAATCCAAACCCTGCCTTTCCAAATGTTAGACTTTTTTTTTTTTCCCCTAAAAATGAATGGTGTCCCACACATAAAGACTATTTTAGGTTCTCCAAGGTAGTTAATGAAACCCTGAAGACTGCTAACATGTTCTTCAACCAGAAAGGCTAAACCCAGATCAGATTTGATGCTGCTACAATAGGAAGACGACACATAGCAAAATTACATAAATATATTGAACCAGCAATTATCAAAGCTTCTTGATGGGTAAGAATTTCAGATCAACATTGGACAATCAAATGCAGACATGCCTCTGAAGTCTGTTGCCTGCTTTGAAATTTTCATTAGATGTCCACACTGTAAGATGACATCGCTAATACAAAAACCCCAACCAAGCAAAATGCTTGCTGTAAGAATTCTGAGGTTAGTCACAAGTGGCTTATCTAGACAAGGTTTAAAGAACAGAGGAAGATTTCTAGCATCCTAAGGAACACAGAAATTCCTTAAATGACAGAACTATACAAGTTAGCCATGCTCAAACAGAAGCTTCAGCACCATAGGTAACAGTTGTATTATGGCTTCTAGGAGAGCTGCAGCACTGACAACTACCATCTGCTGGGAAACACACTGAAAATGATGTTGCATAAAAGTGTTTATTATATTGAATAGCCTGTGGATATACTGGTAATTGATATTCCAGTCTCAAGTAATTGAGTACTTCAACCACACGTCAACATTTTAGGCTGTACTCTGGGTATATCCACCACTAATGCATTTAACACAAGCACAGCTTCCAGGCATACTTACCTTCTTCCTCAGATCATCCTTCCTGTATCCCAAAAGCTCAAGGTATTTAACACGTGAATCTTCTTCAAAGTTCACCTTTAAAACCCAAAAGTTAAAGATTATATTGTGATTCACAATTTTTCCATTTCCTCCCTCACTGGCTCTAATTACTTGTCTGGCACAAATTACCCAGTGATAGCTAATGACAGTGGAGACAGTGTAACGGAGAGACCTGAAAAGGCCTACAGTGACTTTGTCACCCAATCAGGTAGGCAAGGCTTCAATCTGGTTATTGAAGGCAAACAATCTGCTTTATCTGCTTCACTTTGAAACCTCTAAATGTTCATAGTGAGCAGTGAAAAGCACATCTGAGAATGTCCCAAAGCTTTATCCCTTCTCACCAGCTCCCTGTACAAAGATGTAGTGATGGGGGATGTCAAAAAATACAGGATACTTTCCACCACACCCTGGCTTCTGCAATGATTTCTCATGAAGCCTACAAATAACCTAAGGACCCTTTCTCTTCTGGTGAGCCACTTCCAGTGACAGGGTTCATGAGCACTATTCACAAAACCTACACTTCTGGATCCCAGTATCTCTTCTCCTAAAACATCGTATTGTGCAAAAGGAACCCCTTCTGCATTGGCTTTCCAGTGGGGAACTCCTGAGACTCTTACCTTTAAGAAGGCCCACACATTCTTCTCAAAGTCAGCTTGGGCCATATCTATTTTCTTCTGACAGTAGCTGACAAAACCTTCACATTGCACAGCTTCCTGCAGCTGGTTTGAACGGGCCAGGAACTCCTTCTCTGTAACAACCTGGCTCACGTAGACATGGTGACGCTGCTGCTGCTCAACGCCTGGCTGCTGCTGCTGAGTCTTGGTATTCTCAAACGTAACCAGCTTGCCTCCAAACTGGAATTGAGGCACACATGCAGTATGTAAAATATAGAGGGTTTGGAACTAGACGATCTCAAGATCCTTTCCAACCCTAACCATTCTATGATTAAGTATATGCTCAAGTGTTCACCATTTAAAAACCTACTTAGAGATGGGCAGGAAGTTGTGTCATCATTTGGAGAGAAGTAAAATCAACAGAAGAAAAAAAAATTGGAAAGGGTCTATAATATTAATTAATTCTATAACTTAAAAGTTAATTTACACAGGCCAGTCCAATAAATGACGAAGTCAGCAAGGCAAAAAGCCTAGCCACAGAAAAAGACTAACAGCTAGCTCCTGGAAAACCGTAAGATATTTGCTCAGTTTGGTCCCATTCTCCCCTCCCAGTGTACATTTGTTAACTCCAGAGCAAGCACTGCACATAAATAAAAGCAAAGTTCTAATTCCAGAACAAAAAGAAACAAATGTCTGTTGGCAACACAATACACCACCACTTTGTTTCTTTTCCCCAAGCATTTTTGTCATGCTTTCGTTGGCTTGCTGTCCCAAGGGCCCCGTCTGGGAGCTGCCACGAGCACATCCCCCCACAATGACTAACAAGGGAATTTTTCCCAAGGTGGAGCACAATTTTGAACTCCCCTCTTCCTAAAGGGTTTTGCAGGTGCCACCATTATTTCCCTCCTTGCCTGGCCAACCATGCCGAGCCTTGTATCCTGCTTACCGAAAATGATGCTCCCACAGGACACCGGATCCATTTGGGTGGTTTCTTTAGGGGCAGAACAACACTTTTTGGGGCCGTCTGCTGGGGAAGCTGCAAGGGTGGGAGGGGCTGTCCCGTACCAAATGGATCGAGGTTCCCAAATGATGATGAAAGCTTCAATAACAAAATAGAGGGGAAAGGGGGGTTTTGTGATAAGTGACATATCTCCAATAAACTAAACATAAGCATTTGCTTGCACTGGATTGGTGCTCTTGCAAGCTTGTGCAAACACTTTCCACAAGCCCATGTTTTGTTCCCTACTCTTTCTGTCCATATTCTTAGCTGAACGTATTTCAATACCTGGTCAACTTGCTTCTGCCTCAAGCCATCTGTGCTGCCTCCCATGATGGAGTAAATGCTGATCCGTCCATCAAAAGAAGCCGCAGACAAGACAGCAGGGTTCCTGGGACACCACTGGATATCAAAGCACCATTGTGTGTTTGTGGGTAACTCATACAGCACCTGGGCAGCAAAAACAAGTCCAACAAATCAGGGCTTTTATGGAGCACCATGTCCAACAGCAACAGTTCTTCCGCCCACCCTAAGACTGGTTTGCTCTTCTTGCTCCCAACAGCCTCCACATCACTGTACACACTAACAGTGGGCAAGCCCTGACAATCCCCAAACAGAAGATCACAACACACCACTACTTAATTTCCTTCTCCTCCTCTCACTAAATCCTCTGTTTAATCTACACAGGACAAACTATGCAGGCAGAGTATGTCTGTGTTGTCCCACTGCAAGCTGTGAGCTGCTGCTGATACTCATGCTAGCCAATTCAGAGCTAATCTGCATATCTCTACACACTACACAGAGACATGTCCAGGATCCAAAATAAGTCTGTTTTTTGCAGGAAATTGGAAATGTTTAAACCTGCACTCTAGGCAGACAGCCTCTGCTGCCCTGGAACAGGCAAGCCCACCACTGCAGCAGACATTTAATCATAAACCAGGAAAAGGAGCAAAATGCTAACTGCCCTGCTGTGGCCCAGGAAACTGATTTTTATTTTTAACCAAAATACATAGCATGATTCAAGCACTTGTAAAACTTCCCCAACAGCAGAGGATCCAGCTCAGATATCTCATTTACCACCCCACAGCTTTTTCACTTTTGTGCCTATGTCTGAATTCTAGAACACTTCTCATTCTGCTGCCCAGGATTATTGCCCACTGCAGGAAAGGAGCCCTCCAGTGTGCCCAAAACCCTCAAGGGGCAAACACTGAAGTTGTCTGAAGAAAGGATCTGTACTCCTTTTGAAAGATGTCCCCAGGCAGAAAAGGGCAGGGTGGGAACACACTGAAGTGGCTATCACTGATCTGCCACTACTGAAGTACAAAATCCCTCTAGTCTGGATAAAAGTTCTTACACTTGCAGAAGGAAAAAGGCAACTGCAACAGTAAAACAGCCACATCAGGCCTAAACTGAGAGTATGAAGCAAATACTTAGTGTAAGCAGGGCCATTTCTATCCCTTATAATGAGCAGGGACCTTACTGCTTAGAAGAGAAGCAGTAAGGACAAATATGTAATACTGGAATACTAGGAAGGAATCCTGCACCACCAGGATAAGCTCAGAAGGCACATATAGAAAGCACAGGTACAGAGGATATGGAGAAACATCCCACAGAAGTATCATTCCTAGGAATGCAAGCACACCAACAGTGCTTTGCATATGCTATTGTGCCACCTCTGAACAAAGATGTTTTTAAATGGTGCGTGTACAATACCTCTCCCGTGTTAGGATTGGAGCAGAGAATTTTAGCATCCTTCCCACAGCTAAGCAGCAGCTCTGAATCTGCCATATTCCAAGCAATGGCCAGTATACCCCTGTGTGAAAAGTCACAACCAAAAAGCTTAATGTAAACACAAAATGGTGATAAAATGTATTTATAACTGAAGTTTCTACATTAGCTGAGCATTCCACTTCAAAATGCACTCCCCACTCCTTCCTTTTACAAACGAAGATTTTCAGTGTTATCAGCACTTTATTTATTGAAATAGATGCTTTCTATTTTTGCCATGAAGAGGTATAAAGGTGCAGCCACTGCATGTGAAAATTAAATGCAGCAGTCATGCACCAGAACCTGAACACCAATGTAACAAAATGGTTTGTTTGCCTGCAGTATCATTAACATACAGTGTGTAAACCTGTAGTTAAGGTAGGTGAGTAAAAAGTTTGACAGCTTCTTTATATTAGCAGAAGACACAAGTCAGCAGAGCTGCTGGCAGCAGTTTTGGTAGAAGTTGCAACACAGACCTGCTCTCTCTTCTTAAATCAAGTGCTGGTTTGGGGCAATAAAGAAAGTTTCACTAGCAATTGAGAAGGTACAAGGATTGAACAAAATATTTCCTTTTACCCAAATTTAAGGCATTTAGAAACACACTAGCAACTTCAGTGTTTCAGCACGATAGTGTTTTTTTCACTCTGGGGCCTGTTCCCTAAATAAACCAGCAGGCCCCCAAAAGGCAAGACTTTTAGGACACAGGACTGGCTAGTCAGCAAACAAGCACATGACACTGCTGCTGCTGGAATCACTGCCTCCAATTGAGTCTTCAGAGGGGCCTGAGAAAGAAGTGAGATGTACAAACTTGTATGCAACCATCAAACACTGAGAAGCAGCAAGCCACGTAAGCCTCATTACCTTGAATGACTTTCTAGAACACGAAGTGGTGAGGAGGCAAATCTTAGGTCCCACATCTGAATCACAGGCATCCTGTCATCCTCCGAAGCCAAAACCATCTGGGTAGCAACATCAGGGTGCCATGCCAGGCCTGAGCAGTGCATCTAAGGGACAACATTGTGCCACAGCATAAAATAACTAAGCAACACTAAAGGACAAAAGACAAATAGCCTAAATATGTCTACATGCATGGTAAAACAAAGAAATTTGCAGCTGTTGCTGGGCATTACTTCTGATTGCATGTAGCTTATGATACTCTCCTTGTTTTCGTGGGTGAGGAGATTTGCAGTTAGTTTCCAAAGGTCCTCTCAAATAAGAGACTTTGTGTTTTCTTGTACACAGTCCTATGTTTTAATGTAAGAAAACCATACAGCCTTCTGTACAAACCTTTTCCTCTAATATTTTTATGGATATTTTAATAAAAGCCATCATTAGGCAGAGGTTATTGTCATGTTAGTGTTGTATCACTAGAATACAATCATAGATGAAGACAATCTACTGTACTACTGTTATGTTAGGCAACAAATACAAAAAACATTGAGAGTTACACAGCTTATCAGAGTACTAGTGCAGTGACCAAGCAGCTACTTCAGGAGCACCCATTTGTAAATTCCATTTTGAACTCTTGCTACATCTTCCAAGTTTGTTACAGCAATATTCCATTTAAAACATACAGGATTATACAGCGATATGTCACTCTCCACAAGTTTGTCAGGATCTTTTTTACATTTACACTGCCTGAGGAGCATGCATGGTGGTTGCAACCATACGAGGCAGGGCCGTCTACTGTGACCCATTCAATGGCAACACTCCTCTGCGGCCACAGACCCTGCCCTCACCAAGCTCAGCTGCAGGCTGCTTTCAATTCCAGGTCTAGACCAGCAGAAACACAGGCCCCAGCTCCATCAGTGTCCTGCCAGGGCTCAGCCCTTTTGTGCTCATCCCACCAATGAAACTAAGGAGTAAGCCCTCTCTGCCCAAGCACTAAGTCATGACATTACCTGCTCTGCAAAAGAATATATGCTCACCCAGGGCACATCAGCTGCAACCTCATCTCTCTAGCACACAAAACATGTAACTTCTGACTAGCTGAATAAAAACCTTTCTGTGGTAGCCCCTACCAGATCAGTAACGGTGTTCTCCAAACTATATTACTGCTCTAATAGGAAATCAGAGTGCCTTGCTTCAATCTGCATCTGCCTATTTTTGTTTAAATTGATGACAAACCCCCTGCATATCCATAACCTTTTAAGAGAAAGCATTATATATTTATTAGATTGCATAAAACTGGGCCAGGCACCAGTATCTTCAGGTAATGAAGAAAGGGAAGGGTGCTATAACCTGTCCCCACACACCACGCCTCCCCAGAAGCACCCATGCAGCTGCATGAGAGCCAACTCACCCGGTTACTGTGGTCGCTGACTTTGATGATGGGTTCGTTCTTCCTGAGATCCCACACGGTAGCTCGGCCACTAGGGCTGGCAGATGCCAGGATGTGCTGGACTTGCCTGTTCCAGGCAATGCAGCTGACGTCCTCAAGAGGCTGTTGTACACACAGAACAGCCTTCAACAACCTTTTCAAATCCAAGACTCAAAGCCTGTTTTTTTCAGGACTTGCTAAATGACAAATCTGCGGAGAGACTCATCCCAGGCACTGCATGTGTTCTAGTTTTCTATGTACACATGCTGTAGGGTAGAAAACCCCAAACTATCAGCTGCTAGTATTTCACTAATATCTGCATTTTCAGCTTTACAATCATACATTAGTCATTTAAAGAAGACTAACCACAACTGCCTTAAAGACCAGCAAATTACACCATGGAAGTATACCCACATACATGAACTGTCCTTTGCCTTGAATTAGGATTTGACTTAAAAAAGCACACAAAATTCCTCCATGCAGTTATATTTATTGTTGCTATTCTTCCCCCAACTGTTTACTTTTACTCCAAGAATGAAAAGCAATGTTACCGCAGCCCTTGCTGCATTATTATTTCCAGCTGTCATTATGCATAGGGACTAAAAGATTTTCTAGCCTAAAAAATTACTATAAGACATAAAAACATTTTATACAAGGTTGTTTAACTCAGGTGAGCATCCTCCAAAATGCCCACATAGTAATAAATGACTCAGACTAAACAAAGTACCCAAAACTGCAGAGTTTAAAGTAAAAATCTTTAAACCGAAGATTACGTCTCATCCCATTTCCTCATGCTGTTGTCTCCTAATTATCATGCAGTAATAAATCCATCTCCCAGTAACCAAACTGCTTATGCAATTTTTTAACAGCTACAGAAACAGATAGCATTGAAACAACCTACTCCCATTCTATGGCCTTCAGAAGACAAAAAGTACAAAAGCCTATTGTTTCCCTTAGATCTTCTATTAAGAGACACAGGCTGAACACTGGCCCTTAAGTATAGCAATTAAGTACTCCCTGCTAAACCTACTGCCTCATCTTCTGACTTCTCAGTAGTTGTTTTTTGTCTTCCTCCCATTTTTTTCAGTCTGAACCTTCATGACCTTCAGATTCATGCACGCCATGAAACATGTTTTGAGTCACAGGCATGTCACATGGACACAAATATCTCAAGATCCACAGTCTAATAAGCACACTACGAAATTTAAGTACCAATAGAAGGCCTATTTTTGCTGGCCTTCGGGAAAGCCACTGGAGAACAAAATGCAGGAACAGGAGATACCTGCTGTATCACCCCTTAAGGTTGACATATAATATTGCCAGAAACGTAGCTCATGGCCAACTATTATTACCTGCTACCCAAGTTAGACTCCAGAAAGCACTCCCCTACCTGAGACAGCTTTAAAATTGCGGGTTTCAAAGAGCTCTCAACTTAAGTGACATGCATATTTTCCATTAGTTTCCTCTGGAGTATTTAACAAATGCAAATCTGGTACCTGTGTCTTCACTCCTGGAGTCATTGGTGTGGCAAAATTGTTCAAGTCCCAGATATAGATTTCAGACTCATTAGCACCAGAGGCCACCAGATTAGTCTGTAAGACACATTAATAGATGTTAAGATTATTTTCTGCATCAGCTTTCACAGTCTTAGCTGCTAGGAGGCATCAGATCCTCAGGACTGTGCCAATTTCTCCTGCTGGCTCAGGATACAACCTTTAGCTCACAGCGCATAAGCTCTGTGAAAAAACCAAGTCTGAGTCTGCAGGTAAAGCTCAATAAATAAAAAGATCCCCACACTGCACTAGACTGGCCTTCCAAGACCAAAATTCCTGTTCTGTGGAGCGCTCCTTGTACTGCATGGCAAACACTGACAGGTAAGTGGAAAGCAGCAACACTTCGGGGAGGGGGCAGATGGGGAAACAGTGCTGCAGCTATCAGAGAGCAACACACAGCTTTACTCCAAGCAGACCATAACATGTGGGTCAGGCTGGAAGGAGTGTAGCATTTGTGCCTCCAGCAGTGGACAGCACCCTCCAATACTGAGGGCAATCATCCAGAGCAATCCCGCATCTGGGATGCAAAAGTCCAGGCTGGGTGACATGAGCCAAAGGGCACCGAGAGCCCTTTGATCACATCCTGAGGGAGTCCTGACTTTGTAACAGGCAGAAAGGGAAAGGAATTGATTCAGAGAGGACTAAATGAACCCAGGGTGGCCTTGCTGAAAGCAAGTGCGCAGGAACAAAAGTGCTATTTAGGAAACAAGCTGAATTCTCGCACAGCTGGCAGGGATAAGGAAAAAACAACCCCATGTATCTAGAAATAAACAAGTGCTCATTAGTGCTGGAGGAAAGCTTGTTGGTTTTGAGAGCTCTTCTGCTAAAGAGGATACAGCACCATGTTTCCTGTCTCCTCTTTACAAGTAACAATACTTAGAGGTCTTGAAGATGGGCCTATCCAACCTCTAAAGGAGAGACAGAAAAATCTGATGTCACCAGAAACATGAGTTGAGTGCATATAAATACCTCCCATGTGATGAGAGCAATACTGGCACATGGAAGAAAAAAAAAAAAAACCCAAACAAACAGGAGACTGGCTAAAAACACCACAGAAAACCACCCATGCTTTACACATAAGCTCAGCTAAAGACCCACTAAATGGACAGCGTAAATTGACAAAGGGAAGGAATGAACAGGACACCTTAAACTCTTTCATTTCCCATGCTGAAACACCAGTAACAGGACAGGTTTTACCTACTAAATACAGACATTCAAACACCAAATTCAGTTCGCGCTTTTCGGGGAGGGGAAAAGGAGAGAAACATTTGAAGTTACAAGTTAAGACAGGTCACTCATCTATGACAGTACACAATGAAGAACAGCAGAAAACCAACCTGGAACATGTTGACATCAAGTGCTCTTACTGGTCCTGTGTGCTTGTCTTTCTGGGCAATTATTACTTCAGTATCTCCAGCTATGATTTTGGCTGGGTCATACAGAATGACATTTCCATTTTCACCCCCAGCAATCAGGACTCCAGAGACCGTCTCACCTGAGGTCATGTTATGAGGCCCCCAGATCAGCTTGTGGTACCTGCAAGACACAGAGGTCCCCATAGTCTACAACTATCCACCACCAGCTCCACATATGATGATGCACCCCATTTTGCTCACCAGCTAAACCCTCCAGGCTGTTACTAACAGAGCAGACATATCAAAGCACTACAGGCATTTCTCCTTAAAGAAGAGTACTTGTGCTTTCAACACCTTCTATCAGAAAGGCCACATGTCCCAGTTCTGCTTGTTATCAAAACACAGGGTCATAACATGCACAACCAATAACCCAGTAACTGATAAAACTCCTTGCATCTTCTGGCTGCAAAATCAGGTATGTGCTCCCAACAGCACTGTGATTTTGGGCTCAGCTTTGCAAAACAATAGGGGTAATCAAACTAAGGACTATAAGCCCACCAAAAAACCCTGGATGTAAACCTCTACTATTTGTGAGCAACTCTCCCAAAGACAGGAAAAAGGTGGAACTATAAACATTGCTAATCCTCTTCTATATCTGTGCTTTTGGATGCATGTTTCATTTGCTGTACTGAAAGCTCAGTAAGTAGCTTATTTGCATCAGACACACCTGTCTCTTGGACCACAGTCTATTTTCTAGGCTAAATCAAGTGGAATGAAACATACTTCCAGAAATTAAGTATTTTCACACCACTGTGTCCAGCTGCAAATACTCACATTTTCTTCAACAAAATGAACTTGCTGCATAAGAAAACAGCATTCCTGTGTATTCAGCCATGCAAAGGATGAACCACTTCTATGTAAAATGACACACTCTCACATATCAGCTCTTAGGCAAGCACAAAGCAAAACACCACATACTGGAAGGTGGCAAGGAGTTACTTCAGCATTCACTATGTTATTATTAATTCCTTTTGTTATCTCTGGACAACTTTCAAGTAATTTCTTTAAATCACAGTAACTTCAGCATGATAAAATGCATACTTCAGAAAGCTAGACAAAAAGCACATGCTGGGTGACAAATACCGTAACAGCCAAGTGCTTAGCCTCCCTAGCGCAGCGTTCAGCTTACAGCGGGGGTTCACCAAACAATGTTACAAACAGAAGTTGGTCTGTGGTATCAGACAGACCCTTTCACCGAGTAAAATTTTATCCTTCTGCACCAAACTATGTAAGGTTATGAGTGAGCAACAGGGCTGTCTGGGCACTAGTATTACACCTTACTTTCCCTAGAGAACAAGTAACAAAGCTTGTTGCAGGATTTATCGTTTGTGGGTTTAACCATCTGGACATTTTCATTCACTGCAAACCAAAATAAAGCTAATTGGGGCACTTCTTGTCATCTTTAATTTAAACAAATAAATAAATTGACCTCCTTTGTAAAGTACTTTCTGGGGCAAAGTCAATCTCTTCTGTTGCTCTCCAAGGGAAGTACTTGCAAAGGAGCACTGCATCCTGGGTATAAGGAGTGGGTTTTGGAATCCTCTAAGCAAATGTCACATGCTGAGGGTGGAAAAATACAGTCAGCTAAAACGAGGTAGAACAAGAAAATTCAGAATCAAAAAGATCAAACACCTTCCCCTGCTCTCAGCGAATTGCATGTGTTAACATCAGCTTTGCCCACAGCACAGGGCATTAAACATAGACTGTGGCTGTTTCACACAAGCTCCATGTACTAAAATGCAGACAACCACAGGGAAAAAGGGGGGGGGGAAAAAAGCCAAAAC
The DNA here is from genome assembly GCA_017639245.1 of Myiopsitta monachus. Lineage (NCBI taxonomy): Eukaryota > Metazoa > Chordata > Aves > Psittaciformes > Psittacidae > Myiopsitta > Myiopsitta monachus. Next base: position 56,265,329 of record CM029917.1, on the reverse strand, counting down.
TGACATAGCACAAAGCCAGCAGCTCAATGCTTTCTTCTTCCTCTTGTAAAAGCTACCGCAACCGTTATTTAGCCAAATCAGAGAGAATCCCTAATTAGGGTCATGATCTTACTGAACGCAAAGATACATAATTTCAACCACTCCCAAGTTTTTATAGGCAAAACTTTAGAAACCCAGCAAACTGCATTTGGTTGGTCCAGAACTTTAGGAAACAGTTGTATGGTCCTTAGGTCTTGAAGTTACAGCTTTAGAACAAGTAATGAAGGCTCACGTCTAATTAATTTCTACTCTTGTGAGAGAGAAGGGAGATGACAATTGCTTCTAAAGAAGTGTCAAATTCTCACTTGAACATAATGGCAAAATGCTGCAATTGCCTGCACCTCTAGTCATGTTGTTTCAGGTCACCAGATGAAAGAGTGGTTACGCCAACACCGTAACTAGTATGAGAAAGTCATGGACCCAATCCAAGAGCAAAAAAAATTTTCACCCGCTTTTCTACCCACAGAAGCATCCTGCACTTGCAGCTACATTGTTTCAGCTCACCCAAAACCAGCAGCACCCACTGGACCAGCCGCCAGAGCAGCGACAAGTGCTGGGGAGATGGAAATTGGACTCTGTGACACTAATATTTCTTTGGACAAGCACACAGTAAGGAATTAAGAGCTAAGCCAAGATGCAGTCAGGAACTTGGCTTCCCAGCTGTGGAGTAAGGTATGATACTACATACATAACATGAGTCAGTTTACAGGAATCTCCCTGAAACACCTAAAACACAAACAGGAGGGGGCAATGTGAAAAGCTGGGACTGCGTTTTCATAACTTTATATCTCCTTCTGTTCTCTAGAGAATCCCAGAGGCTCCCCCAGATAAACAGTCTGCATACATATCCAAACCTATCAGCGTCAGATTGTTTAGGTTTATGTCAGACCATGAGCTGCTTGCAGCTCCTCAGAGTCCAAGCTCACTGCTCCACAACATCAATAGAACTCACATGGCTCCATGCCTCAGCACTGAACTTTTGCTCCTCTTGTTAACAACTGCAGATAAACCTCATGAAGTGGCCTTTCCACATGCACCACATATAACAGTTCCACAGCCATTGCTCTTCCCCTAAAACCCCACTGCTGACCTGTGAGAGGAGGAGAAGGTGGCACAGGACTTCATATCCAGCGAAGGGTCTGATAAGTCCAACTCAAAGATTTCTAGAGAAGCACTTGTACTGAAGGTTGCATCCAGCTGCTGAGCTGATGTACCTGCAAAGAAGTGTGCTTAGCAGTGAGAAAGCCACAACACACAAAAGAGTCACTGTAAAAGCAATATAAATAGGGGCATAAAAACATAACACTTTCAGAAAGCCTCCGGGATGGGGTCAGGTTTCTGTTTGTCAGATGTAGTTCTACATAACTGTCCTCCCCATGGTTCCCCCTTTGTGGGTTTCTTCACCAATAGGAACAGGAAAAGCTTTGGGAAAGTGCCTCTCCCTCCCTGACATGCACAGAAAATGATCAGTGACAAACAAGCAGCAAGGGACAACTATCAATTAAGACTGCTGTCACCTTACCCTGGCAGAAGGAAGAGGATGTGTGCTGTCAGCTGCAGAACATAAAGCATGTTTTCCTGCATGGCACAACTGGATAACTCCACTAAAGGCACTGCACCATATACCCTGTCCCAGTGCTCAGAACATGAAATAACTTACAACTTTGAATCACCACTGCTTCATGGTAGCCCTCACATGCAGCCTACTAGCACACGCTTCCCAGAAACTCACCTGTGGCCAGGTAAATGGGGTGCTGCTGTGCAGGACTCCATGCCTGCATGGCAGTACGATCAATTTCCTTCAGCTTCATTTCACTAAAAAAACAAAGAGAAGAAAGATAATGCTTACATGAAGCATGGGGAGACTGCAGTGCCGCAGATTCAGCAGCTGCATTAGGACACGGGAGAAGCAGCCAGGGTGCCCATTCACCAAATCCATCCTCTCCAGAGCATGCTCAGGGAGAAGGGGAGCAATAATTCCCAATGGACACACACAGGAAACCGATGGCTGCCAGACTGTAACACAGGAAAATCTGGGCAAAGCTTCAACTGCTCAGAAAAACCTTCTTCTAGCAGCACCAAGGTACACATGGGGCACCCTACAGCAGCTTTCAGCCTTAACCCATGAAACCTCCCCATCCTCAAGAAAACCACTGCCACCGAACACCCTCAGCAGCCAGCCGGATCTGAGGACGAAAAACGGCGTAACAGCCTCCACCGCCTCATTTCTGGGTCTCACTTCAACACTGAAGTGCTCCCCCCCGCCTCGGAAACACAGCGCGCGGTCAGCGGGCGCCGGCGCCCAGTTTCCGACAGGAGCAGAAGTAAAAAAGGTGTAAAACGCGGGTTCCCCCCTCACCTCCGCGTCCCCGGCGCTCACCCAGCCGCGGCCCGCTCCAACGTGGCAGCCGCGGCACCGCCTCCGCACCGCCACCGGTTTCCGGGCGCGCCCCGCGCCTTCCGGGCGGCGGCGAGCGGGACTCCACCTTTCCCTTACGCGGGAAGCGAGTGCGGCGGGGGGGTTGGGGTAGTGTTGGTGTGCAGCCGCCTCCTTCCTCGGGCTCTCCTCCGGGTTTCTCGGGGCAGGAGCGGCGATCAGCCCTGGGAAAGAGGGAGACAGGCGTTAGGGGCGGCCGCCCAGCTGGGGTGTAGAGGAGCCGGGGGAAAGCGCCTGCAACGCGGGGCTCTGGTGCCGGCTGTCCTCAGCTCTGTGGCAGTAATCACGGCGGTCATGATGTGAACAGCAGTGAGGCTCATCACCGGACAGGGGCCAGGCCCACGAGCAGGGGGCTCCCCCACCTTTCGGGGCGGGGAAACGCAACCAACACACTTGTGTTTGCAGCCCCTGACCCACCTTTCACGGCAATCGGAGCAGCACAGCTCCGCCGCCGCTCAGAGGGCGGACGGTGCGCCAGGGGCGCGGGCTGCCCCAGCCCCATGGCGCGGCTGCAGGGGCCCCGCCGCCGGGCATGGCGCGGCCACGGGGAAGCGCCCCACCACCACCGAGCACCGCACGGCAGCAGAGAGCCCGACCGCCGCGCCCCGCTATATATATATTGACTGGAAGCGCTGCTCCCATTGGCTGCGAGGATCGCCGTTTGCGACTGGCTGCTTTTTCCTCTATCGCTGCCACCGGTTGGCTCGGGTCTGTTCCCATTCTCGCTCGCCGCTTACGTGCAAGGGAGGCGGGGCGGCGGCGCTGCTGGGGAAGCGCCAGTGGCGGCGGCCGGGGGAGCCGGCTGGGCAATGGGGAGGGAGGAGGCGGCGGAGGGCGGGCGGTAGCAGCCAGCGGTAGCAGCCAGCGGGCGGGCGCTGCCCGTGCCGTGCGGCGGCAGCAGCGGCCATGACACGGAGCTGCTCGGCGTTGGGCTGCACTGCCCGCGACAACGGGCGGAGCCGGGAGCGCGGCATCTCCTTCCACCAGTGAGTGCGGCCGCGCCCGGTCCAGTCGCCCTCCGTCCGTGCCTCCTTCCGTGCCTCGCCTCCCTTTCCCCATCTGTCGCAGGTTCCCGGTGGACGCCGCGCAGCGCCGCGAGTGGATCCGCGCCGTGAACCGCGTGGACCCGCAGAGCCGCCAGGCCTGGCGTCCCGGCCCGGGCGCCATCCTCTGCTCGCGGCACTTCGCCGAAGCCGACTTCGAGCGCTACGGGCTGCGGCGGAAGCTGCGGCGGGGCGCCGTGCCCTCCCGCTTCCCACACCCGGTGCGTGTGGGGAACGACCACGCTCCCCTCTCCCCCGCTAAGCTGGGCCGCGGTGACCTCCCCTCTCCCTTCCCCGGTAGGAGCAGCTGCGCGCCGGCCGGAGGAGCGAGGGCCTCGTCCGCGCTCTGAAGAAGCCTCTCCCCAGCCCCCCCGCGGGGGACCACAACTACAGCCTGAAGGGGAGGCAGGCGGGGAGCGGGGGGGCGCGGCCGCCGCTGGAAGGCTCGCAGCAGCAGCAGCAGCTCCCGGCGGCCGGGAGGTGCTCCCGCACCCGCCAGCCCGGAACGGTGCTGAGCGTCCTGTGGGAGCTGGTGGAAAAGCAGCACCTTTCTGAGGAAGCCGTAAGCTTGCTGCAGGCACAGTTTTCAGGTACTGCTGGGCGCGTTTGCTAGGGCAGAGTGCTGCAGGGCAGGCACCCCCTCGCCACAATTTTGTATTTTAACTTCATGGTGTTGGTGTCGTCCGAAAAGAAATCCCTGACTGTTAAGACTTCTAGGTCCAGTGCTATAGCATAAAGGCTTTGAGATTTGGAGGTCAGGAATACAACAACAAATCCTGCAAGGAATTAAAATCTCCCTGAAAAATTACTTGAGGCTGGTTACGGTGCTCAGATCAGACACGTAACCAAGGCTGTTAAATCAAACCATGTCACCATTCAGCTGTTGGATGACTCGAGAATAAACTTTATTTAACTAGGAAAACCTTGTCTTTTATGCTGTCTGGAAGTAAGCCCTGTTTACATTGGTGATATAAACTGAAGAAGCCATTTCAAATTGCAGTCAACTGTAGGATAATGGCTTCTCTAATGTCTATTTCTAAGCAGCACCCACACATAGACACAGTCTTTACTCAGAACTGTGGGGTGACATCAGATAGGAAAAAACATGTTGGCGTCTTGGCCTCAACAACATGGTAGGGCACACACTCTTCCTGGCCACTGCCCATCCCTAGGAAAAGTTGAGGCACAGTGATAATACTACTGAGCTATACACTTCACACCAAGCTTCAGGACTGATTTGGTTCCAAAGGCCGCCCTGTTGCCTTGTATTCTTCAGCATTTTTATGATGTATCCTTCTTAAGTTACCAGCTATTTACTTGCTTCACTAAAGCTGACTTCTTCTTTTTCAAGCAGATTTGCCTTTCGAGTTGCACAGCTGGAGGCAGATGGCCGAATACTCTCCAGAAATGAGGCAGTTTGCTTGTATTCTTCACCTCTACCATATTAAGGCTTACAATTATCTACGGAAGATTATTCCTCTCCCTCATCCTTGCAGTCTGATAAAGCAAGTTTTTAGTCATTCTTTCTGAATATACTTGCAGGTACTCCTGTAGAAATAGGTGTAACGGATCTGTCCTGAAGATATTCAGCAGTGGTAGCTTTTCCCTGCTTTGTTTTAGTAACAGAAGCAGAGTGGGAAGCGAGCATCAAGAAATATTGATACCCCTCAACTTGGAGAGCTGCAGTGTCCATGAATGTGGGGCACAGCATGAGAATACCAATTTTAGAGTAAGTGTGGAGTTTGCTAAATATTCCTAGGTGAGTATGGGTGTGAAAAAAGGTACATTTTAGGGCCTCACCTGCTGCAGGGTCTATATGTGTTTTACTGTTCACTGGGGAGGAAGGAGGAATACAAACAAGCACATGTGCTTTACCACACTGGCACATGCTCTTGCCCTGTGATGTGCAGCGTAGATTTGTGAAAAGGGGGAGGGGAGGCAAATAGCAAAGGAATGGCAAATACTATGAGTAAGGTTATCTAAAAAGAAACCACAGGAGGCAGTGTTAAGAGAGCATCTGTAGTACTCCACCAACAGCAGAAACTGAGTGAGGAGACATGGGCAGGAATAAATGTCAGTAGAGGAAATCAAAACCGATAGGACTATACCTGGAAAGATTTGGGACTCTACTGGAAGAGGGAGAAGTCAAAAAGGGAACATGAAAAAGTGAAGGACTGCAGTTGAGACTAGAGCTTTGGGGGTTTTCACCTTGTTCCACAAGGACTCTGGGAAGGTAGTGAACCTTGACAAGTGTGTGTTTCAAAGTTACAGAAGGGAGATACTTCTGTATCACATAAATCAGTTGTGTAACCCACACAAGTAGTTCCACAGGCTCAGAATTTATTACTTCAGGTGCTATCAGACCCATTAACCAGGAGTGAAGTTGTAACAATGCATAAAGCAAAAGCTGGAGAAACTCTCCACATACAGATATTGAGTCTCAAACTCTTGTAGTGCAGTTGGTGGGTGCTCATCAGCTACACGCATTGACCATACCTGCCTTGGGGTGTTTCACACAGCTTCCTACAAAGAATCTGCTTGAAGGAGTGACAGAAGGGAGTGTATTGAGAATAGCATTCCACATGGGCTGCCGAGGGTTTCACATCTTCCAAACTGGATTACAATGTGCACAGTGGAGAAAACCAGTTGTGAAGGAGAGCAGCCTGGTGTTGCTGGCCACCTGCATAGCCTGATTCGCAATTCTGTGTTTGGTTTAACTTTTCCTGATCTTTAATTGTCCTGACAATTATATATGTATTGGAAAGGCAGAAAGCTGCTTTAATTCCCTTCATGGTCGGTACTTTTGCTTTCTGTCACTAGGGTGTGAGAAAAGAAACTCAGACTATGCATTAAGAAAGGCAGGGTTTGCTCTGCCTTAGCCTGTTCTACAGCTCCACACATGGCTATGTCCTATGTGGTAAAAGGTGGTGACTGTTGCTTCCCTTTTCTCAGATCACATCTTCTAATGGCACCCTGCCCTTTTTTTCCAGTTGGCTGTCTACTAATAAGGCTGCTGCAGGCTTCAGCAACAACATTTTTCTCTGCCTTCAGGAAAAGGTGGAGAGAGGGGAACAGGACTACTGCTACTGTGCCCTGATGGTTCAAGACATGTCCCTGCAGAAACAGCGGGAGTGGGACCCACAAACCCAGCACCCGACAGGCTTTGTTGACTTAGGCTCAGGCATACTTGATGCTGATGAAGCTCCACTGGCCTCAGAAGCAATAATCCTCATGGCAGTTGGCACCTCAAGTCCCTGGGCAGCTCCACTTGGCTACTTCTTCGTGAACAGCACAACGGGCTACTTGCTTGCTCAGCTGCTTCGGCAGGCCATCAACAAACTGAACAACATTGGCATCAGGGTGCTGGCTGTGACATCAGGTGCCACTGCTTGCGGTGCTCAGACTGCCAGAGCTCTAGGGATCAGGATGGATCCTGAAAGGATTCAGTGCACTTTCCGGCATCCGCCCGGCTCTGCTCACAGCATCACATATTTCTTTGATGTTTGCCATGCCCTCCAGCTGATAAGGAATGCTCTGCAATGCTTCCAGGAGATAGAGTGGCCCGGTGACACTGTGCGGTGGCAGCATGTGGTGGAGCTGGCGGCTTTGCGGGAGCAGAGAGTATTGGAGCTGTGCAGTTCCGAGTCAGGCAGATCTGGGAGTAAGGGGAGTTACCACCTGAAGGTCAACCTTGCTACTCAGTTGTTCAGCGAGGATGTTGCTGATGCGCTGGAACACCTCCAGAAGCTGGGGCTGGCCTCATTCCAGAACTGCAGCGGTACCGTCAAGTTTGTACGGTTGATGAGCCATCTGTGTGATGTATTTCATGGCAGAGGTCCCTATAGAATGGGACTGATGGGGCCTCTGCTAGTTGGAAATTACACCAAAATAACCCACCTCTTTAATGAGGCCAAGAGCTTCTTTATGACCTTCACAGACTCTATGGGGAGATACATTATTAAGAGCAAACGGAAACTAGGATTTCTGAGTTTCTTGCTCAATGCTGAAAGCCTCAAGTGGCTTTACACCAACTATGTGTCTCCAGAAAGCACTCCTTCCCACCACCTCCTGACTTATGCCTTCTGCCTCGATCCCCTGGAACTGTTTCTGAGGACCCTCCAGCAAGCCTGTGGCAATGGGAATCCCACATGCACTGGGTTCCAGGCTGCTTACCACAAACTGCTGGCTGGCTGCAACCTGGCACCAGGCTCACCACACCACAGTGGCTCAGGCAGTATGAGCCCCTGGGAGGTAGCCCTGTCTCGCAGGAGGCATCTGACCCTTGGCAGCATTCGGGCTCAGTATAACCCAGCTCATGGGAGGACACTGGCAAGAGGGTATCCCTATTGTGCAGGCCTTCTTCTGCGTGGCTCTGCACTGAGTAATGCACTGACAGACCTATCCCTGCACGTACAGAGCATCACTTGCACCGCGGGCTTCATAGCTGAGCAATTAGCCTCTGACTTGCAATGTGAGATTTGTGTTGCTTCCCTCTTTGAGTCAGATGAGAGCAGGCTGAGATGCAGGTCAGTACTCTACATAAAAAAGTTAGGTGGAGTGAGTCTGCCCTCGGCAAGCGTGTACCACATAACAAACATTTCAGAACAAGTCCTGAACTGGTATAGCAAAGTAGGAGACAGCAACAAAACCACCAAGCTATGGCACTTGTCTCTGGAACAGAAAATCTTCCAGGAGCTCCTGGGAGAAAGTCCCCTCTTCCCTACTCTCACAGACCATTTACTTCATGGAAAGGTGTACGTCAACAATCACTACACAATCTTAGTAAAGGAAATAATGCGATGTTATTTAAATGTCAAAAGAAACCATACCAAACACCTGGAATTGAAATACCATTGTGGAAGGCACAAATCAAAGTGAGTGAAGGGAAAACATGTTTCCCACACCACTGGGTAACTGTCAGTCAGGCCAAACCCACATCGAGTCATGAATACTCACTGCTGTTCCAAGGACAGCTGTCTGTTTCTGAGGCACAGTGATAGCCAGATCTAGGCAAAACACACAAGGAAGTGATGTGATGTCTTCCCATGATTTGGCTGGCAAAACTGGTGTTGATAAGCATGATGTGTTGGGCCGCTGCAAAGCACCTGACCAGAGTTTGGGTGAGAAAGGCAAGGATGCTCATCTGATCTTGTGTTCCATCTAGCAATCCTACAAAGCAGCCACATATTTTGTGCAACTTATGTGGCAGGTCAGGATTAGCGATGGTTGCTCAAGATGCCTGGGGAAGTGGTAGGGGACACTGCAGAGTGTACGCTGGAGGTGCTGGATAGCTTAGTGCTGTGAATGCTCTTGCCAGGAGAAGACTGATGCATCTTCCACATGGCTGAGCAGAATCACGCATGCTAGCAGTTTGATTTCACCAAAGCAAGTCTGCTTTAAAAACCCTGGAGGCAAGAAAGTTTGCTTAAAAAGGAAAATAAAGATGTGAAAAGAAAATGGCACTCAAGTTGCACAGAAGCCCACGTGTTTTATCAAGCAGCTTGTCCTGGGTTCAGCAGTAGCAGTCATTTTTCTCCTTCTTAATAGCTGGTGCAGTGCTGTGTTTTTGACTTTCAGCCTGGGAACAGAGCTGATAACACCGATGATTTTAGTTGCTGCTCAGTAAGGTTTTCTTTGACCAAGGACTTTCTGAGTCTCATACTCTGCCAGGGAGGAAGCAGAGACAGGGCACCTGACTCAAACTGACCAAAGATGTATTCCATACCACAGCACGTCATGCCCACTATATAAACTGTGGGCAGTTACCCAGAAGGGCTAGATTGCTGCTCAGGTCAGGCTCGGTATCAGTCGGTGGGTGGTGAGTGGTTGTAGTCTCTTCCCTTGTTATTCCCCTTATCATTATTATTATTGGTGGTAGCAGCAGTGGTTTGTGTTATACCTTAGTTACTGGACTGCTCTTATCTCAACCCGTGGGAGTTACATTCTTTCAATTCTCCTCCCTATTCCTCTGGGAGTGGGGGGAGGAAGGCGGGGGAGTGAGTGAGCGGCTACGTGGTTCTTAGTTACCACCTGGGCTTAAACCACGACACAGCTAAACAAGCTGGTTTAGTCTAGATCCCCTAGAGGGGAAAACTACAATATCAAACTGCACCCCTGAAGCCCCATGTTTTACAAGTGAGGTAGTGGATATTGAGTAGAGAGGCTGTTGTCCATAAAAGAAACGGTAGCACGAAGGCTGGGCCCAGGCTATTGTACCCAGCAGTGCTAACACCCTCCCCTCTGGGCAGGAATCCCAGGCACCAGCATACGGGTATGCTGCAGCAGGGCAAGCATTTCAGGTCCCATTTCATGGCCCCAGCTGTGCCAAATGGCCCCATCCTCCCAGAGCAGGTAATGGCCCCTGCAGCCCAGAGCACAGATGCTATTTCCTCTGATTACTTGAAACAGATTTGGTAGTACCAGGCAGGATTGAATTGTTCGTTTCCATGGCAAGGAAGCTGCCTTGGTATGCAGTGCTTTACCTGGAATAGCAAAGTTTGGCATAACTGCTGCTAGACTTTGCCATGCAGAACAGCAGTTACAGTCATAGAGTTGGAAGGCAACTATTTCCCACAAAACTATGGCTGTTAAAGTTACTTTCAAGCCACATATTGGAAATGGAATGAAAAAAGGTGATCCCCTCATGTCTCAGGACAGGAATAATATTCAAGGTGCCATTCTGCCTACTATGAACAAAACTGGTACTGGTCAATCTGGGTTCTTCCTTGTCATAGAATAGTTAGGGTTGGAAAGGACCTCAAGATCACCGAGTTCCAACCCCCCTGCCATGGGCAGGGACACTCCCATTAAACGATGCCGCCCAAGGCTCTGTTCAACCCAGCCTTGAACACCGCCAGCGATGGAGCATTCACAGCTTCCCTGCGCAACCCATTCCAGTGCCTCACCACCCTCACAGTAAAGAATTTCTTCCTCATATTCAATCTAAACTTCCTCTGTTTAAGTTTGAACCCATTACCCCTTGTCCTCTTACTACAGTCCCTAATGAAGAATCCCTCCCCAGCATTCCTATAGGCCCCCTTCAGATACTGGAAGGCTGCTATGGGTATTGTCCTCTAAGTCTTACTTATGGAGCAGAGCTGCTGCACTCAATTCCTCAGGCTCTGCTTTGAGATTAGCAGCACCCCAGAACTTCATGCAATCTTTTCTGGGAGTAGCAAACCAAAACCTCCAGAGTTCCACCCCCACCAGTCCAATTACTTGTGCAAAAAGCCATGTTGAAGCTCTCACTGCCATGGATGCATTCCAGCTACAGGAGACTCTAGGAAACTATTTCCTCCTCCTTTATATGTGACTTTTAGGGCAACTGTCAAAACTGCTGAAATCCCAGTGGCAGATTGGTTGCACTCACATAATATAACACCTGTACTGCTTACATGTCCAGCCGCAACATGAGCTGGGCCATTGGGAACAGGTACTTCCTCACTGTGCATTTGTTTCAACTGGACATAAGCCTGCTGCCACTTTCTTTTTACATGGGGGAGGCTGTCTTGCTTAGCTCATGCTGAGCTTCCTCCTGAATGGGAAGGTCACGCACAAAGATGTGCATGAGCTCATGGCTGCTAGTGAAGGTGTGAACATGGCAGGCATGCTGTGCACAGAGCTCCCCCACCTCTGAACTTCTGGGTTTTGTGCTGTGCTGCCCACCAGTGAACTAAGCTGGAGACTGTGCTGCAGTTGGGCTGACACTGAGCTCCGTGTGTTCCTGTGGCTGACCTGCCCATACCCATGACTGCCACAGTTCACACATCCTTTTGTAATTCACTGCAATACTGATGACAGAGGTTTCCAAGAGATGCTGAGGAAGTTTTACAGGGCTGTAAGTAGGATGAAGTTTGAGCTGAACCACGTAATTAGAAGTGTGGCAGTTACCCAGTTAATCAAATATTCCAAAGGAAACTTGACAGTTGTATTAGGAACCCTGTACCAATTGCCATTATTTCCCAGAAATACATACCCGCTGTAGCCCTCCACAGACACTGCTGGCTGGACCTGCACAACAGGAGCTGTCAAGTTTCAGTGGAGTCTTTCAGCATTCCTAACACCACAACTACAATCAAGTGATTTTCCACACACAACTCTTTTTCCCACGGCGTCTTTTGGACAGTGCTCTCTCTTCCCAGCAACTCCTTGCGCAGACATTCATCATCTCTGAAACACCCTCACTCTTGCTTCTACCATACCCTCCATACGAACTTATCCCACGTCACTTTGAGCACCTCATTCTTTCTCTCAGCCCTCTAACTGCACCCCCTAAGGTAACAGAGAGCCTTCTCTCATGCTGGCTGGTGCAGCAGGGGGAAAAGCTCAGTCCAGTAACATCTTTTGCTTCTTCAGCATCCTAACAACACTCCTAAGACTCCCTCAGCATTGACTGTACACTACCTTTGCCACACTGCTACATTATTTTTTTTAGCTGAACACAGAAATTGGCTGCACACAAATAAAACCAGGTTTTACTTTGAGAAACAAACCACAAGCTCTCTTAGCTGACTTGTATTCCTTAATGCAAGGTAGTAATAGAGTTTTTGCAAGAGCTGCTCACAAATCTCTGCAAAAGACACAAAAGATACAAATGCTACAAGAAAACAGTACATTGTATCCTGCTAACAAGCAGGCTAAGGCTCTCCACAAAGCTCTGCCTCAAAATTTTGCCCGTGGTCCTCAATGAGCTCTTTGTAGCACCATGCTGTTTTCAAGGGCACTGCAGAATGGCTTAGGATGTCCTTCTGCTCAGCCTGAGCCTAGCTATTGTCTAGCCAATGCATGTAAAGAACCCCATGCTTTCTCATCAAAGAGTTTAAAAGAAATGAAGAAACTGAAGCGTGGGCTCAACTACCTGGTGCTGGCTTGGTACACACATTCTGGCCCTTTATGAAGTGTGCCACCACGTGACACAAATTACTATGCATGACAGTACGCCAGCAACCAAGGGTTTATCTCTGACAGGATTTGATCTCATGCTGAAAATCCAGGCCAGTTCTTGCATCAGAAACAGCCTGGTGTTAAAAACTGTCTTTTGATAGTTCAGTGAGAATCATCTGTGAATAATACTCAGTGCTGAAGGCAAGGAGTACAAAAAATTTGTATTTACAGAATAGTATAAAGGTTTATTTTTCTTTGTGATTTATCGGACTGTTTCATTTGTACAATATAGAAAAGTGTTTTCTTTGAATAGGTCTAGTAAATATAAATTTAATTTGTCTACTTTCAGATGTAAACAGAACTAGAAAATGAACCCTTTGCCCCATTCCCAATTATTTTTTATGTAACTGGATGAATCTGACTGTTACTCTTGTCCAGCAGTTTGATGCAAATGGCTAGGGAAGTACAAAACCCAATTCACACATTCTACACCAGGGGAAGGGGAGAGAGGAATCCAAGCTTAATATTTGAGAAAGCTTGTTCAAAACAAAGTAGAAGAACTAGGAGCATTTGATTGCACCTTTAAATTCTTTACAAGCAAAATATTCTCAAGCAATGCCATCATACATAATTACAACTGTCATCTAAATTTCACAAGTGTTTTTGCACACTGTATATAAATACACAACACAAAAGGTGCAATTTAGAGTAAGACATGGTATATATACAAAAATTAACATGGACTGAAGTCTAAACAAAAGAAGGCATATTGCAATCTGTTTGGAAAATAACGTAAGTAGGTATTACTTTATTCACTTACACTAATTTACATTTATACAAAACTTACTGGACATACTATAGTAGGTCACTAGAAGTAAACTGAACATTCGTGCTATCTACATGTAAAGTTACTGCACTGACTTTTTAGTAAATCCAAGTCCTAATTATGAAAAAATGGCATTTATGTACACAAGAGGTGGAGTCCCTTTTCAGAGGCTTGCTATTTATTCTCAGGGAAATATTAATAGTAGATAAGGCCCTTCAGACAGTGACTGGCAGGTCAAACCTTGTTTGCAAGCATGACTCAATGGTCACTGCTGCTGGCCACCTCCCAGGCCCTTCAAGCGTCTGAGGCATTTTGAGGAGGCACCAGAGAAGGGTCAAGGGCTTTTCTCTGCTCAGTGCACAGGACTGGGTGAAGACAGGAGGGGAAGCATCCTCCCACCCTATTGCCATCATACATGTAGGCACTTAGCTCAGCTGCTGGTTTGCCTAACCCCTACCTTTCTCCAGCCTGGCCCTGCTAGAAAACCTGGAGAAAGAGCTCTGCTGCTTTTCTCTGTATTTACATTTTTACATGAGGAATACTAAATCTTTTTTGGAAAAACCTAAATAGTTCAGACTGCAGTGAGACAGATAATAAAAATGCCTGTGATTAAAATACAGTTATAGACATCCACGGTAGGTAAATAATCTACTAGGTTAATTTTGCAAATGTGTTCTGCTACCAGAAACATGATCCAAGATTGCCTGTAACAAATACTGAAAAATATCCCCTGCCCTAAGTCTATACACAGCTCTAGTTTATTGCCCCTGCCCCCCCCCCCAGCTTTGTGAAAAAAGGATCCATGCATCTGTTTTGAAAGCAATCCTGATTTTGTGCTAGCATCCTCTCTGACCATGGCTCTCAGTCATACTAAACAATACTTAAATAACCCTTAGGCCAACTAAGCTGACAACATACAGAGAAGCAGCACCCTGAAGACCGGCAACCAGACTGAACATGACCCTACCTCTATTTGCAAGTCAGTTTGGATGCAGATTGTCTCGAGTCCTCATTAAGACAACTGTGGTTCCAACACCTCCCATGACCTCAGCTTCTTAGGCTTAAATACTTTCCAGGGTTACAGCTTGATCCTAGAAAACACAACAGACTGCATAGCCCTATCTCCAGTGAGGGATTAGGCTGTCACAGACTTCTGAAAAACCAGGTAAACACCTAAGAAATAGCATCTGTTGGCTGCGTGCTTCAGCAACACTGTACACTGAGCAGATGCCTGGCATTGTGATGCGGCTGCTCTTCCTCACTTCTGAGAACAGGTCACTGTCTTAGCCTTCAAGTTCCAGCTTAACCAACATGAGCTCTCACAGCCACATCCCTATCAAAGAATTCCCATTAATTCCATTAGCCTCTAAAATCCTTGGGCCCCACTCTAGCAAGATTATCCACCACTTGCCCAACGCTAAATATGCAACCCACCCCTCTGTATTGCCCTTTATTTCACAGTGCTCCATGCGCTAATGGAACATGCTGCGTCAGGTCGCAAATACAAGTACTACCTTCTATTTAGATGCTTTTACACGTTTCCTTTCAGAACTATCTTGGATACAGTGGGACCTCCTTATTATGGGCCTGTTGCCAAAAGCATCACCTATCTGTTGACATCACCTGCATTTTCCTGTATGCACGAAGTAATGCAACTCCATACACTGTAATAATATATATTATAATAATTTATATATGCCCTTCAGGCAATTATTCTGGGGGAAAGAGGAGAACACATTTAATTTTTAAGAAACCCAAGGTAAAAGCTGTACACCAGAAAGAAGAATTGACCTTTAAGCATTGTCTTAAGTAGAAGAGGATTTAGCTAAGATTTAAAAGGCTCTACATATCGTTATAAAAAGATTTGCATGTTTCGATATTATGCAGGTCAATTTACAACAAGCACCGAATTAACAAATACTATTAAATCCTCTATGCCAAACCAAAGTGTCCCTGTGCCTTAAGTGTTCTGTTCAGTCCACTTCATTGTGGCTCATGTGCACGAGTCAGCAGTTCATGGCACAAGGGTCACTTTTGGACTTTCCTGCAGAGTTAATAACTCTCATCAAACAGCGTCCAAACTCCTCCAGGATCATGCGCTCTGCTGCAGCTTTTGACTTGCCTGTCTTCTCTGCTTGCTCTGCCTGCGCAAGAAGGCATTCACAGGTTGCATCAGCTACCTCCTTGGTTACAAATGTGAAGGGCAACCTGAAACAAAAGAAAGATCCAGTCGCTCTCAGCAAAACCACACAATGTGCCTAACTCCAGGGCCAGGCAACATTTTAACACAAGGATTGATGAGATTTCTTCTGTCCCACTGCTTCCAGAAGCTTTTAGGCAACCAAAAGGGAGTGAATAAACCACAGTTACAGCCAAATGGTGGGCCACTGTGCTTTGGTGCCTGCCTGCATGGATGTACATTTTGAAATAGAAATGCCCAAGTACATAGAATTCTCCAGCTTTTACTATAAGGGCAACTCAAGGATTAAATCCTCTCAGTAGATGAGACACTTTACTTCATGCTTTCTGCGAGCACATGGGCAACCATGAGAAGATCAGCTTAGTTATGTGCTTGAACACAGGTAAGCTTGGCATACCACAGGCTCCATAGAAAGCACATTTTTGTGAACATAATGTTCCATTCATGTGAGTGCTTCTACAGCTTACACAGATAACATTCAAAGATGACCTGTTACACAGAAAAAAAAACACATTAGAAGCAACTGAAAGAGTGTGCTGCATAACTTACTTCCCACCACCACTGCTGAGTGCTGGTGTTGGCCTTGTCAGCAGATCTGAGATCTGGGAAGATAACTTGGTCTTTGCAGCAGTCTGCTGCTGGACCCTAACTTCAGCAGCATCTGCTAAATGCATCAATGTCTTTCGCTCTGGGCTTTCTTCAAAATTTTTACAGCCAATGCATTTGCATATGGAAGAACACATGATTTTTGCCTGAAAGAAACAAACAAAAAATGAGAAATCTCTTGTAACTGACTCCCTTTATGACAAGCCACAATGAAATGACAATCTTATTTTAATCTTTCATCAATTAACCATGAAAAGAAATTCCCAAGCAGTAGTCTTCTAACTTCTCACCTCAAACTGAGATACCTTCTCAGAATGCATACTTGAATCAAATGCAAATCAATGGTTACCCAGTCATCCCTTTCTTCACCAATCTACCCTTTCCAGCGGAATTTATGTAGTTGAGCTATGAGAGGTCAGTCTGCCACATCCACAGACTGATTAGTTAGCTGATGCAACAACTTCTGCTTGTCTTCTACAGACATGTTCTATCTCAGAGTGTCTGTTGGATCCTGCTTCAGCATCTCCTAGGGAACTGGAACAGCAGATTTCTTTAGGAAATACCGCTCTTCAGTAAAGGACAAATTCAAGCCCAAGTTCAAAGATGCTATGTGGTTTACAGTTAAGCTTATACAACAGAAGTAACCAGACTTGCCATATACGTGTCTATGTGCAAGCTGCTGGAAGAAGATAGAACATTACAGCAGTAGGAAAAAAAACAGAAAATATGATAGTAATACAAAGAGACAGAGCAAATAAGAGAGGTCACAGCACTGAAGGGAAAAAGCCAGTATCTTTAAGAGATAATGCTTTGTACCTCATAACATTCACAGTAGTTTTTGAGACATCCCGAGCGTTTACAGTTACATCCTTTGCTGTGTCTGCGATCTGATTCTCCTTCCTTTCCTTTCCCTATCTTGGGCTTGAAGGCTTCAGGATTTCTGTCAAGGCAGGCCTGTCAATGTAGACCCAAAGGGTCAGTCACTGAATGCAGGGAGCAGAACTTAGAGGTGCAATAAAAGGATTTAAGTCTTCCATTTGTGGGAGGAGATCAGGACATTATACACCCACTCTGCTCAATGCCATAGCTTCTTAAGAAAGCTAAATGGCTTTCATCCCAGGGGCAGAGGAAGAGGACCCTCACCTTTATTGCTTTTTGCCTATCATTTTCATGGTCCAGGTTGTTAAAACAATTTGTGCAGTTGCAGTTATTGCAGAATTCACCATTTGCAAAACAATCACAGTACCTGAAACAGAAGATGTAGAAGGCATTTGTAAGCATGACCATTACATTGGTGTTAGCACTGATGGCAGCAGCACAAGTTCCTAGTCTGACAGTACGCACATGCACCAATAAGGTACGGGGGTCACCCCATGTTCAACTTCATGCGTACAAGTTGTATCAGCCTTATTGCAAGGCCTAAATCCTCTAGTGCAGGCCCAGTTGCTCTCTAAAGATACAGGTATAACTCAAGGGTGGTTGACTTCCCGTGGCTTGCCCAGGGTAATATTACAAGAACTAGATTAGGGTTGCCCTGGAGTCCACTACAGCTCTTCAGTTGGTAGAAATGCATTCTGGTCATTTTCCGTATTCTGAATGGTCCCAGTGATAAACTATATCAAAATCTTTTACAACCTGCAATGGCCTTACAAATTCTTACAGTTCTTAGACACTGAATGAAATAACAGAATAACTCATCAGAATGAGCAAGACTCAGATCTATCAGTGAAGAATCCTTTGACTATTAGCCACTTAAGAAAATGAAACACGGCCCAATTTTTCTGAAGTACTTGATGTAGCACGGTATTACTGATGCACTTTACCAAAGTATACTAGATGCCCACTGATGAGACCATGGGATGTCATTTCAATCATAGCAACAACACAACTATAGCTGCTGCATGGAATTGGCTCCACCATGCAACAAGGCTGTGAAATTAGAAAAACCATTAAATGTTAGGGTCCATATAGCTCACAGGAGTTGCGAAATTACACAGGCACTGCAACATCTTCACCAATATCAACAGCAACCTAAAATTAGCATCTAGACACAACATTTCTGACATACTTAAACACATATTTTGATATTTGGCATAAATTTGTGATGTAAAAAGTAAGGCTTAAAACCCCCCCTCAAACCAAACCCAAGCTGTACTTACAATTTCAAACATAGAGACTTGGTACAATTGCAAGGCTTCCTGGGGCGGTTTGCTGATTCACAAGGAATTATTCTGTGTGGTAAAAAAGTGCATTCAGATACATGCACAGTGTTTTATCAGTTTCTTCCTATTTTAAAGTTAAGTAAATAGCTCATAATAAAAGCTTAAAAAAAAAATCTTTATATGTCCTTTGCATTACTTTTTTGGCTGAATGCTTTTAAGTAACTATTATACACAGTACCTTTATATAATGCTTTTCAAACTCAAAGACCTGGGTTATTTGCTACAAATCTGGCTGCATGCCTGAAGAAGAAATGAGGCTTAAAGCTAGAGGAAGCATTGTAACTGAAAACTGGAATCAGGGAAAACTTTCCCAGAACTTCTCCACACGCAGGGGGACAAGGCTCACTTGAAAAGATTATGCTTTTCATTGCGGTCTAGCTGGAATTAAAAAGAGATAAAAAGTTCTGGAATAATGGGAAAGCAAGCCAAAACACGGTATTCAGTTCATAGATAAATTTTGTATCAGACACAGTCTGTTAATGGCTCTTAAAACTCAGATTTTGTGTCACTAATCGCTTTTGATGATATTCATTCCATCCCTATCCAACAATTTCTGCACGTAATATCAGAGAAATTAAATCAAACCCCTTTGTTTGAATATTGGCATCTGGATTTGAGATTAGTTTGTATTAGTTGAGGTTGCAGCAACAAAAAGCACTTTGTTGTTTACAATTTCCAGCAAACAATAACACAAAAGGACCGTGTGGAACAGCTAAGCCCGCTGGATTGACAAAGGGAAAATAATACATGTTAGCCATTATTTTCATCCTTAAAGGAAAAATACAAGACTGAAAACCACCAAAGCCTTCTTACTAGGATCCAATTTAGGTTTCAGTTCCATTTTGCTGTTCAGCTTGATTTCTGCATATGCTAAGCATCTAGCTCTTGTATCACCTAGCATCTTTTTCCAGCAATGCCCAGAAAGAACTGAGGCCTGTAGCTCCCAAGTAGGATGCAAAATGACAAATGAGCAACAGGGAGCTTTCAGGTCAACTTCCTGCTACTGAGTTCAAAAAACGAATCAAAACACAGCCTTCATCAGGAAACTGGCTCAACTGTCAGACAGATCCATGTCCTCTAGTCAGAGGTAATAACCATACTGCAGTATACTTGATTTTCTTGGAAACTCCCCCAAACCAAACTCCAACACCTCAGCTCCCACCTTTCCTTATAATGGGGCTGAAAGATGATGCTCATTCAGGAGCCTATACTGCAGAGGTTTTGGCTTTGTTAGGTTTTGTTGTTGTTGCAAAACACTCACCCATTGAAAGGCAGCCGCGCTTGGGACTGGATACAAGGTGTCCCTGTAAAGCCAGTGTTGCTTGCTATAGATACATATGATGACTGCTGCAGCTAACAAAAAAGTTAATGAAATAAAAAAAGAAATTAGGAAATACACAAGAGGATGTGTAGCTAGTCTTTGGTACAAAAACAATATATGCTGTAAGCACAGTTTCAGACACGTGTAGAATTTGGACAAGGCAACAACTTCCTGCCTCCATACTTGGCATAAAAACATTGTTTTAGACATTTTTGTTCTCTATTACAGTGCTACAGCCACACAGATAACAGACTACACACAGAAGTGTTCAGACTACAAACAGTTCCAGCTCCTAAAAACATGCTCAAAATGCTTTTCCCTGCTTTGCCCCTAATAGAGCAGGATTGCTTCCTGCACAAATACTTTACTAGCTTCCTTTATATATAAGCCACTTACGCAATTAAATAAGAACAAGTAAAATGATTTTCATTCTCCATATACCTGGACCCAGAGTTTGTTTTTCACATAAACTCTCACAAAACCTTGAAATAAACCTGCCAAACAATGCTGGTTTGGGCTATCTTCATTGGTATTACCTGCATGCAGTTAGTTATTCTGGCTGGGACAGGTTCTGAAGACAGATTAGCACATAAGACATGGACCTACTGGGGCCAGGCCATAGGGGACTGACTGCGTCTGGAACTCAAAACCTCTGAGGAGAGGTCCAGAAAATGGTATTCAGTTTAAGGTAAGCTTTGTGGAAGTGGACTGGAAAGGCCCAGTAAGAGTCTTCAGGGTCAAACTGCAGCTGTGATAAAACCAGAAAGGAACCAGAAGTGACATTGGTACCAGTAATACTGTAAGTCATTGTTTGTACAGACTGGCTGGTCAGCCTTCAGCTGAAGGTTTAATTTATTCTCCTTTTTATTCTGAATGTTGGTCAGATCTTGGCAAAGAGTGAAAACCAAAACCCTAGACTGGGGCTGGTGTGACCAGTACCACCTGCTCCTGACCCTTGATAATGTGGTTATCATAACATGATTTTATAATGCAAGCAGCCATTCTCTGTGACAAAGTGGGTCACATATTTGTTCCCTTTCCCCTCATTATCAGGCCCTGAAAGTCTTGTGGACCAAGAAGACAAACCAAATAGATTTTTTCTTCCCCTCGCTACTGGTCTCAGGAGCCCTGGGCACAAGACCAAAAACTCCCTTTACTGGCTGCGAAGGTCTCAGGCACCCAGACAACAAAGTCCCTGCCACAGATCAGTGAAGTGTATCAGCACACAGAGCACTGTCTATAAAATCAAGCAGTTACAAGTCCTAAATGAGAAACTTGAATCAGAACTGCCGCTGGACAGTGAGACCTGTGACCCCCCTCCGCAGCAGCCAGGGATGCTTCCACTGATATCTGCCTTCTCTGAGTGACTCGTATTTTTCTGTATGATTTTTAAGTCTAGATTATTATTGTTACATAGATAAAGCAAACCACGTATTAAGATCTGACCTGATCTGCAGAGGGTCTAGGTGATTAGAAATAGTTAAGTTGTACTATAAATTCTGTACTACACTACTTACATTGTACTACACTCACCCTGCTTATAGAAATTCTCTACTATTTTGATTCTATGCTATGCTAATAAAAAAATCCTGTTAAGAAAATAAAAGCTTAAATTATAACTATGATTTAGTGCCACCATCATTCTGCCAAGGATCCCTAAAACAAACTGTCTGTCCCCTTAAGTGTCAGGTGACAGTAGGGAAGTAAGAACCTTTAAGAGGAAGGCAGTGTGGTCCACAACAGCACTATTTCATTATTTATCTCTGGGTTAACAGCATACCTGTGTGACATACTGAGCTGGAAGGACTGCATACCCAACATTTCCTGTACCAGGCGCTGGTGCCAGTACAGTGCCTGGTGGAAGGTTGGTGAGGTTCGGCTGTATCTGTGGCAGTGGGGTGGCTGGCATAATAAGTCTTTGTTGGGGCTGACTAGTAGTGACTCTCTGGGAAGTTGGGTTGATCGGTTTGGGCACCATCTGGGGAGAAAGAGATCTTAATGAAATAATTGCTTGTTGATTCAAAAGGCACTTCTATTACAACATTTTGTTACAGCGCTGAAACCACTTTTTTTTCCACCCAGCCAAACTAAGTCAGAAATATACCTTTTACATTTAGCTCACCTGTTTCACAGTCTGTGCTGGCACTATGGGAACAGACATCCGCACTGGGGTTGCATTCACTACCACTGGCTTCGCTAGTATCAAGAAACAACATCACATTAACACACGTTATTCAGACTCCATGGATCACTCCTCCAGACTTTCACATGCGCTTCAAGCAAAGATACTTAAACTGTAACTAATGCACCAAGATTAACTGCCCTAACTCATGGCACACAACACTTATGTTTAAAGAACACTTTTGTAAAGAGGTATTTGGCACAAGAGTGCGCACACACATTTCACAGCTATAGCTTAAAAACCAGCTTGAGTGCAGAGCTCCTCTGGACACTGGATTTCTCTTGGCAAGAAGAGAATACACAAACCACAGCCTGGTTTGAAATCCTTTATTCCATCACAGCTCCAGAAACCATGGACAGAAACCAGCAGTAAAATCTGGTCCTTCTAAAGCATTTTAGACGTAAGGATCTTCAAGTTGCAGGAGTTCTGGCAACACATTTGTGGACTGTCCTGGCTTCATGTTTTTCACAGAGAGGATCTGGGACTTGCCACAGATCACCCACAAAGCTGACAAATTAGAGAAAAGCAACATAAAATGCTTCAAAGATTCAGGTCCAACTACAGAGCACTCTGTCACAGAGGAACACTTCCACATACAAATCAGATAACAGAATATGAAATGTACAGGAGTCTTACCACAAAACCAGGTACATGTGTCAGTCTTGTCAGATCTCAATTATGTACTGCTTTTAATCCTTACGAAACAAACATGAAAAGCCCAAGAAAAACTTCAGACAATATATTAGCACCAGCACTTACCCTGTTGAAGAGGCTGTGTATTCGTACTGGGATTTTGACTGGCCGACTGGGTCGAACTACTGGCTGTTGTGGCAGTAACGAGTCTGACATAATGGAACTTGCTTCCAGGTACCTGAATTTGCTGAACATTGGGGGCAGTTGCCAAGGGAATAATTGTCTTAAACTGAGAAGTGCCCACTCCTCCTACAGTAATGGTCTGCACTGCTGATTTCACAGCCTGTTAAGCCAACACAGACAGCACAAAGTTACTTGTACAAAGGCAGAGAAAACATCAGCATGTTTATTCCTCAGTTAGTAACTTTTTGATCTATTCGTATCCTTGAGAAGCAAGTTACCCCCACTTTTTCTTTCAGAAGTAAAACAGATGCAGGGAGATTAAATGCCTCTCAACAGCTCAGAGGAAACTCAATTCCATTTTACATGCTCTACACGGAACACCAGAATAAACTACTATTTACATGAGTAGGGTGACTCAGTCCACTTCCCCAGATACAATGTCTGCCAAAAAGACTTCAGGTGACTACAGATAACATCGCTCAGCTTGTACGCAAAATCAAGCCTAGAAATATATTCCTACTATTAAAACCACATGGTAAGAACTTGCAGAACTGTTAGTGCTGGACTGTGGCATGGTTTATCACTGTGTATATAGATATGTCCTGTTAAGACAGTTTGCGACTAATACACAGAAATCACTGTGCAGCCCTTGAGAAGCAAATGGAACAGTGTCCATAAATTGATAGCTGAAGACATGAGAAAGATGGCACCAGCTGAGAAATGAAAGCAGCAAGAACAATGTAGAGTAAGAAAACAAATTTAAGAAAAAAAGCAAAGAGGGGAAAGAAAGGGAGCTTGGCAGATCTGTGCTACCTCACAGCTGGAATTCCGTATGTCTGGAATGTGCCTCTTCCCACTCTCAAACTACAGACTGATAACAATCAAGTGTTTATTTTGTTTACACACATTCAAAAGTCTACCAGTTTGATAACAGCCTCTTTTTCTAGCCCTATTGACAACCTCAAACCTCGGTTTATTCCTCCTCTTTATCCTTCCACCTAACTTCTTTTGGAGCTCAGCTTTTTATTCTCAGCATCTTTTAATATCAGTATTAAACATATCACTGTCCTTGGCATTAAGTTTTAGTATTAAATTTGGTTGATAATATGATGTGACTTCATAGTAAAAGTTTTTCCCAGCTCCCCAGCTTTCAACAGCTACACAAATGAAAAGTCATTTGCACATATTTCACTGGAAATAAGCCCCGTATTTAAAAAGCAAGTGTTTTCTTGTGGTTTTTTTTGGGCTTTTTTTTTTTTTTTAATATATTGAAACCTCAACAACCCTGAGCAATTCAAAATAAGCACTATGTGTAAGCATAGTCACGGCTTAAGTGTTATCAGATGGAGACCAGTGTGGCCAAAGTCCCCTCTACCACACGAGCTAGTGGCTCCAATCCAACAACTCAGAAAATTGTAGAATTGGAATGCCAGTTCTACCAAAGCCATGTTCTTGAGCCCAGGGAAGGCAGGTGAAACCATTGTGTTGTGTCAGACAATTTTGCATCAGAACTTGGTATGCATACCCCACAGCTACCTCCATTTTTTCACTTCAGGTGCTTGCATTAGAGTGACTTAACCTCTAAATAACTATTTCAGTAGGGCAATTTTGCTAGCTTTACTCTGAAATAAATTCAAATCATACTTGTGTCCACATCCCCATATCAGCATTCTAATTGTCATTCATATCAGTAAGACGGGACTTGCAAAACCTGTTCGAGTCTCTGGTATTGTGCTGTACATGCAACTGCGCCCACCCCCTGCTGTATCCACTCTGGTTATTTATACTCATATGTATCACTCCAAGTTTACCAAAATAAGAATGCAAACATGACAGAAAAAGATTCTCCTCAGTTTACAAAAGAAGAAAAAAAGTAAAAACTGTAGTTTGCAAGAAAGGTCAGTTTTGTCTAGTCATTCATTAATGCAAATCAATTTATAATCCCCCATTTTTATGGAAACGAGACACACAAAATTACTATTTCTGAATTCTGTAGGTCTCAGACCATGGCATCTTGCTTATGCAGACCTCTGCCACAAGAACTGTTGCAACTCAACTGTTGCAAACCTCAGAAAGACCTGGAAAGCAGCCCTAGCCAGTGGCATAGAAACCCTGGTAGAGATAGAACCACCCAAAAAACTCTTCCTCATATCATAGGGAGCCTTTCAGTTGACTTGGGAGATTCAGTATAGAGAGATGAGAACTTGCACCAAGTGGGGCTTTCCAGGCTGGAAAGCTGCTAACAGCATGCCCTTGCATAATGGCTGGCACCCCTTGACTGAAGATGCTCCTGGTTTTTTTGCTCTGCTTTTGTCAGTTCTTAAGTGGACACCATTACAAGAACACCTTGGGACTGACCATTGCCAATTTGCGGTTCAACACTCGAGTTTCCTGCAAGTGATGACACAGAGACATGCTAGAAGACAAAGGAAAGTCAGTCTGTACCTGGGCGGTTGTGTGGTTGACTATAGCCTTCCCAGGGGAGGAGGGTGCTGACTGCTGCACTGTGAGGATCTGCTGTCCTAACGCTACATTCAGTGGGACGCCCACCGTCTTCTGGGGGGAGTTGGGAGGCTGGGAGGCCACTGACACCACTGTTAGCTGCTTGGCAAAACAAAGAGGCATTTTAAATCACTGCACAGGATACTTGTACCCTGCACATATACATTCCCCTCCTCATGAAAGTACAAATCTCCACCAGTACAAAGAGTTCTTTCTGTGAACAAGGGTGCTGTATTTAATCACGACTCACAGAGGTCTGTGTGTGCAACAATAGCAAACATGTTAGAAACTTCAAGGCATTGCTGGTTTCCAGTGCCAAAAGGCCCCTGCAGAAAACCAGTACCGCTTCTGTTTTATTTGGTTTGGGTTTTTTGTTTGTTTTGGTTTTTATGGAAACCCGCCCACTGAAGCCTGAGCATGGTCAAGGATGGGTTTTCTGAATAACAGCTTTATAATTGGGACCACAACTACTTCATCATAAATAGAAGTTTTAAAGGAGAGCTATGAAAAAAAGAACCAAAAAACAAAGACAAAAAAAACCAAACCACCCCAAAAATCTCACCTTACACTACTGATTCATCCAAAGCATAAGGACATCAGTATTTTCAAATCTGCTTTCCAGAATCCCACAGAAATCCAGTCTTTGACCGCATTTCTGCAGAGTGCAGTGTTTGAATATTCTATATAGCCACACCCCTTCCAAGTTTGGTTTTCTACTTTTTGTCCTATACTCCCTTCTTCAGGTTTTAAAAAAGCTTCCAATTTTTGAAAACATTTGTTTTTAAAAGATACTTAAGATTACTTATTCACAGTAAATTTAAGATGTAACCCTAAACAGTTTTTTCATTGTTAATCTTGATTCTAGATTTTTTGCTTTAAACTTCTTGCTCGTGTTGCTTCCCTCAGTGATAACCCTCAAACACAATTCCTTCATTCCATTTGTATAACAATACCTGGCTAAAGCATGGCCAAACTAAGAAAATTCTTTACTCTTATGCTAGTTTTTATACATGATATTTCGTTTGTATGCACCATGCATCTTCCCCCGCCCCAATTCTTCCTTTCTCCAGAAATATTCCCTTCTCAAGACAATTTTATCAAGCCTAAAATACCAGCATCACCATGACGCTTATCTGTAAGGGAGCTTACGATGGATAAATTATCTTTCCTATCTATTTCCCACTTGTGACAGTCTCCAGCTCTGTATTTGTCAAGGACCACCACATATCTCTCTCACTTCAGATGTGATTAGGGAAGACTAAATTATCTATGCAGTAGCAGGCAATGGTTACTATGTGCTGACTTATTAACATCATTGAGGTCTCCTCCTAAACAGCCTGTTAACATTTTATGAAGGCATTAAGAAAAAAGACAAAAACTCAGCACTTGGTTAAGAGAGAACAGTTGCTCTTAGAACGGATGCCTAGGGTATGGCAAGACATGGTAAGAATTGGAAACTAACACAGTAATGCACATTTACTTAAAAAACCAGTATGGAAACCAACTGCAAAAATTTAGCTTAGGCCGTTGCCATAGAGCATTCTGACGCACAACAGAGACTCAATTGCATTATGGCTTGCGATAGGAGTAGTGGGATCATAAACAGCTTGTAGCAAAGACACAGAGAGAGCTCCATGCAGACCACTGAGCAGGAGGGATAGAAGGGTGTAGCCAGAATCAGGACCTTACCTTATTAGGGGATTTGAGCGGTGAAATAGCTATTTTATTTGGTGTCTGTTGTGTTGTTGTACTCAAAGATGATCCAATGACTCCACTTTCAGAGATAGTTATTGTCTTTGGTGGTGTTCCTGGAGCAGACTGTGAAAGAACCCTACCTATAAATAACAAAGATACCATCAGCTGAAGTTATCCCTGTTTACACTGACTTTCAAAGCAAAGTTTTCCTCTTCATACTGTACAATTGTTAATACTTTGTTGAGCGTATCATATTGTAGGAAGGACATTAGCAAAATTTAGCAACAAAGAATAAAATAGCTGCCATTACTGCAAATAAAAAGACACTCCACTTGGTCTTAAAAACCCAAAACATACATTGATCTTTCTGTGATACTAAGTTGAAAATTCTTTAAAGACAGGACAGCATACTGAGGCACACAGCCCTACAAAATCCCTGTGCTGTGCCCAAACACCCAGCCAGCTGACAGTTTCCTAGGAACCTCCTGGGCTAACGCCAACATACAGAAAAACTGAGCATCTGTGAGGGGTACTTCCTTTTAAATCCTCAGCCATCAGAAACGAGCTGTGTTATAGTGACCAAGAAAAAATTGCTTGATCTGTCTATGCTCAAATCTCAGTATTTTTTGTCTTCTCCATGTCGGTGTTTTTTTCACTGCCTAACAGAAAATATGACACTCCTATGAAAATGTGGGTGGTGGTGTAACTCTACACACTATCTGCCTTTACAACAGCAAAAAAGGTTAAACATCAAAACCAGCAGCTCCAATCATGAAATGTCTTAGGAATATTGCAAGACTCCCAGTGTGAGAAACAGATTTTTAAATTATCATTATTTTATTATTATTCTTTTTCATATTTCCAGCTTGACCACTGACTCAGCTTTGCGCTGCTGCACTTCAGCTCAGACTCATTTCTATTACAGCTTCTCTGTAACCCATTCTCTTGTATTACTTTTATCTAAACAAGAAACAAACACCAGCATAACTTTTTCATCCAAAACCAATCAGTGGCATGACAATTAAGTCAACTAGAACTAACAAGAGAAAGCACTATCCTTACAGAAAGCTGCCTTCCTTTGAGGTCTATGTGCTCGAAAATAACCTTCACTTTTGTGCAACCTAAGTAGCAGCTGCTGGCAACTATTTGCTCTGTTAATTCACATGCAACATGAAAAATGGTAGTGTGAGAATTTTACCATTTACTGTATTCAATACTTTTGAGTTTGTTTTTTCTTGGTGACAGTTTTCCCTTTCTCACTATGTCCCCTCTGTACCCTTTGGCATCAGGCTCCTAAACAGAACCTGGCTGGTAACATTGACAAGTCTTTCAAATTTACAACTTTCACCTCAGTTTGCAGAAATTCCAGAGCAATTAAAAACTTATCAGATTCATAAAAGCATGCATACAAAAATCAAAACACAACATACAAATGTAGCACCTTCCCCAAAATAATGCCAGCCTCTCAAAGCTAGCAAACTGTGCTGACTGTTCAGGACGGAAAGAGGAAAGGCAGATGTTTAAAAATTAGAAGCATCTCCCTCTCCATTAGAAGCATCTCCGAGGTGATGCTTCTCTCACAGGCTCAAAAACCTGTGCTCTTGATTTTCCAAGATTTAAAAGCTGGAAATTTGTTTATTTTGTAACATACCTACTTGTCAGTATTATGTAGGTATGTTTTGCTATGCACATTTCCTTTCAGTCTGGAGGCAACAAACTTAAAAACATGCTCTCTTTAGTATTATTTTAGTTGTGGTTCCTTCCTGTTTACCAATTTTCATGTATTGCCAGATGCAAACGTAATGCAGCTTCAAATGGTTCATTTCAGGGTTTTTAATATCTTTTTTCTTTTGTTTGTTATTGTTTGTTTTGGTTTGTTGGTTTTTTCAAACACACAAACTGTTGAACTCAGACATTTATAAACACAGTGAACCAATCTTCTTATTCACAGGTCTGTACATTTAGTAGGGAACTGTTTCAGAAAGGAGAAAAACTGGGGAGTGGGACAGGGAATCCCTCTTTCACTTGAAACATAAGTCAGGCATCAGGGTGCAAAGAAGCCCGACAACTTAAGGAAAAGAGTATGTTTCAGTTATGGGCCCATCAATGTTTTGAATAAGGAGACAGTTGCATTCTTTTTAAAACCAGCTCAAATCCCAGTTCTCAGGGGCTTAAAAAAACCCATTTAAATATGTGGAAAAATTTTAGGCCTACTTGGTTCAGTCAATATAGAAGTAGCTGGAGACATCCTTCAAAGCTCTGAAGATGATTCTGGCTTCCTACATTTATCCTTTTCACATCATTTAGACATGTCTAAGATGTTACCCTCATACATGCAATAATGCATTTCACAAGGGACACATCAGTCCCACTGACATAATAAATGATTGCACTGTAGGATTATTTTCTTTAAAGGACACAAACAGATTTGTTTTCCAAAGAGACAACCCATTTCTTATTTGCCTTAATTATTTTCTTAGACTCTTCTGCAATGCGTATTTTTTAAATAGGTGAGCAACTTAACAGAAACACAGATTTTGTTCACTTTTTTTTCACTCAAACATTTTTCCTTTTATTTGCATGTATCACATTTAAGACCAACAAAAATCAGATTAAAGTAATACACGAGCAGGTGTCTCCTTTCCCCCCTGTGTATTTACATAATGTATCTATGAATACTTCGTTTATTGTATACCCTTTTTTTGATATTTTTTTTCTCCTCCCCAAAATCTGGAAACTAAAGGCATCCTACAGTAAAAGGAAAATGATCAAATTCCACAACCACAAAGATAATTCTAAATAAGTGTAAAGATACCAAACCCTACATTTATCTGCTTCTACCTACAAACTCTCTGCTGATTTCCACCCCCTCCAATTGCTTGAGGTACTTCAACAGAAACCGCAGTAAAACCATTGAGACAGAAAAATTTCTACAGTCACCATCTCTTTGAACAGCTCTTAAAAAATGGTAAAGCAAAACAAGTCAAACTAGTACAACCTGCAATGACTGGTGACACTTGAGTGGTCTGCCCTGTAACAGCTTTGCTATTGATTGGTTTAGCAAAGATCAGCTTGGTGATCACTGGGCCAGAAGTTGGGGTCCGGGTCTTCTTTGCAATCTGAAAGATAGAGGGGGTAAAAAAAAAAAAAATCTAAAGTAACTTGAGCATTTTCGATCTGAATTATTGCATTGTCAAGTACATCAGAAAATAGAAAGGGCAATACTTGCACACATAATTAGAATAATTGCTTATCTTGCATTTCACCTCCATTTCTTACTGTGGAGAGAACTAGGATATCATCCACACCACTTTCGAAAACCAGCCTGTAAAGCAGGATAGCCAAATCCCTTACAGCTTTTTTATAAGCTATCTCCCTGTGTAAACCTCTTCAAAAGCACAGCTCTCAATATTTGAAACTGTAAAAGTAACTACTTTTTAGCCAAGCAGGACAAAATTTGTTCCTTAAATTATTTAAATATGACAACTAGTGGCCTGAAACATCTCTTGGCCTATACTGACATAGAACCACACTTCTACCCTGAAAATGGGGAAGCAGTTCTCAAAATATGTGGATCATCAGTCCCTGAAAGTTTTGGGTACTCACTGGTCAAGAACAAATCAGTTACATCTAGGTACAGGGGTTTCCTTTTTTTTTTCCCCACTTCTGTGATCCTATCTCCTGAAACACAGCTGGCCCAGGAGCATGTAAAATGCGATTTAATGTGACAGATGAACTTGAAATTTCTATAAGCAGGGTTTTGTTAGTCTTAAAAGTCTTAAGACTTTTTTCCCTTTTTGCACACTGACAGAAATTGACTATCAGATGCATTTATCCTAATAGTTTCTATATAACTGCAGGGGCTGCCTGCCAATGCAGACTATCACTAGGATCCTCCCTGAATCCAGGTGAGTACTGGAAGGTATTACTGAAGCCCTCACACTTATCCAGCCCGTAGGTCAGGCCCATACTGCTTCTCTTCCACCACACAACCCAGCCACATCCCAGGGGCACCAGCTGCCAACTCAAGCAGTATCAGAGAGGTATGACATGGGCATCCACATGGAAAGCAATCTCCCAAAGGTACAGAAGCACCTTTGTTAATCAAGTAGCTAAACTGCAGAAATCTCACTGACATGTAAAGATATAGAGATGACAGCCTGAGAAAGTTGCAAGTGCTTAAATGAAGCAATTGAGCAGGCTGAATGTTATGATATCCTACACAAAACCCTATTCTATTTATAGAATTTGCTGACTGAAACACCTCCTTTACAGTAGAGTAACACCAAAACATTTGAAGTATTTGGTAGCACATAAATTCCTCAGCTGCCCAGTAAAAAGGGCAAATGAGGCTGTTTCAGCTCTCAGCAGCACACTCACAGCACGGAGAGGGAAGCCAGGGCTCCCTCATGCTACAGCACTGGATCCCTCCAGCCTGCCATGGAAAGCAAACATCACCTCTGCACACCTGAGCTGTGCCCAGCCAAGGGAAGCCAGCAATGAGCAGCTCTGACAGCAGGCAGTGACAGAAAAAAGACCTAATTTAAAGAAAACCATGTGATGCTTCACAGTTAAAGAGTACTAGTAAGTGGTCCTCAGAGGAAACTCAGACCATGGCAGGTGAAGGTAATTTACCCCAATGTGCTGCACCCAAGCCACATTAGCTGCTTTATAGGTAACATATAATAGTCTAGGCTTAAAATGAAACAAGAACAAAAAAGCCACTCTTTTTGGAGATATATTAACTAAAACCTTGAGACATAACTTCTTTGAAGAAGGAAGCTTCATTCACAGCCCAGTCTGCAAATTTTACTCAATGACATTTTAACATTTCAAGGATTCAATTCTCTTAGTACAGAGCTGACAGGTGAGCAGGCATTTTATCAGCAAATATTTTTGTAAATTTGCACGTTTTAATTTCTGACAAATTCCCCACATTTCATCTGCTTGATTTGTGGATTTCGTTCTGCTGAAATTCATCTTACCCTGCCATAAGGTATTGTAACTCAACTGCTATTGCTTTTACTCCCTGAAGGAAGGGCAAAGTCTGGCTCAGGACATGATCAACATCCAGCAGCAACAGCCCGCTCTGGGCAACAGCAGTCGTTTCCCAGTAACAGTCAATAAATATGTTTAAATGACTTACATGAGTACATATAAAATACTAGCCACCTGTTAACACGAAGTACTTCAGAAAGAAAACTAATAATCCCAAGCCACTGCAAGTAGCTCTGCTTCCCTCAGACTCAACTTGCAATATCCTCCTCAGATAAATTCCCTCCTACTTTTTGGGTAAACTGTCTGCAAAGAATGGGCTCTGACAAATGAGCCTCCTCAGGGCTCAGGAAACATGGCAAAACTCAAAATGTGGCTGGTTATAGGAGAGGAATAGCCCCTTGGCTTGCAAGTGCAGGCAATGTACTCCTGCCCTTATTTGCTGCCAAGCCAGCCTTTCTGAAGCTTTTGCCACTGGAGCTTATAAGCCCCCAGCCACCTGTGAAAGCCTTCTAGGCATCAGTGGGAAACTTGCTGCCAACTTCAGTACAGACTGGAGAAACCAGAGGAAATAATCAAGATGACAGACTGCTCCTTTGATACTTCAGAAACAGCAAGTTCTCCAGAGCCCTTTGCCATTGCCTGTACTAATCACAGGAAGCTTAATATTACTTCTCTGCCCATGCAATTAAGACTGCAAAAATATTTCATGGGGCATCAAGCTCTTCCATAAGAAAATTATTACAAAATTATTTCAAAAGCACAAACCAACCTTCTTCCCCTTTCAGAAGAGGTTTTTCTGCAAAGCACCTTTATTTAAAGGAAATACTCATATCTTCCTAAATACTCTACACAGAACAAGATGAACTAGCAAGTTTCTACAGCCAGACTTTGTTTTCTTTTGTCAAATCATGTTCTGCTCATACAGAAAAAGGAACATGCATATCTTACATTACTGCTGGATTGAATACCCAACACAGTCACCTACCACAAAGGAGCTAACATACTATGAATGCACTCCCTAGATGATCTCATGGGAGCTGGTCCATGTAACCATACCCTATGTAATATATATTTGGCATAATACGAAAAATCATGGACTCTAGAAATAGGAGAACAGTATACTTCAGAGAAAATTAAGAAATTGAGCTAGGAATAGGAGTTTGCTCTGAGGTTATGGAGTGCATGAGGTCACTTTCCAAAGATGACATAAAGCAAAAATGATGGCGTAGCAACCGGTTGTCCTGCCATGTTAGCAACAATACTATGGAAACATAGATATAACTACTAAATGCAGAGCTAGTTACTGCATCAAGACAAGTTCAAGTTAGACTAGCTTACTGACAGCAATGGAAATGGGTCTGGAAATCTGGTTGAGGGTCATCTGCAATGTCTAACTCCTACTTAATGCACTTTGACTTGAAGTAGTACACCAGCAGGCACATCATTATTTTTAAGCCTGTACACAGGCAGGATCCAGAGGCTGAAAGCAGATACACTTGCCCAGTAGTTTTGGCCACGCATCTAAGGCAGTAGTTTCAACTATATCAGAACAAGCTGCCAAGGGACAGTAATAAACCTCTGGATACAGATGAAGCCCACGGCCCTGTCACATTTTACACCTCACAGCCTCATACCTCTAAAATTGTAATCAAAGAAGCCAGATTCCAAGGAACATGTGCTGAACTCTATCAATTATAACTTTTCTCAAGTGCTGAGATTTCAAGTGTCACAATTAAATTAGAGCAAGGCTAGTTGAGTTTTTCTGATGATCAGCAAAGCCCCTGCAACAGTGCTGATGTAAGGAGAACTGAAGAGAGCTCTTTGTCAGCTAATCTACCAATTCACTTTTCAACACCAAGTCCAACTGCTGTGCTGCCTTCTATCCAAAATACCTGACTCACATAGCCACAAGAGATATGATACACAAAACCATTGGGAGTCAGGAAGGCATTCACAGCTTCCTTTTTCTACTCGCTGAAAGGTTCAGAGGCACATACAGGATGATGGGGTGAATGCCCAACTTCATTTTCTAAGCCAGGGACTCAAGGCATGTCATTCATTATAGGGCAGACCATGAATCTCACACCTAGCTCCATATATACCTCTGATACTTTACTTTCCCCTATAATTTGTTACAGAGAAAAGCACTGTCTGCGAAGTGCTAATGTAATAATCTTCCTGCAGTATCACGTACTTATAACCAACTGAACATTGCCTTGCTTTTCATTTCTACTTTCTCCTCTCCTTATAAGAGGAAAGTAACTATGGGTGTTAACAATTCAATCTGTTTTGCAAATGCAAGCCAAGGTTTAATAAGAGACCACAACACAACCAATTTACTCAAACTGCAATTAACTAGATGCAAGTCCATTTGTAACAGCTTCTATTAAGGAAGCTATAGAATTCCTAATGATAAATAGCAGAGGTCAATCAAGTTACTGTATTTCAATCACTGATGACACAGGTAATCTCACAGAAGCAAAAGCATATCACAGCTAAGTCATTCTCCTCAGTTTCCTGTATTTCTCACTTGGCAGTGAGTAGCTGAAGCCAGAAACCAGGAACTGATCCACTCTTAAACATTCATATTCTGAGTCAGAGCAGAGGCTTTTATGAAAGCTAGAATGACAATAAAATCACTAATGATCAAGGTACAAAAATGAAAAGTCACTTGAGAAAATGGATATATTTTAAACAGCCATTATTAAACATGTTTTCCACAAGTATGATGTAGCGACAAAAAAAAAGGAAAAGGAAATTGGTTCAGGGATCATCTGCAGCTTTAAAACAAACCATCTTGAAAGTTGCTCACATTTGCTTGCCATGAAATGCTAGTTGGGGAACTTACCATTTGGCTAATAATACGCTTAGAAGTCTGTCATTTTTCATTGACAGCAAATTAGTTTTTATAGGCATACTTAGAGTTTATTTTCTCACTTCATTTAGACAGTAAAATAAATGTTTTTTCATTGTAACCTGCATCAAATTCTATTTTTTCCTTCACTTTCACAAGGTCTTATTTCTGCCTTACTGCCAACTAGAACAAAGGCACTCACATTTAGTTCTGCCATACACCAGATGAAAATTGGACCCTTTGGGTCATAACTCTAGTCTTCTCAAAGCATTTTCAGATCCCAGCAGATTTTGTGATTTCAAATATCTCAAGATCCAAACCAGAGATTGGGAACAAGACTTGAAGTGTCCATCTTACAATAGCATCTAGTCTATCACTATCTGTTAGAAAGCTTTACCAGATTCAAGACAGATAAGATTGACCTTTCTGTTCTTTTTCGAATGCTGCTAAGTTTTTTCAGAGAGTTTATTTAAATAAACTAAATATAATAGTAGAAGCTACTATTTCATAAAGGAGTAATGCAGTATACATTTTGAATAAAGGACACTCATATAGGGTTCAATTCAGTCTTCCTGAAAGCATGTAGAAATTTCTTATAAAATTCTAATAATGGGAAAATTCTCTTCAATTTACTGAATTTTAATAGCTCACTTTCTTGGAGGCAAATCCCAAGTTTCTAGACAGTAGCTAGAAGTAAAAGAGCATAAAATGGTAAATGCATCCACAGATGAAAGCATAGGCTAAGAGTAGCATTGTATTTGTTAATACAAGGAATAAATGCAACAGCTGAAAGCAATCACGTGTCAGTTCAGTGAAGGAAATGGACCACATCCGCATCAACAAAATTGTTTTTAATATGTTTAATCAGCACAGCTCACTTTACCTGTACTGTTTTTAATTGCTGGGTCTGCAAAACAGAAGGCTGGGACGCAGTATTTACCAGCTGATTTCCTTGCGTCAAAGATGAGACACCAACAACAGGTTTCACTTCCGATCGACCTCCAATAACAACTTTGATCTGTTGGCCTTGTACCTTGGAGTCTCCACCTTGGGCTTGGGACACAGCCTTCTGTGCTTGAGGGAGCTGGTTGTGGGGTAGTGCTAAAACAATAGGTTGGCCAGACTTGCCCAAAGTTGTTACAATTAGTTTTTGCCCATCTGGTTTAATATTCTGATTGCCTATTTTAATATCAGCTGTCTTGTTCAGAATAATTTGATTAGCTGATATAGTGACGGGGGTCTGAGCACCAAGTTTATGTAGGCCACTTGGAAAGGTAGGCTTTACTACTGCATTCACATCAGTTTTTGGGGTTGTGTTCACTGTCGTGTCGCTTGAGTGATTGCTCGGTGCAGTAACTGATTCTGTAGTGACTGCGGCTGTGGTTGTAGCTGAGGAGTCGCTGGTGGAGCTTATGCTCACTATTTCTTCCAGTTCTGTTTCCATGGGAATAGAGTCACCCATTGGCGACGACACGATAACTGCCTCGATGCTGTCATCTTCCACCAGAGTTATACCGGTGTCCATTATTTCCTCAGGGAGCAAGCTGTTGACTTCCGCTGAAACCACCTCCATTTTAGCAGTTGCGGCGGTGATGACCGGAGCAGGTACTGCAATATTTTAAACAGTTATTGGCTTCCAGAAAACATACATTTTCAAAGCTTTATGAATAATATTACCAAAGAAGAAAATACAGTAGGAGAAATTTTTTCAGACTAAAGGTATTGTGCATGCACAAAAGGGATATAATGAAAAATAATAGTTATCAAACCATAACACATTCAGCTGAATCTACTCTCAGAACATCCATCAAACCACCTTGAATCATCCACTGCAATCAAATGAAGCACTGACTTGCCGTGGATTACTAGTTCACTCTTGTCAACACAGTACACAAAGCAGTAATTGTGTCCGTCCTCCCCCAAGGTACCTTGCTCTCAGACGTTTAAGCTTACTGAAATATAAAGCAAGAGCTAAACAGCTTTAAAATTCCAGCAGATGATAACTGCTTTTCTCATACATGTCAACACTGCTTGTCATGCAGGCTGCCTTGCCTAAAGAGGCTTGTTGTCAATACCTGATGTAATGGGTTCACTTTATTCAAAATTCTCACCTTGGAGATCTCAGAAAAGCAGAGAGCAGTCTAGTGATGCTTTAACATCCCCACAAGCTCAATCAGCAGCCTGCCTACCCCAGGACCACACCAAATCCCTGCCCTTCCAAGATGGACAGATAATTCCTCTATACTGGCCAAGAAAAGCGAAGCTCAACACTTTTTTTCCCCTCACTACTCACAAGAAAATATAATGTCTAAACAAATGAAATGTGTTCTAAACACAAAACAATGAACAACCCCTCTGAAAGTAAACAGAATTTTCTAAGCTGACTATGTAAGAGTGACCTATTTATACATAAGAAAAAAAAAACCCTTCAGCAAGATTCAAAGCCACAATAACTTCCCACTAAAGAAAGCTGGAAATGGTCATATCTACCATTACCACTAGAACTACATCACTTTCAGAGACTGAAAACTGATCAGCTTAAATAAGGCACTTTCCCAACTTGCTGATCCCATCAGCATACTTGAGCACTGGACACATGAGCACACTGCATGGTTACATATTCTTGAGTAACATTATAAGCTCAAGAGGACAAAATCATTGCAAATTAAGTATCCTTCTTGCTAAGAAACACAGAGCTGAGTTACTCATAATAAGTAACATTTACAATTAAAGAACTGTGCCACTAAAATCTCTTAAGAAATGCTGAGGTGACATTGATTTGTCCAGTCATTGTGATTCCATTTTGCACAGCAGCTAACTACAGCTGTGTTTCGCCCATAAGGTAGGAGGATGGGGAGAATACCCTTCTATAATCTACCTAATTTCCATGCCAAGCTCAGGAGGCTGCTGATCAGTTACTGTTTCTTGGCAGCCCATGGTCTTCCTGATCATAAAGGGTGCCATCCTGATTCCCTTCACCTCCAGGGTACGAGCCACAACAAATTGCCTTGATACTCAAGAAGCCAAGCTATGAAAGAAATTATCCAGATGACTGACAGTCAAACTCACACACAGCTCACTTATTGGCAGGCATTTAAAGATACAGAATTATCTGATGTCATTGCCAGAAATACCTCGTTTGGAAAGCATTTGTCCCAAAGTAATGCCAGTACAGCTTGCAGCAATGCCAGGCCTAGTAACTAGCACTAGACAAAATACTTTACTCCTAAGGACACACTGGTAATAGTATCGCACTGCTCTCAAAGTCAAATTGGTTAAAGGCATATCAGATTTCACAGATTCTTGTTATATTTTAACAGTATGGCCACAAAGTATTTACATGTATTTAAATATATTAGACAGTTCAACAGTTATTTATATTCTTCATTCTTAAGGTTACACAGCAGTAAATGGCTATTAAATACCTCTAGTTGAAAGGATATTTATATTAAAATGCACCGAGTCAGAGTTTTGAATAGTATTCTGACTTCAAACAAACCACTTGCAAGTCAGAATGCATAAGGAAAAGAAATACATTAATTACATCAAGTTTGGAATAAGAAATTGACAAGTTAAAAGAAAAGAAACATTATGGCCATCACACTGGAGCATTTTATAGCTATTAGATCTCATCATTTTACAGCTGGCTTCCAATAATGTATTCAGGCTCACGTCATCAACAGCATCAAGAACTGCAACACAACCCACTTGTTCTAGGTTTCTTCATCACATATTGGATACGACTGAAATAGATACATGAAGTGCAACAATGAAAATCTCATCCTAGCTATAGGACAGGCAGCTGCCAAAGGCAGCTTCAACATCCATGCAGATTTTATGTCTATGTATTTAGCCAGGATTTCTCAACAGTTGCTGTTTTTCGTGTGGGTTTCCACCCCCTCACCCGTACCCCCTCCAATGCTTTTATAGAAAACAGTTTCCATTCTTCCAGCTCCTCTACTAAAGTGATTTCCAACAGTAAAAGCATGCCCCCCTCTTTTAAGATTCAAACAACTTTGAGATCTTTAAGACAGGGTAGAGAACTATTTTACCTATTAAAAGAAACAACTTGAAAGTTTCTTTCACTTCAGCAATTCAGCTTTAAGTAAGAGCTATACCTACACAGCCCCCAAAAAAGATGCATCACTAAATGTTTACACACATTTAGCAAAAAACCTGAAGAAAAACCAATCTCAACAAAGAAAGGGGATAAGTGTATACCAGAGGGTGAACTCCCCAAAATTCTAGGATCATATTACTAACTAGAAAAATCAATCCTACAAAATAATAGCCATACAACTACACTAAAAGGTATTCACATTATGAAGATTTGTTTAGAAAAAGACTAAGTTCCAGCATAGCTCAGGGCTCACAAACAGCCAAACACATACAGAGAAGTTAGGGACTAAGGCATGTTGTCTGTAAAGTCTTGGAGCAGTAACTTTGAAAAACACTAGGAGGAAGATGGGGACAAAGCTCAGCTGAAGTGAAGCACCTCTGATCATAGTACCCATAGCACAGATCTCTGTAGTTAATATTCACAAAGAATAAACATATATTGTCATAAAGGGCAAAAGGTATTTATAAGGAAGAGGATAAAGAATGCCATTGTTATTGGCAAAAATACAGAATGGCGTCTGACAGGTACCTGTGAAGTTTGATCTACTTTTTCCTTTTCTGTCACTAGATGTCAGTGCAGAATCTTCAAGAAACTAACACCGTTGAAGTGCTGGGATTCATAATACCACCGCCTTTGTTGATAAAACCCCACAAAGCAGCCACACTAAACAGGAAAAAAAGGCAAAATAAGCAATAAAGCATACTGATCTGCAAACAAGGGAGCAAAACGCAAGATATAACGCCTGTATTTTACAGTAACTAACTGCATCTTATTGTATCTCCAGAAATGCCCCTTTTTCACTAATGTAAGAATAGCTAGCCTTCCAGTCCAAAACCACGAGCAGTTCAAGTGCAGCACTTACATGAGTATATGTTATAAAATCATCATTAAAGCTATGTGTATGCACTGCAAGGAACACTCTTCAGAATTCAGATTACACAGAAATAAGGCTGCTGACCAACTATACAGGATGGCCCGAGACGGTGCTGCATGTTAGCAAGGTCATCACAATGAAGTAGTGGACGAAGGGGCTTGTCACCATTTACGGCCCCATGAACAGTCCCCTTCCTATTCAGTTCTTACTACACAGCAGAGGCCTAGCAACACTCAACCATAGGAAGATTCGGGTATAACTTGACAGAACATTGGCCAGACCTGCCTTAAGCCATCAGCAATGTTGATTTTAAACTAAATTCTGAAATGTCATTTTCACCAGAAAAATATGTAAATCAAACCAGCAGCAGCTTTTATATAAGCACCTATCTCGAAGTGCAAAAAACCACACCCCAAAATCAAAAGCCCCATAAATACATTAGGTCCAACACAGCCCCTTAAATAGCAGGGATTATCTTGGGATCAGTAAAACTGTTGCTGCAAGCTAAGCAAATGCTAACTGAAACCCAAGTATCTCCTCTAGATACAGCAGCTAGTAGTTCTTTGAAGCAGGAGTAGATGCACACATTTAAGTGTGGCATTAAAAAGGGCCAGAAAACGCACATTTTCAAACTTTCTGAGCTAAACCCAGCAAAAACCCTTAAAGAGAAGTAGAAAGAGGAATGATCAAACACCACAAAAAATCCCTATGCTCAAGAGGTTACCACTGGTGTGACTGTCCAGGAGACAAATCACATGCAAGTCTAGCACATGTAAAACTAGTTTTATGTCACTATGATAAGATGTAATTGTGACCACATAGTCATTATTACAGTTTTCTTCCTGAGGAATATAATGCAGGATACAGTTTCACAGCTTCAGAAAAACAGAAAGTCAGGATACTTGCATTAAAGGACTTCGAGCATCTCCACACACTTTCTGTGCTGCAAAAGGCCATGTCTTTCTCAAAGATCAGTAATGTTAAGGCAACATCATCAGCCTTTAAGAGAATCAAGGCACATGCCTAATAATTTGCAAAGTGTAAGGGAGAACACCCATAGTTATAATAACTCTTGAGGGATTTACTAAGCAGGAGTGTAGAAGGAGAAATGAGGCTGGAAACTGGGTCAGATGAATGCCAGAAAGCAATAGCGGACAACCAAACATGTAACTCTTCACTGAGTAAAACAGACTCTAAATGTGAATGGGTGTGTGTGTGTGAACCAAAACAGAGTATCACCAGTTAGCTAATAGAAAAGGGATAACATTTGGCGTTTCCTCTGCTGAGAAGAAATGTAGCACCAATATTTCTTTCAAATAAAGGTGGAGCAAGGGACTGTCAGTGGGCTATAACTCAGATTTGAAGATTTCAAAACTCAAAAATCCCACAATATTTGTATAAAGTTATGTTAATAAATTATCAAATTTCTTTTAACTAGTAAAGAGTTTCAAAACCATCATTTAACCCCTAAATCCATCCATCAGAACAAAGGTAAAAGCAGGAGGAAGAAGGGCAATACAGAATGGATCCTTGGTCATTTATGTGAGAAGGATGAGAGAGAAGATGTCAGCCATGTGGAATTAAAGCTGAGGTGCTTAAATGCTTTTCAAATTTTTCAGCTTCTGCTTATCTCCCCTCTCCAAGAGTGGCAATATGTAAACTCAGGAAGGCTGTTGAGCTGAAAAAAATCCAATTTTGGGGGTCTTAAGAGCTTAAGCAGTTTAAAATTACCACTCCGTAAGTGGTTAGAAGATGCCGCAACACAGAGTTCCAAGTATGATCCAGTGGGAACACTGCAGTACCAATTCACTTGCCTGCTCTCATTCCCCTTCCAAATATTACAGCTCTTGGGATGAGGGGGGGGAACCCAAAACACCTTGCAATTATTCAAGCCTGGAACAGTTACTAAGCTTTCCACACTGCTGTTGTTGACGTACAACACTACAAAATATTGACAAGGACAGTTAAAACACAATAAGCCAAAAAAAACCCCACAAAGAGATGATGATCTTTGTAGGCATGCTCTAAAGAAAAACAATCTTTTATGTTTTCAACAATTCCTGTCCTATTGTCTTCAAAACAGAAATGTTTTACCAACATATTGATAAGAAATACACTGCCATCACCACAAAAATCTTTAGCTGATCATACCCAAAGCTTTAGAAGCAATGTGTGCTACATGACTGCATCTTCTTCCTTCACCACAACCGCTACTACAAACATACTTTAAGACTCAGCTATACTGTGACCTGTAGCTGTTTCCCTCACATCAAAATTAATTCTCACATACAAGGAATCACAGCATGCCACCACAGAAATTAGATTATAGGCACTGAATACAAAAGCAATTTTTTTACAATCAAATTAGCAAAGACCTTTGATATAGCACATCACCAAAAATCCCCACAAGTCACAGAGAACCTTTCAGGAAAAACAGAAGCTAGAGAAAAAGAGAAAAAAAAACCACAGCCAAGTCCCTGACGAAAGCAGCACATCATACAAATTGTAAATGGCTGATTTACATTACATGTACATGTGAGTGCATTACTTGATAGAAAAAACAGCATTTTAAAACACTCCAATATCTAACTCCAGATTGGATAACCCCTTCTCACCACAAGAAGAAAATGTTACGTTGCCCAAATGTACCATTAATTACAAAACAAGTTTAGTAAAGAAGAACATTCTAGCTATTGTGAGGTATTGAGTAGTACTACTGAAAAAAACCCAAGCAACCAAAAACTCCACAACAAAACAAAACCCCAGAACCAACAAAACTCCAAGCACTCACCCAGAAACATTACTATCTAGAAAACTAAGCTACTTAAAGGTCAAATTACTTTCCCATGCATGGCTCAGCTGTTACATAGCTCTCACATGCTAGTTATATACCCATTAAGTAGGGAGCAAAACCACACCATTTTACTAATTCCTACATTTCAAGCTATGTCTACATTTCATACATAGATACCCATCTCAATCATCAGTTGACACTTTAAACATTTGCTATTTGGGGCTCACAGCAAGTTGAAAACTTAGACTACCATGTCATTCTGACGATGGAGTCGGATCAGCAAAC
Source organism: Myiopsitta monachus (assembly GCA_017639245.1). NCBI lineage: Eukaryota > Metazoa > Chordata > Aves > Psittaciformes > Psittacidae > Myiopsitta > Myiopsitta monachus. The sequence goes on along the minus strand of CM029917.1, from coordinate 56,222,632 downwards.
TGATGATAAATCTGCTTCTTGAGAGCTACTTAGTACCCTCTTTAAGGTCCTAGTCCTCACCAGTGCTAAATAAATTCCACAGTGTGCTGAAGAGCAAAGGCATTACTATTATGCAAGCACTGCCTGCCAATCTAATGGTGCGACATCATGCAGAAATAAAAGAATATCAATACGTGTGTATTTTTCAAGTGACTGGTATATCCAGGCTAAGAAGGCAGAAATAGACCAGTGATTGGAATAGTCATTTGTGTTCCAACTAACAAATACATTCGGCTGACCACAGAAAGAGATTGCATACACATCTCTTAAAAAGGAGTGTTGAAGGTCACTTTGTCATGGTACGGTTGAAGTCCTAAACACTGCTTGTTTAGAACACACCTTACTTACAGCAACTTTCCACAAAAGCACTAGAAATAACATTCATTGCAGCAGAACACCTCAAAGCAGTTCAGTCTGCTTTCTGTAACTGGAAACAACCTTCTACTTTCAAGCAAGTCTCATGCAAACTAAAAATAAAATAGAAATAAAAAAATCAGAACATTTCCCTTCACCCTTTCCCTTGATTTGTATGCCCATTTCAGTCATTTTTCACAACATACAGTAGCACTAAAGCTGAAAACCAAAACTGCACTGGTGATCTTACTATCATTAAACATATTCTGAAAGTGTTCACTGCCATGAACAATCCAATGTTTAGGTTTGTAGATTCCAGGGTCCTTACATTTAATGAAGCATTTCTAACCTTCTGTTCTATGAAAAATCTGTGGTACGATAAAAAGAAATAACCTGTAAAATTATTTTATTTTCTGCAGTGTTTTGGAGGCCAAACGTAAAGCATTAAGAATCTGAAATTAAAACAATGTAGCAAACTTAGCTTGCCAAAAAAAACCCAAACAACCCAACAAAAAAACAACAAAAAAAACCCAAACCCAAAAAACCAAAACCCACCCAAACAACCCACACCGAAAAAAACCCCAAGAAACAGCAAACTCTGAATGTGAAGAGTACTTATCACTAGGCTCAAGAAACACAGATTTTGGTCTTTTAAATACAGTTTGAAACAAAAGCCTTGCTTTCCAAATTCCAAATGCCTCTTGAATGTGGGGCTACACAAGAATTCAGAACACACAGTGATATCACACCAAGAACACTCTTACAAACAAGTGCAAAACCTGCCATCATGGGGTGGATACAGAGTTTCCCACAGACTTTTGACAGGTGTTATCATATTGGCCACCTTTTAAGATTAGGCTTCCTGCCAGCCATTTCAGCAAGAGTGCATTTAAGCACTGTATTTTATGAGCAAAGGTTCATCACAACAGAATTGTAGCCTAGCAATTTTATTGAGACTCTGCAAATCAGGAAGCACGACGACTATGCAGTGCATTACATGTATATGTCAGTAGTGCAGGCTAGTCAGAAGGTACAATACAGAAGTTAATTCTAACAAAAACACATGTAACACAGTGCAGTATTTCCTTTCCAAAACATATGCTAACATAAGACAGAAAAATGTTTTGCCCTAAGAACTTCATTCCTTATGTGTCTTATGCAAACATATGATTCTTTCCAAAAGTCAGAACAACACAGAGAAGAAAAACATATAAATCTAAGACCATAAACTGTAATGCTTTCAAGGTAGTGCTGTCAAGATATGGACAGCAGCGAAAGCTATTACAGCCAGTATTGCTTTTTAAGCTTCTTGCAGAAATCTAAGTTGGCTTTTTTTCTATTTTTTTAGTCCAGTGGAGCATTTTAAGAAAAGCAAAAATAGTTCAAACATTTATATTGCAGTGACTTGCCACAAAGAAGTGTCTAGCTGCAGATCTCCACAGCTCTACTGGCCTTAAACGTGGCAACACTTAAGAAGAGAATATATTTACTTACAGAAGGACTGAGCTTTAAATAAATACGTAGCCTGCAGGCAAACTGTGACTTGGTTCAGATGCCAAAAAACACTATTACCCCCTTCCTCCTACTTTATTCTCTAGATAAAGCACCTCTGTATTCCTCTTGGCAAAAGCATATTTAAATAATCAGGATTGTGCAATAGCTGACTTGACTTCTATGGAATGAAATTCCACATTAAGATTTTGAGTCAAGAGATCAATTCAATAGGACAAATGGGAATTTCAGTGCAATCTTCATCACAGAATCATGTGGGCCACTGGCAATGCAGGCTTCTCAGACCTCTGAAGTCTCATTTATCTTAATACAAAAGGTTGAAGAGCTTCTGAAACACAAACTGGTTAAGTTTCTCTAGGTGTACATAAAAAAATCTAACAGTTAAGCTTTTGGATAAACATATACACACACAAAAATCTTACAGAGAGAACTAGCCAGAGAAGCATTTCAGAGACTAGGACACACATCATCCCTTACAACCTTTGTTTTCAATACCCTGTAAGTGACACAGATATATTTACTATATCTTACTCTATTCCTGGAGATGCTTTACTCCAGACAGCATACCAATATCACCTAGAAGAAAGGGTTCTTTGCATGTACCCTCCATGCTGTTCCCTATATCCCATTCTGTCCTCAGAGGATACTCTCCCCAATTTGACTTCCATGGCAAACATCCTCTACCACCAGTTGGACAAGTCACCACTACTCTGTCCAAGTTGAAATGGATCCGGAGAGCTCATCTCATTCTCAGAATTAGTAAGATAAGAAACAATGATATGCAAAGCCTTGAAGGTCTTCCTGCATGAGAAAAGTTAGGCTTTTTAATGTTGCAAGATCACCTAGCTTATAGCTTCCCTCTTTGCTACATCTAAGACTAATTTGTATACACAAAAGAAGCTTTTGTCAACTGTGAATTTTTAATTTTGGGGATTGGACTTTAGCAGCGTTGTATATGATGGGACACTGAAGCTGACTTGCAGCCATGGCAGGTTATCTGCTGTGACTCAGCTGACCCAGTCAATCGCTATGCCATCTTAAAGTGCCACATATCCGCAATGAGCTGGACACACCTGAATCAGAGGTTGTCTCAACACCTCAGTAAGTTCCACCAGCATCCAGCTCAGGGCATGTACTCAAACACCTCTTTGTCAAAATGTACAGTCTATCAAAACCAACAAAGCAGCAGCAATGTAACTTATAAATGACAACTTCCTGAAAATTGTATAGCAACTGCATCGTTGAGGGTAGTCTAGGTTCTTATTATCTGGACAGCTAAGAGATAACTTTCTTTCAAGGATAAAACTTACTTTGCAGCCATAAACAAGTATTAGAAGCAGAAGCAAATGTAACAACTAGTGACAGAAGTTAAGAATATTTGTTTAGAATCCAAGAAAACCAAATTGTGAAAGCTGTTTATTCAACCTGTGTCTTATTGCTGACATGACGCAAAAACTCACCTTCCCATTCAACAGAGAAAATGAGCTCTTATTTTTCCCAGTAATAACAGTAAAAACTCACAAGTAGCCTCCCTCTTTCATGTCTTCTGTTTCTTTCCTGGAAGAATCCTATGCAATTATTTTTTTTTCTTCACTGGAAACAGAAGTGACAACCTTTGCTATCAGTGTAGATGATGAATTGACTACAGCATTGTTGGCCCCTCTCTCCTACTGCCAGTTGACACCACTGGCACTAGAACTATTCTTCACAAATGGAAAAAACCACTCTTCATTTAACGTTCTGGACACAAACCCAGCAAACAGAAGACAGAATACACTATATAAAAACACAAGGTTCATGGTTCCCACAGATTCTTGACTGCTTGCTAGTCCAAGCGACACAGAAGACCCACCTACACAAAGCAGAAACAAGCTGTAGTTAAGAGAGGGAAGGTCAATTGTCTGCTTTAGATGATTTCAATGAGGGGAGGGGGGGGGGGGCATGTCTTAGAAACAAATCATTTTATTGGGTCATTTTATAACCAAAACAAAAAAATACTAGTTTATTTCCTTGTTTGCTGCATTTTCCCATTCCTTTTTGCCAAGTACATACAAGCACATGTCAACTATTCCAGAAAGCTGAAATTCAAAGATCAATGGCACAAAAAGATAGGAAATGCAGTTCTTAAAAGTCATGACATTAGACACGTTCTCTCTCATTTGCTAGAAAAGCCTTCATAGAAGCATATACATACCCAAAATTCATCCTTTACTGCTGACATATAATCAAATGAAAGACCACAACTGCACATAGGCAATCTTACTGTACTACAATTCTCCTAATTAACAGCCATTCTTATATTTTGCTCCCATTTAAAAAATGAGTAAAATAGTGTAACTCATTTTATGCATGACCCATTTTTTTTTTTTTACTCTCTGACACTTCACATTTTCTCTTTAAAAGTGAAACATTTGTTTTGTTGTAAGCCGAAGAATTACAAAATCACTCAGCACTGCATTTTTTTTTTTAACAGAGAGTCTTTTGTTTAAGTTTACTGAGATGGAGATTGCCTTAAAACCATACATATCATGAAACCAAAAAAAGATTAATCCATAAGAAAGCTAAGCTCCACAAAACAGAAAACTTAATCATCTAAGACTGCAAACTCACCATTTTTGAACATGTAACAGCAGAATGAAAGCAAATCACTTTAACACAGTAACAAAATATGCATTTGGAACGCCAACAAAATAATTTTAACTCTTTCCTATTCTCTGCAGAAGACAAGGTATGGAGGTAGCTTGTCTGCATGCTTCCCAGAGGATCATGGTTCTAGGTTTATCATATACAGTACCAATGGCAAACCATAGGAAGGAAAAAAGCCAACTGTACTCCTCCTTATCAAATGCTCAATACATAACTAGTGCAAGAATCCTGTATTTTTCTCATCAGTTACAAGGAGTACTAAGAAAATACCAGGTGTTCTTTAGTGCAAATTTAACCATCTATAGTTGCAAAATTCAAAGTAATAGTTCCCAAGGCAACCATAATTTGCTCAAGCAAGACACATCATTCCCTTCCTATTACTCCACATTCTGTTAAGTGAGCACACCCTATGTGATGCATTATACATACAACTGTGAACAGCATATAAGAGGAACGGGCAAGGTGATTAATGTAATAGCTATCAAGTGATGGACATGAGAGTTTTACATTACATAGTTAAAATTTGGGGGTTTTGTTGCTGGGGAGAAAAATTATGTTCATGTCACTACTGCCATGTTTATAATAGAGGTGTTAGCCGTTTTAAAGAATGCTGGAGGAAAAGAAACCAAACCCATAAACAAAACCCAAAGAGCCCCAACCAAATTAACCAACCACTTGTCCACATACCAGTTGTGTGGAAATTCTTTTTCCCTTTGCAAATTTGGGGTAATTTAAGCTTGTATTATAATTCTAAAAGGAAAACTATCAACTAAGAAACTTTCGGTGTCAAACTGGTAATTACATACTAATAAAACAAGCGCCTGCTAAGTTTCTTTTAGGATTCACTGTGAAAAGCATCCTAACAATATCTTTATTGCACTGTTACTTCAAAAAGCATCCTCTGCTACTTTGAACACTGTGTACACATGATCAGCAGCATTACTTTTCTTACACTCCAATTCCCTGTGTGTATTAAGCCAGTGCTACTGCTAAAGCTCTCCTGTCCTCCTTTGGCATCTCCCTGTTAATTTCTGTACAAATATTTTCACTCCTCCTTATGCTAGCAAACATTTATGTAGATGCAATGGCAGCTCAGATGAAGGAACCAAGCTGGGTTAAAGCTAGACATCCAAACCAAACTGTGGGCTGTCACAGGCCACTTTCTCCACACAGCTGATGTTGGTGTTCAACCATGGAAGAAAACTACCCCACAAAGTTGTGAGCCAATTCTGGTAGGTCAGTGTGCTGAGATATCTCAGTTCAAAGTCTATAAGCACCCAAACAGCACTAAGGAACCACACTACAGCCAACGATCCACCTGGGTCATAGTCCTGGAAAAACCCAGGAACCTCCCCCTAGTGTCCCAGCTTGGCATTTATACTCCCTGAACACAGGGAAGAGGAAGAGTACTACCAACTCTCAGTGGTGGCAAAACACAACAGGCCATTTTGTGCTGATTCACTCCAACCTAGACATAAGCCAGGTTTGTTTTAATGCAGATCAGTCCTCAAATGTGGTCTATGCGTAGCTGCTTAAGTGCTTACGAAGCAGAAAAGATGGGGAAAGCATGGAAAAGGAAGAAGCTGCCAGGAAAGACAGGAGCCATCTTCCTCATCAGCAAAGCAGTAACTAGAACTCATGGGATTATAGCAGTGCATAACCACATCTTCTCCCAAATATATCAGAGAGTAAAAATTAGGAAAAAACATTGACAGCAAGTACAGGACTACAAAAGCTGACAGAAAAGCTCTGCCCAGACACTTTAATTAGATTTTAAGCCAGAAAGTTTTTACTTGCTTGCAGATTGTGTCGCCTGTTCCATTCAGAATTTTTGGGAAGAGAAGATTAAGGGATGTAAGCAGACCTGAGATCACTGGGAACTTTTTGATACAAATACTAAAAAATACTCCAACACCAAACCAACCAACCATCAAAAGAACCCAAAAAACTTTTCACAGTAACAGACTCATCTAAAAATGTTGCCAAAACATCCTTCAGACAGGCTTCTCAAATCCATAACAGAAACTGCTGTTACTCCAAAGAAAGAAAACAACTCAGCCAGACCACAGTGATGGTTGAACTTGTATGACAGATCGCAGCAGAGCCCAAAACCAAGGACATAACCCTCATGTGGGTAGCAACATGTTCAATTGCAATAATATGTCTTGTAAAGGGGAATGACACACAAGTTGGAGAGTTAAAGAACCACTAATCTACATCTGGATCTAGAACATGAGAAACCTGAACCTCTTGCATCACGTAGCTATGTGCCCCCGCCGCAGATCAAAGGGTTACTCCAGCAGTCTTGCACAAGAAAAACTTCTATGTTTCCTAATGTTGTCAAGTAAGCAAGCCTAGTCACAGGCTGTACTGAAAGACACATGCTGCAGTGCTGGTTTTGGCTGGGATAGAGTTAATTTTCTTCACAGTAGCTGGTATGGGACTATGTCTTGGATTTTTGTGCTGAAAACAGTCATGAAAATACAGGGATATTTTAGTTATTGCTAAGCAGTGCTTACACAGAGTTAAGACCTTTTCTGCTTCTCTCCTCACTCCACCAGGACAAAAAGCTGGGAGAGGACACAGCAGGGACAGTTGACCTTAACTCACTGAAAGGATATGCCGTATTATATGACATAATGTTCAGTATATAAAGCTGGAGAAAGAAGGAGGAAGAGGGGAATGCTCGATGTTACAGTGACTGCGTTCCCAACTAACTGTTACAAATGATGGATCTCACTTTCTTGGAGATGGCTGAACACCTGCCTGCTGATGGGAAGCAGTGAGTGAATTCCCTGTTTTGTTCTGCTTGTGTGCAAGGCTTTTGCTTTACCTGTTACACTGTCTTTATCTCAACCCATGAGTTTTCTCATTTTGACTCTTCTGTTTCTCTCCCCCCTTCCACAGGAGGAGCAAGTGGCTGTGTGGTGCTTAGTTGCTGGCTGGGGTTAAACCATGACAGCTGCTTACCAGCTCTCTAAGCAACTGTGGAAAGGAAGCCACTCAAATGTAGAGCCTGGCAAAATACAAGCCCTTGAATAAGGAGTTCAAGAAATGTTTCACAGTTCTTGTTGGGTGATCCTTCAGCTAATAATAATAATAATACCCACCCCCAAAAACCATCAAACACCCAAATCCAACTCGTTTCCCCCCAGAAAAACACCAAAAAAACCACAACAGAACCAAACAACTAACCAGCAAAACCCCCCAAACCCCTAAGTTTGTCTCCTAGTTGCTTGTTATGAATCTCATCACTGTAGCATACAAATTCCACAAGACATTGAGATGCACTTTTAACAGTACATGAAGAAAGCACTACCTCTGTAGCACAGGAAGGGAAGAGAAGCACAAGCAGGCCAAGTGATAGATAAGAAAGCACAGTTCATTGCTGAAGCAAGAATCAAACCAGACACCTCCAATCTACCTTACCCCCTACATTATTTTTCTAACAAGTGTAAGGAAAAAGAACCTAAGAGACTTTGACTGCTTTTCAAAACAAAAAAGAAATTATATCCAAACATATGAAACAACGTCTTTAATGCTGAAATTTGACTGCCACACTCCATTTTCCTGTGGTCAGCAGATACCAAACCTGAAACCAGCTAAAGGTTTTTGAGAATTCTAGCTGAAGCATTCAGAGCATTCAGTTACAAACTATCAGAGCTTGGATATCACAAAGTATAAGCAAGTCAAACAAAAGATAGTTCTGGACACACAATCTGAACAATCAACCTTGCATAACAAACTTTTGAAACTTACTGCATTACAACAAGCATGAAGTACTTTTAAATCCATTTGAGAATCTAGGCTGTATTTTCTAATGCACTCTCCAAGCCAGCCCTTGAAGTGCCTGACCTACAGAGCAATATAGCCTAACATCTGTCAGTAGGTTGATACAAGTCTGTACAAAATATGTAACCAATTGCTGACACATATGTAAACTGGGTATCTTGAGGAATAAAAAAAAAAAAAAAAAAAAGACAAGTCTAATGCATTTTATTTTACAGAAGGATTCCCTTAACAGAATACTCAGCTGATATCTTGCTATTATTCTTGTCTCTAATCAGCCAAAGCTATTGCAAATAAGCTAACCACACACACAAGACACTGCCTGTTACTGCCAGCTTTATGTAAACATTGCTAACAATATTCTAAGTTACTTTTCCATATTCAGTATTTTCTACAATAACTGCAATATATTTCAAGCAACTGTTCAGAAGGATGAACCTAATGGAAGGCCATATAAATATCTGTTCTTTCTTCACTTGAAGTCTCAAGTCTGAGAGCTTTCCTCCTGTTCACAATCTTGTTCAATGCCACAGCGCTTTCCAGAACTCAGAACCTCCATCCCAAACATTACGTAATTAGTACACGATGTGCTTCAAAGTCAAGGCCACAAATAATTAGTAACACATTCTGATCGCCAATATACCTCATAACAAGAGCAATGAAAACAGAAGCAGGGACTATCCCAAAAGACAGTCCCGCTAAAGTCACTTCAAACTCAACAGCTTCCTTCAGTTGTGCTGCAGCACACTGAAGGCACAGGTACATCCTTGTACTTGGGAGAATTAAGAAGTGTGGAAAACAAACTATGACGTTTTCACTCCACTCCACTCTGCAAGCAGAGCCTGAGTGAGCATCCCCGAAGAGAAAGGAAGGTCGTCATCACCCTGGTCGAAGTCCAGCACAGACCTGGCAGGTCCTCTGGGGGCAGCCTGGTCCCCCCAACGACCTACACTGGCAAATCAAAAATTGGCGGGGTTGGAAAAGACCTTTAAGCTCATCAAGTCCAACCATTATTCCAGGACTGCCAAGGCCATCACTAAACCATGTCACTAAGTGCCTCGTCTGTTCAGTTCATAAACATTTCCAGAGACAGCGATTCCACCACTGGCCTGAGCAGCCTGTTCCAATGCCTGGCCACCCTTCAGTGAAGAAATTGTTCCCAATACCCAGCGTAAACCACCCCTGGCGCAGCTTTAGGCCGTTATCTCTTGTCCTGTCACTTGTTACTGGGGAGAAGAGACCAACCCCATCTCACTACAACCTCCTGTCAGGTAGCTGTAGAGAGCAGAAACCTGTCGAGAAAAGTGTCTCCGGCCCTAAACCAGCTGCCACCGCGTCCCGTCGCCGCCGCCACAACCGGGGACCTGGGAGTGTCCAGCCCCGAAGGCTCCCCACCGCCCTACACGGGGTCCCGTAGGCCAAAGGAGCTGGGGCCCGCCGGCCCCGGGCCCAGCGAGGCAAGTCCCAGCAGCCGCCACTGTTGGAATCGCACGACGCCGGCGACGGCCGCCGCCGTCCGCCCCGCCGCGATCATTCCCCCCGCCCGACCCCCGGGGCCTCACCTCATCTGCGGGCGGGAGCCGCCGGGCGCCGCCAGCAGCCGCCACCGTATTTCGAAAGATCCGCCATTTTCACCCCGTCACCACCGGCCCCAGCGGCCCGCCCCCGCCGCACCTGCCCCCGCCGGCCCTCCCCGATTTGCCCCACCGCCAAACACCAACTGCTTCCGGACCGGCAGGGAAGGCGGTGGGCTCCGCACGGACCCCAGTTCGAGGAGGAAGCCTCGGCGTCGCCGTCCTCCCCCCGCCCCGCCACCGCTACCGCTCCTCGGGTTCTTTTTAACACCCCCCGCTCCGCCTCAGCTTTGGGCGCAGGTGATCTCAGCAAGCAACCGTGATGAGACCCACCGAGCGGGCACTCTCCGCGGCAGCGGGGCTACCGGAACGCCTGTGCCCGAAATCCTGGGGAGGTCGGCGGGGCCGCCCGGGAGCCCGCCCCACGGCAGGGAGCGCGCCCAGCGGGGCCGGGCCTGTGCCTTTCAGGCGGGAGGAGGTTGTCAGCGCTTTGCCGCTCTCTCCCGGGCTCCGCCACTGCCCCGCCGTCAGCGGGGCTGTGCCCCCACCCGCATCTTCATCCTCCTGCTGCCGCTTTCCCGCCCCTCGCACTCACCGGGCGGGCGGGCGCTCTTCCTTCTCCTCCTCCTCCTCTGCCACTATTGCTATGAATGCTTCTCACCGCCGTCTCCCCTCGCCTTGAGCCGCCGCCGGTCCACTCCCCTCCGCTACCGCTCCCGGCGGCCGTGGCGGCGGCAGCGGCCGGGACGAAGCCGCCGTGTTTGTTCAAAATCACGCGCCCCGCGCCATTCCCCCGCCGCATCCCATAATACTGCGCCTCGCCGCCCTGGCAACCGCCGGCGCGGCGCCCCACCCCGTGCTTCCGGGACCGCCTCCCTGCCCGCTTCCGGGGCCTCCCGCTACACTCGAGGCGGGCCCGGCGCGGCCTGGATTGGGCTGGTGTTGGTTTGGGTTAGAGGCCGTCAACAAGCGTGGTTCTATACGTGTATATGTATATTCATATACATGCCGCTTCGCCGCGCTGAGGGGACGTGTGTGGGGGGGTTGCCTGAGCTTATCCCCCCGGCCGAGTGCTGCCTGGTGCGGGCGCTCCCTGCTCTCCACGTGACCTCGTCGAGGCCCGTCTATCCTGCCGGCGGCGCGGCTCTATGGTAAGAGGAGGTGCGCGTCGCGCCAGGCGAACGGCGGCGGGTCGGCGAAGATGGCGGCCGCTGTGAGGCAGGACCTGGCGCAGCTGATGAACTCCAGTGGTTCGCACAAGGATCTGGCGGGCAAGTGAGTGCTGGCGCCCGGCAGGGAGAGGGGGCGAGCGGCCCTTGGGAGTGGGACGAGGTGGAAAGGAGGCTGCCGGCCCCTGGGCGGGCGAGGTGGCTCTTGCCCCACGGCCGCTCTTCTTTCAATAGAAGAGAGAGAGATTTCGCTTCGTGATTCTGTCATCTTTTGTTTATTTATAGTTTCTAACAATGATCTGCTCTGTGGTGGCGGTGTCCTGGCATAGGCTTGGAGCCTTAGCAACCTCGTGTGTGCCCGCAGCACCTCAGAGCTCGACTGCATCCCCGTCGGCTGCGCGAAACTGATAGGCCAGGGAATTTGTTTTCTGTAGATATGTCAGTAACCACATTATTCTTATTTTCATTAGCTGTGGGTATTTTAGATGGCAAACGTTGGGGTTTGAGCTGCTTGCAGTGCAGTGTGTCATGTACATTTTCTGTCCCCTGAGAATTCGGTCAGATGTCAATCAGTAAACAGAAATTCGCCTGCAGACCAGTTGCTTATTTTCTAGAGAAATTGCTTCACTTTTAGGAGTTCTGTGTAAAAACTTGGAAAGGATCCTCTCAAAATGTGGCTTTGGCATGAATGTAGTACTTAACCAGTATGGCACACGCTGAGGTTATGGCCTAGGCAAAGTGTATTAGCTTTATGCAACATGAAAACTGGAGCTGTCATTTTTGCAGGAATAAACATTTAAAATGCAGAGCCTGTGCCTATGCTCATATCAAGTGGCCATAACATTATTTATGCCCTACTCCCAGTACTGTTTCTCGTTGTCATTGAGTATGGCAATTTGAACATTTGACTAACTTTATTAATTTTAATCCCTGAGTGATGTAATTTTTCTTACTTTTTCTGTGCACTGTCCTAGGGACATGTTTTCTTTTTTAAACTTTAAAATTTACATATATATTCTTAAGATAAGAAAATAATGAACTATGTTATCTGAGAATCTAGTTCTGGGATACCAGTTCCAAGTGAATGTTCCTGACATTTGACCAAACCACTTGGGAATATTCCTACCTCAAGAATATAGAAAATTAAAGTATAAGTAGGGCTCTGACATAGAAAATAATTAAAGAAATGGAACTTGTTAGTGAAAAAGTGCCCTATGAGTGATTATTTATTTATTTATTTATTTATTTTAAATCTGTGGACAGATATCGTCAAATATTGGAAAAAGCCATTCAGCTGTCGGGTGCAGAACAACTCGAAGCTTTGAAAGCTTTTGTAGAAGCAAGTAAGTGCATTTAGTGTAGTTGATCGCGCATTAAGTGAAGGTCACAGGTCTGTAGGATTGCATATTTGTTAACTCTATGGGAGCCTACCTAAGTAAGTGATATTTTGGTCCTGTTGGAACTCAAACACAACTAAAGGAGGAACTATCATCACCACATTCAGAAGTTTAGGGAGAATGGGCTTGCAAACCTTACAAGCGATAACAGCTGTCAGTGTGACAGAGTCAGAAGGTGAAAACACGAAGTAGTCTCTTACATGCTAAAATTTAAATTTAATTGAATGCCAGGTGGTATTTAAACTGACAGCCCCCTTCTTTTCCCATCTTAAATTGGTTTGAAAAACTGTCAAGAAGAAATGATAGCATGGGTTGGTTTTTTTGTGTGTGTTGTATTAGATTTTTGGCTAATAGTATACTTCTATAAATTATACCAGTTGTGATTTTTTTATAGTTAAGAATAAACTTAGTGGAATTTAGCCTAATGGTTTATTTTGTCCAAGATGTTTCAGCAACTGAGAACAGTGATTCAGAATGAAACATTTCTCTAAACTATGAATCAAAGTAATAAATTAATTAATTGTCGGGTTAGAACTCTAGTGACCTCTAGTGTAAATAAACTTTCCAAGAAGGGGAAAAAAAAATCACCCTCTAAAAAACCAAGGAAAATCCCCAAATTTCACATGGATACAGATTTAAAAACTTGAACTACTCAAAATTAATCTAAAAGCAAGATATTGCTTACAGTGAAGGCACTCACAAGCATGGCATCTATCTTGTGTTTTTCTTCCATGCATCTCTGAACCAGTGGTGAACGAAAATGTCAGTCTAGTGATCTCACGTCAGCTACTGACAGACTTCTGTACACATCTTCCAAGTCTTCCTGACAGCACAGCCAAAGAAATTTACCACTTCACCTTGGAAAAAATACAGCCCAGAGTTATTTCATTTGAAGAGCAGGTGAGAGATCAATGACAAGGAATTTTTTGTTTGCAGGCTTGGCTTTGAGATTTTTTTTCCCCTTATCTGCTTATGATTTTAAGTCTTCAAAACAAATGTTCCTACTTAGAGTCCAGTTTTGCATTCCTGTACATGCAAAACCTGAGCTAAATGTAGAGAGTATTTAGGACCTTGCAAAGAGTACAGGACTTTGTCACTTCATCAGGATGCTGGGCATTTAATTCCTCTGCCACAGGAAAATGGCCTCTTACAATGAAACAATGCTTGAGCTACTGGGAGTACTGTTGAGAGACATACTGGTTCTTACTGCATTGCATTTTACACAGCTAAAGGAACAGGCAGGTGATGTAAAGAGAGAAGCATCTTGACAAATAGTTTTTGTTTCAAAATAAATGTGTACATTTCAGCCATAATAATTTTACCAGAAAAAAAAATGTTCTCTTGACTCATGGTTCTAGTTAACTACTGAATGTGCAGCAGTTGTTTTTCAGTTCAGTCCTCGGTTTTGTTATGTGAGCATTCACCATCATCTGAGAGTTTTCACAGATGACGTTGCCATAAAAAGCCTTTAGGATCTAGCATTTGAGAAGAAAAGCAAGGCAGTTTCTATCATGATTTGTATTTGCTTCTCGTTATCTTTTATCTTTTTAATCAGCTTTTACTGTAAGTTTTAACTGAACATGCTTGCCTATATGTTAAAATGATTATGTATAAATTAAATCCAAGACGTCAGATGATTCCTTTTTTTTCTACCCACAGTTTTGCTTATGAAACCCAGATTATAAGCACTGATATTTTACCTGCTGACAGGTGCTCTACAAAGTAGAAGTTTCTGCATTAGGATCTAATCGTAGTTGACCTCATTCATATCTTACAGGCATGGTATGAGGTACAACTGCAAGAAATGGCTTGTGAATCTTGGTGCTCTAGTTCTTGAAAGCCATATGTCATCTTTTTAAAAGCTTTATAAAAGGTTAATACCTATCAGTCCCTGAAGATAAATTCCTTTTAGTTTGTCACAAGCTTAAATGGAAATGCTTCGAACCAGCACTCATATTTAAAAAGCTTGGTATTGAAGTTTGATGCAGGAGTTCCACATGGGACTTCGCATATGGGAAGAGTCGTGTGTGCAGGTTGCTGTGTCTGTGGAGCTGGGGTATTGGTTGAGGGGATTCATGAACAAGAACAAATACTGTGCAGGTTAATACAGAACCATGCAACTTCTATAGCGTTTGCTATTACTTTATTTTTGTTGAGGTTGCTTCAATAAGGCAACATCTTGCATCAATCTATGAGAAAGAAGAAGACTGGAGAAATGCAGCACAAGTATTGGTGGGAATCCCTTTGGAAACAGGGCAAAAGTAAGTGCTGTGCTAGACATAGTTCTGGGTTGTTAGATACATTTGCTTCCTTTCTACTTAACTAGACCAGTGAGTGAGAATTCTGGGGTTGCATATTATTCCAGAGTTTCAGTAGTTGATGCCAAAACTATTGTCAGATGACAAAGGCATAGATTGATGACTGCATGTTTAGAGTAAATAGTTTAGTGGGTCAAAATACTGCACTGGAAGCTTTATAATGTTATTTAGTCTTGTTGATAAAAAGCCTTTTTGATAGTATTTCACAAAACTGCTTCTAAGTTATTGACAGGTTCTTGGAAGGTTGCAGTTCTTCCATGTGTTTGCCTTTACAGTTCACAATGAAGATACAAATTTAAATTGGATATTAACAAATACAGTTGAGGGGTTTTGTGGTGTTTTGCTTCTTTGTGGATTTTTTGGGGTTTTTTTAAGTCTAGAATTCCTTCTGTTACTTTTCTTTGGGTGTCCTTTCTGTCCTCTTTCTCTGTGTCCATGTAGAAGGAATTGCTGTAGCTTTTGCATATTTAGCACCTATTTGTTCCACTTAAAGACTGCTGCTTAACTGAAGCAACCAGTGGCTTAAAAACCCAGTCCACTAAAACCAGTTTATTAGAGTGTATATTTGTCTCTTGGTGGACAGCATTATTTCTGTTGAAGTTTGTAGGAGCCAGTTCTGTATTGGCATTCATCTCAAATTTCCTTACCCTGAACAGAGCATACTAATTTTGTTGTTAAGGATGAAGAAAGCAGGGTAAAGCAAATGTTGCCAAGTGCTCAGGAATCATAATATATGTTTAGAACAGCTAAGAGCAAGGGTAGTTGTGGAGTGACTCTGAGTACTTGCTTTTCTATTTCTCTACAGACAGTACAATGTAGATTATAAACTGGAGACCTACCTGAAAATTGCCAGGCTGTATCTGGAGGATGATGACCCAGTTCAAGCAGAAGCTTACATTAATCGAGCTTCCCTGCTTCAGAATGAATCAACTAACGAACAGCTGCAAATCCATTATAAGGTTGTCTAACTTGCTTTGTTGCTTTCTCTTTCTAAAGAGAGGTGATTCCACATTGAGATGTTTTTATATAGTGCCGCTAAAACTTTCATAATGAGAAAAAAAGAGACAAAGGGAAAAACTTCTAAATGGTTTTGGGAGCTTGAGAGCCACATCTTGGCAATAATTAAACAGCTGACTCCTTACGATTTGAGGATAAGTCTGCAAAGGTTACTTAAATGCCAGCTTTACTGGCATTATTGAAGATAAAACTTAGGCTTCAAAATGTCTGCAATACTGTTGAAAATTTTGCCTCCACTGTTATCTGTAAATCTAAGTAGGGAAATAAATCGCATCCAATAGTAGGAACAAGGGAAACTTCCCCCTCCCCCTGAGTAATTAAGTAGTAAGTCCCATCCATAAAAGTAGCTTTAAGTCTCGAGTAATGAAGTAATTGCTAACCTTTTGTGGGTTTACTGTGTACATAGTTCATACTCTAATTTCTCAAAGCATTTTAGTAACTGGGGTGAGCAGTGATAACTATAGTGTGACATACCAATCAGGAGGTGGTGGTGGTGTTTAACAGTCTGCAACACAAAGGTGTGCCACAAACTCATGAGCTGTAACTTGGGGTGGGGGGATTGTTTTGGTTTGTTGGTTTTTCCTTTTTTTTTCCTCCCACTCTATATTTTAAAGCATGCACTCAGTTGGAAGTGTAAATATTTTCTCTAAGCATTAAGAAAGCTTAAAGGAAGGGAGAGAAGAAAGATCAGATGCTGTTACAGTGCTGAAAGGAAAAAGCAAGGAAAAAGCAAACACTTGAAACGTACAAATTGCTACCTAAGTGCTAGCTGTCAATGTCAGTAGTGAAGGGGAAGTTTATGTAAGTACAGTGTCAGCTGTACAGTATTTCATTTAGTTAGTTTCTGGCATTTAGACATTTGCAGTGTTTAACATGTGAATAGTGCTGGGATATGCACTTTCAATTGCTTTCCTTGATGCTTTAGCAAGGGCTTTGCAAGTCAAGCTAATCATTCAAAGACACAGATTTCCCTAAGATGCAGTAAAGCAATATTTATGGGAGCTGTCACTTGATAATGTGGCAATTTATACACCCTTATATTATGCAGCCACCCCTGTTATTTTTATCTGAGACATGTTTTCTTTCTAGGTTTGCTATGCTCGAGTTCTTGATTACAGAAGAAAGTTCATTGAGGCTGCCCAAAGATACAATGAGCTGTCCTATAAGAGCATAGTCCATGAAACTGAGCGACTGGAGGCATTAAAGCATGCTTTGCATTGTACTATTTTGGCATCAGCAGGTAAAATACATGGTACATTTTTGTATGAAAGACCCAGCATAGGTATTTCATATCCCGTGAAGCAAGTCAGCTTATGTATTACTTGTAGGGAGAGATCTTGTCTCTAAATTTGGTGAGGAATACATAATTGTAAACATGGTGTCAGAATTACCTGTTGGCATACTGTTAATGCAGTTGGATTAGTTCTGTGTCTTTGCTAGTGATAAGGTGGCATCTTGGCTAAAGATGCAAAAGATGGTCAGTGTTTTAGCAAACTGATTTTGAACTGAACACAAGAGTTTCTTCTTTGGTAGAGCTTTGTTGGTTAATTACATTTATTGAGGAAAAAATCATGATAACTCTCTGTTGTTTACCTCTAAATACTCAATGTTTTCATGATCATTTAGGAGGATTCTTCTTGACTTTCCTAGGACAGCAGCGTTCTCGCATGCTTGCTACACTGTTCAAGGATGAGAGATGCCAGCAGCTGGCAGCCTATGGGATCTTGGAGAAAATGTATCTTGACAGGATTATTCGTGGAAATCAACTGCAAGAGTTTGCAGCTATGCTAATGCCTCACCAGAAAGCAACTACAGCTGATGGTACATATTTCTCTAAAGCCTCATAGTGCTAAGTCTGTCATCCACAGGAGTTAGATTTGCCCAATGCAGTCAAGAAGCGTGATGGAAAAGAATTTAATATTGCTTATGTGGTTATTTCAGAATTATTTCCCAACATGTTACCCTCGGTATAGTTTAATAGTAAAGCTTCTTAGCCATAGTTGATCTTTCTCATTGGCTATTAAGGTTTTGAAATATTCTTCCTGAAGATAATTTGTGAAATTGTTTTTTCTCTGTCCATGTACAGTCCTCTTCACTGACAACCTCCCGGGGTTTATAACCCTTCCTTATACTTTAAGTCTCTGTCCTTTTGAACTTCTCCAATTCTAAGGCACTGTTATAAATAGGATGCCTAGAAACATGTGATATGCATGGAGCCCTAAATGGTCTGTACAGATGGTAAATTTATTTGAACTGCTTCCTGACTTGATTGGAACATGACAGATAGTGAGGGTGTGACTTGGACCTCACACTCTCCAAATCTTTTTCTGATCTATTTCACTGACGTATTAGCCCTGTTCTTGTAACCTCTGAACAGTAAGAAATATGTGAAGTAGTGACTTCACTGAAATCTTAAAAACTCTGGCCTCAATTTTCTGAATTAGAAGAATATTGAAGTGGAAAAATACATAAGCACGAAGCACCTCTTAATCAGGAAACCCTTCCTAATGAACAATGCTCATTGATTAAGGACAAATAAACAACTGTGCAATCACGGAGGTGAAAACTGATTAAAGGTGCTTACTAACAATAAGCTGCACCAATTTCCTTGGGTGAATTTGTGGCTGTCCATGTAAGTTAAAGAATGTAGGTTAGTTGGTATTTAATAATGTGCTTATCTTCAACTGAAGGTTGTGGGGCAAATGAGTTAAATTGTTAAGAAGAGAGAAATTGCATGAAGGTTTATCAACATAAAAGCATATCAAGGGACTGATTAATTTTACTCCTAAGTACTGTAATGAATAAAAGAAATGTGATGGTCTTTCCATTTGGCAAGCTAGGGACTGATCACAGAAGGTAAAACTCCCTCATATCTGATGCTGAGTCTTGTAGGAAAACCAAGGCTCCTCTAGAAATTAAATAAAAGGGTTTAATCTACCTTTCTTAAAATCAACCACATTATCCGCCATCCATTTTCTGTTACTTTCCTCTGCATAACAGAACACTGATGCAAGGCAGATGCATCTTGACCTTACGCACACATAACCCCTTTGTTTTCCATTTGCTCTACAGTATAAACCAAATATTTCAGTCTTACAGTAATGAATTTTTTTCCTCATCTAACCCCTAAGGTTCCAGTATCCTGGACAGAGCTGTTATTGAACACAACTTACTGTCTGCAAGCAAACTTTACAACAACATTACTTTTGAAGAGCTTGGAGCTTTACTAGAGATCCCTGCAGCTAAGGTATCAGTTTTCTACAACTTGTAAAAACAAGCATCAGAGACATGAGAAAACAACTGTAGTAAATATTAGGTAAACAAGTTAAATAATGAGAATATATTATGAGGAAAATTGAATATCTAGCACACTGTATGAGAAGGAAAGGTACATGATGTGGAATGAACAATAGAGGAGTTAGATCCGCTGATAGTATGTCTAATCATTTCATAATTCATGTTGTTGGTGGGGCCCCAACCCCAGCATATGGAGATGTTGAAAAACCTGTAAGGGCTATTAAGTCTTAATAATTTTAAACTTGTTTCAGAATTGAAGAAGTTTCTAACATCTTTCTTCTGTTACTTCAGGCGGAAAAGATAGCATCTCAGATGATAACGGAGGGTCGCATGAATGGATTCATTGATCAGATTGACGGAATTGTTCATTTTGAGAGTAAGTTACACCCCAGTAATCTATTCGTTTAAGCACCAGACACAGTGAGCTTTTTGAGTTCTTGCATCACAGGGTAAGAAAATTGCATTTCTTAGTATCGTGTCTGAAGCGAGCTTGCTACGTCATACTGTGGCCAGGAGGTGGCAGAATTTGCCGTAACGGAGGGCCACACTTCGCCCATTCTCCCTACCATGAGTTCTCTTAACCGCTGGAAAGTGGGAATTCATTCCATCAGTCTCCATGTAAGAGCCCGTTTACCAGGAAGTTTCCTGTTCAATTCTACTTTGCAATGCAGGAGTTAGGCTTCTGACAGGCAGCCAAAATCATTATAGCTTTTGAATAAAAAAATTAGTATGATGTAGCTGCCAGGAGTGTGTTCCTCTTTGAGATATGTGGGGGCAGTGGCAGAAGACAATTGCAGTTGAAAAGGCAAGGTAATCACTAAGATTTACATTGTTTTGTACGGCTTTTGTTTGATGTTTGTTGGGGTTTGTTTGTTTGTTTGTTTTTCCAGCTCGTGAAGCTTTGCCAACCTGGGACAAGCAGATTCAGTCATTGTGTTTCCAGGTTAATAACCTGCTGGAGAAGATAAGTCAGACAGCTCCAGAATGGACAGCGCAGGCAATGGAGGCCCAGATGGCTCAGTGACTGTACAGCCATTGTTTGAATGGAGGCATTCAACCACCTGCTGTGCTGGAAGAGGGGAACTGATTAGGGCTGTGAACCAAATGAATAAACCACTTCATTTTCACACCTTCTGCTTTCACTTCTGGCTTAGGACACAGTTAGGTGATACCATGTTTGGTGTGACAGTCCTCCAGTTCCCTGGGCATAGAATGATGCTGTTGCTGCCTCTGCATTGCACTGTGCTGTCCTGAAAGCTGTGGTTTATACATAAGAGCAGCTGTGATGTCTTCAGCAAACTTTGGTTTTGGTTTATTTTTTTTCTCCACTGTTTTGCTATAGCTTTGTACCCTCTTACTTCATAAAATGCTTGTTCTGCTGTGAAAATAAATGTGCCATGTTTCTTTTAGTTGTAATTATTCTAATAAAGGCTGGAATGAGCCTCTTGGTTTATGTGGTGCAGGGGATTTTTTTACTTTTTTTTTTTTCCCCCCCTTAAACAGTAACTTGAAATAAGTTGAATTTTTGGAATTACCAGTTCTAGCCCCTGAAAATGTTAAATGAAAACCAGCTTTTTTCCTTCCGTGTTCATAAAACTCAAGTCTGGAATCTTAACTGAATAAAATACCCTTTGCATTAGTGAGCAGGGCACAGTTACCTGTGCAGAGAGATGGAGTAAAGACCAGTTTTCCCAAGTTGTCGAAATTACATGGTAAGTGATGAGAACATAGCACATGCCAAATGAGGTAAGCCGAGTATGCTCTTTGTTTTATTTTCTAGGTCAGTATGAATTGGTAATTTAACAAAAGCATCCATAGTGGTTTATTTGGAACTGGAGGTATAAGAAGAAACTTAACTGGTGGGGATTCTGCACTATAGAAGATTAAACACCTGAAACTGGAGTGGCTGGAGAATACTG
Organism: Myiopsitta monachus; assembly: GCA_017639245.1. Classification (NCBI taxonomy): domain Eukaryota; kingdom Metazoa; phylum Chordata; class Aves; order Psittaciformes; family Psittacidae; genus Myiopsitta; species Myiopsitta monachus. The sequence continues at coordinate 56,201,601 of CM029917.1, read as the reverse complement.
TGCAGATTACTTACAACTAGGTAAAGGTAGCACGTAGGTAGGGCTAATCTGAAAAGTTTATGCATGGGAAGGAGGTATCACAGTGGTCATCTGATGTTTGTCAGCCTGGAGTTGTGCGCTCTTCACCCATCCTTACAGACTGCCACACTGTCTTGTGTGATTTCCTGAAGAGGTTTTCACAGCTCTTCTGGTAATGGAGAGTCAAGGCAGAGTTTCATCAATAGTTGTTCCTGTTTAGAGGTTATGTCCTACTTTGTGGTCATCCTGTTGAGGTTGTAATTCTGGCTTTGATGTGAATTACATTGGCTCCTTTTTCATTTCAGTCAAGTTATGACACTATTTATGAGGTTTCAATCTTCGGTTCATCCTGGGCTTTTTGTCTCAAAATTTGTAGGATGTTGATGTCTTTGAGTCAAAGGTTTTGGCTTAATCCATAACTCCGGTGCCTTGATTTTAATTCCACAACCACTCCCTTCCCCCCCCCCCCCTTTCTTTTTTTATCCTGTTTGTGTATTTAGGATTTAGGTTAGTAGTGCTGCTAGATATTTAGGAAAGCCATGAGCCAAGTGATGGGTGGTTCATCCATAAATAAAATGCACTTCTGTCAACCTAGCAGGTGACACTTCTGAGTCCTGAAACTACTGAGCAAGTAAGTTACTCCTGGGTGGTAGCATCATCTAGTTTCTCTGAGGGGGAATGGTGGCACAGCAGCTGTGGGAGCAGGAGGAAACTGCCCACTCTAGACATCTAAAGTTCGCACTAAAAGAGCAGGGGTAGGTTTTCTAGGTCCTTATTACACATAGAGGTTGGGTGGCTGTTGTCCTTCAGTTTGGGCTGACATGGTCCAGTATAAGGGTCTCTGTCTACTAGGGATGGTGTCTGGCACTGGACCTTCACCTCAAATACCCACAGGGGTCATCTGTCTTACTAAAGAGCCTCCTCTCTTACTCTCTAACAGAAGCTGTGAATAATTTATTGACAATGGGAGAAATACTGGTAGATGGCAATTAAGGCCAAGCTGACCATCAGCAAGTCCTGAGTGTGCTGTACATATCTTTGCTGTACTGGTTTTTCCAAGGCAACTGTGTCAAAGCTCAGAGCTAGCTTTGGCAGTTCATTGGCAAGATTCTTTTATTTCCAGATGACCTTTTTTCTTCTCAACTCTCCCAATTACTTTAAAGGCAGCTACAGAGTCAAAACCTATGTGGACAGTGTAATACTTGTCTAGGTTGGATGGGGCTTTGAGCAACCTGGTCTAGTGGAAGGTGTCCTTGCCCGTGGTAGAGGAGTTGGAACTAGATGAGCTTTAGGGTCCCTTCTAACTCAAGCAGTTCTATGATTCTATACACAGTATCTAAGTAGTAATTACTTGAGTAGTAATCTAATCTAGTATCAGCAGAAAAAATATTATTCAAAAAAATTGTGATTAGGCTTTCGATCAGTTCATTGAAGTGCAGGGACTTACCATAATTAAAACAAACTTTAAGTGATGCGGTAAATTCACTCCCTTAACTAGTCATACCTTTACATCTTGAGATTTGCAGTGTAATCTTAGCAGCAGTTCTACAGAGCTCAGACATTCTGTCTCATGTCTTCAGAGCAGGTCCATTTTTTTTTTCCCTTGCTTACCCAGAAATTTGCTTATGTTTTGACTTTGTTTATATTCTTTTACTCTGGAATACTTCAGTGACCCATGGAACTTATGTTATTATTTGGGGTTAAATTGGATGCACAAGCTCTTGTCTGTTGATTCCTACAGGGAGATGAATTCATGGGTTTGCAATCACAGAAATTTAGCCTTATTACAGTATAATATTCATTGCCAAGATTTTACTCATTTCACCGATCCAATCAGGGAGAAAAAAAAAACATTTTCAGAGTCATCTAAATATGAAAACAACATTTGTAGAGGAAACCACCGTTTCCTAAACAATACCAAACAAGGAGGTTTTGCTTATTACTGAAACTGACATAGGAAAAAGAGCAGCCTGAAAGTTTGATATTTGCTACTAGTAAGTATGTTAACAGAACTCTCTCTCTCAAAAAAAAAAAAGGGGGGGGGGAACATTCAGTGATACTGGCATTCACAGAATTTTAATAGATTTAGATACTCTTTTTCCATTTCTGCTGTTGATGTTTTAAAAAAACATCAGTCTTCAGAGGTTTTTATGCTTTGTCATCTCCATTCTGCTGGAATCCATTCATTCAAGTGCATATCTGGCTGCGTACCTTGGATTGAAGCAACTTCACGTATTTCAGTTCTCTAACATTACGGAGAGAAAATTGAGTTGGATGACGAAGCAAACATCCCTCAAGAAAGGAATGCATGAGGAGGTCAAGCTCAGGGTGACATCACATCACTGTTTTTTCAAGTAATTTTACAGAAGCAAGTACTTATTATCAAATCAAATTCTGTAATATAAGAAAGAGCACAGACAGCATGTACACTTGCTATATTTACTATACTTCTCTAGATTCATAAAGAGGTGTCTTGTTTCAAGGCACCTTGCCACTACAACTGAGTAAGAAACTGACATGAGTCTCAATTATAATGTTATTCTTTAGTATGAAAAATTCTTGCATATGTTGGTCCAACAGCATCAGAAAAGGAAGAGCAAAATGGTGATATATATGGTGTTCCTTTTCAAGCTGAAGAGTATTTTGGCCACATATTTTCATGTGAAATTACTTGGTACTAAGTTCAGAGTGCTACTGACTGAGAATCTTTTCTCCCTTCAAGAGAAATATGGACATAGTCACTATTAGTCTAGAGCTTGTTGTTTTTCTTCTTACTTACAGATTATTTTTTTTTAAGTATATATATATAAATAAAAGCAAGTCACATTGACCTCTACATACAGCTCTGCTCTTGGGAGCATGCCTGTTGCAGTTGGAGGTGTGCTATGTGTGTCATTCATATACATCCCCATTTAGGGCATTTGCTGCTGCACTCTGCTACTTAAGGGAGAAGACAGCTCTAAAAAGCTGTAACAGGGTGTATTCATAGCTGTTATGTGGAGTTTTTTGTCTCCTTGTGGGCCAGGAATGACCTCTGCAAAGTAATGTACACATCTACTGAACCACTTCTGAGAGGAGAAGCCTAAGCGGCCAACTCTAGCCTCAAAACCAAGATGACCTTTGGTGGTCAGCTAACAAAACACGTGAACAGAGCAGCGCTAACCCCTCTGAGCTCACCATTGCTGACCCGGATATCATTCTTGCTTCAGCCTTGCCTTAATGCATGACCTAAAACCAGCAGCTCTCCACTAGATGGAGAGCTAAGTACACCGATGTAGAGGCCTCAGCCCTTGAGGCAGACTGCTAGCAAATTCCCGGTTTCATTTTGTGTTTAAACTGTGTTCACGTGTAGCAAGCAGAGAAGAACAAATTAATCAACCTCCTGGCTTTTTAGATTTCTGAGCCTTTACTTGTACTCAAAAAGTATTATAAAGCTGGCTTCCCACATGCGTGGCTTAGGCTGTACTTCTGTACTTCAACTATTGGATCACTTGATACCAGAAAGTTTTCCCTCCACTAGAGGAAAAAATGGCAGGAACAGAATTTCACTCAGAATAAGGAAGTAAACACTACCACTGGGCTTTGCAGACTGATTCTAACAAATATAATGTTTTAAGTGTAGTGAGGTGTGGTTAGTGTATTTGTTTCAAGAAGAGGATAGTCAGCAATTTTTTTTTAGTATCTTTTTTTCATTATTAGGGTTTTTTTTTATGTCACCCTAAACTATTCAGTTGTTTTATCTAAAATTATAGGAAGAAAAAAGATCCTTGTAGTCAGTGTTTTGTTGTTTCCCATATTGCTTGCTACATTTTGGGTTTTTTAGGGAAGGGTGTTTCTGAATCTGGAGACTTTTGTGGTGGGTCTTCAGTGGAGAGTAGGCTGCTGAATAGTATTAGGCTTGCTTTTAGCTACCTGCATCTTTATCAGTATGTTAATTATGTTTGTGGGAGAACTGATAATATGTCTCTGATGTATTTGTATGTGGTAAAGGGAGGTCTGAAAGATGATTTTGTACATAATTAGGGAAGGTTTAAAGTATTCAACCTGTTCCACTCTTGTTTTTATTTAAGGAACAGTTTATCAACTATGCTGAGTTGATTCAAGTGCACATCCATTACACTGTTTGCCTGAAACAATGCAGGAAGCTAGCTGACCATGTGTCTCACAAGTTTGGTAGCTTCTTCTGAACATCAGTGTTTAAGAACAAAGTAAGTTGTCTTTCATACATATGTACATTCAGCATTTGCTGGTTTTTGCTTTCACTAATGCAAAATCTATTTAGTTTCATTTTTTTTTATTAAATGGAAGAAGAAATTCTTTGCTTTAATATTACTACCATGACCAGATTGCCAGTGTACATATTCTGGGCTAAATCTGAAGTGCTTCATAATTTCCTATGTGCTTGTTACCATGCTATAAAGCAAGCAATTGGTAAAATACTTTCACAGCATAGCATGCATGGAATGGTTTTGGGAATGATTGAGGAAAACATGCATTAACAGCATGTATTAACACTTATCACATAATTCAGGGTGACATCTGGCATGGTTGTCTTTTTGTTGGCTTTCAAATGCTGTAATCAGCCTTGCAACTTCTATACTTAAGGGGACACGGCATGCTTCCATTTTTGTCTTCAAAGAATGATATTGTGAGTACCTGATCATTTCTGTAATCAAAACACGGGGCTGCTGCTGTGACTTTGCTTTCACAACCTGCGCTGCAGTTACACACCTGAGTGCCATTAAGGCACCATGTAACAATTTGCAGTAATTGTTACTGAGTGTTTTCAAGGCCAGGAAGCATGAAGATTGCGTTCTTCAGCATATTCTGCTTAGCTAGGCTCTGCTATATATATGAACAGCAGTGCCAAGTTGCTGTACTAACTATAAAATTGGAAGAAAATTGTAAGGTGTAGTATTCTGTAACTGTTTCATATGGTTAAAATCCCCTACCAGCTATAATACTCTGCTCTGATGAATGGGAAATAATAACTTCCTATAGTTACAACTGCCTTGTTTAACTATGTTGGGTATGGTATTTTGTTGCGGCTCCTTATAACCTCCAGCGCTCTAGGGAGTAATATGACTAGGTTTTTGTTCCTTGAATTAGTGCATTTATTATCTGGAAACAGGTAACTGTGGTTATGTATTTCTGCTTTACAGTAGTGGTTCAAAACAGGGAGGGACAGTTGGAGAGTTTTTTGAAGTACCACAGTCTTTGTAAGATGACTTGTCATTTGAATGTGCTCCAAGCCTGTGCTGTTCCCTTTTTTGTCATCTCCTTTTTGGAAGTGAAGTGCATCCTGAGATACAGCTCCCATTGTTCCCCAGGTGAGATGCCAGGCCTCTTTCAAAGTATATACTCAATGTGTATACTTGAGAAAGTATATACATTGAATAATCATAAAGACTCAGGGATTGAGAAAAATTATATATTAGAAATGAAAAAAGGTAGTGCTTGTTTGTTCTCACCTGTGTTGTGTTACGCTATTCACGTTCACTGTACAGCACTGTGGGGACTGGAAACATTGATGTGGTGTGATATAGTTTAGAGCTTTAAATGAAGGCTAGTACAGAAAAAAGTTGAGGCAGGAACATTCAAGAGTATATGGTAGTGGGAGGCTGGATTCTTAAACACAGTTCCAAGTCTGCCATGTAAGGAAGCTACTAGAACTGTTTTCAAAAAGGTTGAGTTCAGGTTATTTTGATGCTAAGAAGTTTTAAATCCTTAAAAACATATCCAAGCTTGATCCTAGTTCATAGGTTTTGTTCAGCACAGAGAAGAAAAGGCAGTAAAAGGGGGTATATGTTGAATAAAAAGTTGCTCAACATAACCATAAAGCCTAAAGGCTTTTTTACAAACTTTTTGAGGACAGAAGCTATATATATAACAAAAGCTGTAGCTTGATATAAGACATTTAATTTTGCTTAAAGCAGTGCTGAAAGATGCAGCTGGAAATCTAAACCTACCTTTGTAAGTCTCCTTTACCAGCCACTGACTAATATCTTTGACCTATGGGCTTTTAATAATGGAGTTCAATAGCTGTTCCCTGAACCTGAAGGCATCTTCTATGACTAGATGCTTTTTTTTTTCTGTGCAGAATAAAGATTAACACACAGGGGAGGATTAGAAGAGAGTGGAATATTACAACTACCCTGGAGGCTCTGCATGGGTAGAAGCTAGCTGGGAATTCAGAACACACACCCAGACAGTGGGGCTGATATGTGCACAGCCTGAAAAGGTATATTTGTACTGTAGAGGTAATTGAAGACCCAAGACGGGATCAGAAGGACTTCTGCTGGTCTGTGAAAAAGGTGCCGCAATTTGTACAGCAAAAAAAAAAAGCCCTTCTTACCTATTCCAGTTTTAATTTGTTTTTTGTAAGTGTTGTTTTTAGCTGAAATTTGCCTTTGAGATTTTAAGTGACATTTCTCCTCTTTGTGAAGAGCCAAACAGAAGTTAATTGATCACTGGACTGGGAGCTCATATTAGTTTAGGGATCATCAGTAGGCTTGCTATCCTGTCAGTAGTTCCAGATATATCAAAAGTGAAATGAAATTCACTCAATAAAGAATTACAGGATGGGAATGTATTAGTATAAGTCAATATGGCTTTAAAGAAAACAGATGCTAGCAAACAAGCCATGTGGTGTTTCTTAAGTTGAAAGACTAGGGTTGGAAAAGTAATTGTGCAGGTGCAGTAGGATTTGGGTGGCAAGAGGTACTCAAATTCTCAGCTTCACAGGAGATTGTGATTTGCAAAGTTAGCTGATAGGATAAGAGTTGGTGGACTGATTTAATTCTCGTTATCGATTCAGGAATCCTTACTGTCTGAAGGCTTTTTTTAGGGGGGAAAAAAAAAATAATCTTTCTTACAGAAAGATTGGTTTATCAGCTGTAATTCTGCATCACACTGGACTTTTGTGTATTTTTAATTAAAAAAAGGCAATTTACAATTTGATTACATGTCCTGACATGCAGTTTATTTCATAGAATCATAGAATAGTTAGGGTTGGAAAGGACCTTAAGATCATCTAGTTCCAACCCCCCTGCCATGGGCAGGGACACCTCACACTAAACCATGCCACCCAAGGCTATGTCCAACCCAGCCTTGAACACCGCCAGCAATGGAGCATTCACAACTTCCCTAGGCAACCCATTCCAGTGCCTCACCACCCTCACAGTAAAGAATTTCTTCCTCATATCCAATCTAAACTTCCCCTGTTTAAGTTTGAACCCGTTACCCCTTGTCCTATCACCACAGTCCCTAATGAAGAGTCCCTCCTCAGCATCCCTATAGGCCCCCTTCAGATACTGGAAGGCTGCTATGAGGTCTCCACGCAGCCTTCTCTTCTTCAGGCTGAAAAGCCCCAATTTTCTCATCCTATCTTCATACAGGGAGGTGCTCCAGTCCCCTGATCATCCTGGTGGCCCTCCTCTGGACTTGTTCCAACAGTTCCATATCCTTTTGATGTTGGTGACACCAGAACTGCACACAATACTCCAAGTGAGGTCTCACAAGAACGGAGTAGAGGGGCAGGATCACCTCTCTTGACCTGCTGGTGATGCTCCTTTCTATGCAGCCCAGGATATGGTTGGCTTTCTGGGCTACAAGCTCACACTGCCAACAGACCTAGTCTTATCCTGATCTTGCTTTTGATGCTGTGTCACAACAGATCTCTCATTGCCAAGCTCCTGTGTGCACCATACTGGGCTGAGGAATACTACTGCAGCATGTGGGGTAGACACCTTGGGGCTGCTGCTGGTAGGAAGAGGGCTGGCAGAAAACAGTCTTGCTTGTGTTGAAGGGTTATTATAAACCCACCCGTCCATCCTGTTTTCAAACATGGCCCTGCAGATATTTAGGTCTGTTTATACATATGGAAGCTGGGAGGGAAGTAGGAATTGGACAGAGTAAGAACGGGCAGAACTGTAGGTGGTTAAAGAGAAAGTCAGGTTTGCTTTGCATATACGCTGTATTTAATTGTTTTAGATAAGGCTGTTAAGGACAAATTCTGTACTCTATAGTGTGCACTGAGTGGATGGCTTGATTCCTACAGATGGCTGGGTTTGGACGTTTCTTTTACTAAGGTACTGTAATTGCCGTGTTGTTCTCTGGTGGCTTATTTGTACTCAAATATAATGCTAGGAGACAGATACCAGCCAGCTGCTACCTGTTCCTGAGGGTCTAAAGCCATTATGATAGTTAAAGGAGAAGATGGTTAATGATGCTCCATGTCCTCCTCCAAGCTAGTTATTTCGTTTCCCACATTTGTGGAGTTGGCAGCCATTTTCTTCCTTTGTTCACATATTGCAATTGTTTCTGGCTGCTATCAGCATCAATAGTGGCATTAGCTTGTATTGCAACAGGAGAGAATCTATGCAGATGGTTAGTTCTTCTTTCTCACCAGAAGACAGCAATCAATTTCTAAGCCTCTGGGGCTAGCAGAACAAATCATTGCGTTTTCACAAAATAAGAGATATTCTATTTTGGTGAGAAGTCCCTTGTACTTAGCTGGATCGATTTCCTGAGAGAAACATAAAGTCAGCTTAGGGGTTCTGCAAGTTAGGTGCAGTGCATGGGAAGGGAGTGAGTTGTCTCATGTTTTAAGGGCTTCAGAAACTAAACATTACCTCTGTCTCACAGCAGATGTAACTGGGCTGTAGTGGGTGTAGAGGCCTTCTCTCATCACCTGCGCATCTCATGCAGGTAACCAGTCTTACTATTCTTCTACACTAAGCATGGACACTTCATGCAATTTGCAGTCAGTGGTGGGCAGTAAATCTGATGCAATCATAATTGCTTTCTGAGCAGCTGTTGCAGACTTTGCCCTTAAAGAAATGTGTCTGGGGGAGCTGAAGAGTAGGCCTTGTCTTTCAACTCAGAGTTAATCTTTTAAGCTAACTCTGAGATACCTTCCAAAGTGGACAACTGATTAAAAAATTCCCAGAACAATGAAAATGAGGTCATCAGGATAAAGAGAACAAGACTGTACAGGGCAGGACTTTTCCTGTAATTGACTATTTGTTCTCATGGTGAACAGAGTTTTGCACTAAGGGTAGTTGTGCTTTACAGGCAGTTTGATCTTCTGTGTTGGCCTCATGGCAAACAGAAAGCTGTTTGACGTTCACTGATTCAGGACACAGATAGCAACTGCTGTACTCAGACTGTCTCAGCCAGGTAAATAGCCTTTTGTGAAAACAGCATGTTCTCTGCTATTATTTTTGGGTGTTCACTAACTCTTTTGTACGCTAGGTGCAGTTATAAACCTTGTCCTGTGTCATCCCTGTTAAACAGGGTCTGGTGAGCTGTGTGTGCCTGGGACATGTGCCCTGGATGTGCACAGGGTACTATGTTTTCCCCAGTAGCATTCATGGAGTTATAAATATGCCCCGAAGTGCTACAGATAGGCAAGAGTAACTTAACCTTTTTTTCCAAGGGGTAGCCCATGAGGGGAGAGCCCAGCTTGAGTTAGCAGAACCGTACTTCTCAAAGCTCGCGTTGGGGCATATTTTGACACTACTTTCACAGAATTATATCAGCATGGGCCTAATTCTGAGCAAGTGAGTAATGTCCGGTGGAATGGATCACAAGCACGTGCAGCAGAAGCTAGTTAGGAAACCAACTGAAAATATCCTGTCAGATTACTCAGTAGCACAAATGGCTGCTCTAAAATGGCATTGGGTTTAATACCTGAAATGTTCTCTGATCTACATTCCATTAAAAAGTTATTCTTTAAACTCATTAGTTGTTTTCGGGCATGTCTTAAAGAATCAATCACGTGCAGTATTGTTCTGGCTTGTGATAAAGGCTTTTCTTTACTGCTGTGCATGGGGTATGTTTTATTCATGTTTTCCATGCAGTTGGTTTTTTGTCTCCTGGAAATGGCTGTTATGCATGGTGACCAGGAGAGCTACCTGGTGTCTAAACTGCATCTCCACACCTGTGTGTGTGAAATAACTGAGTAGTTTTCCTTAATGAGCAGCTGAATCCCGCAGTGGAAGTTTCCAGTGCAAGGAGAAAAACTATGCCAGCAGGACATGGCAAGCTGCTGTTGTATCTTGTTCTGTCCATTAGACAGTTATTCCTATGGGAATTCCTCCAAGTCAAAGAGCAGGAGAGGAAGCGGTGCCAACCCTCACTACAAGGCACTTCCTGTGGGTTTTGCTTTATGACAGCCAGGTAGCAGAATGTGGATTTCCCTTTCAAGCTTATGTTCACCTGCTGTGTCCATGCTGCAGAAGGCTTTGTGCTATAGACACATACAAGCTACATATTAAAGACCAGAACAAAAAAGGCTGCACTGAATTCTGAGCGTTTGTAGCTAACCTCTTGTAAGTTCTCAGTTCAGCTCAGTTAAGGCTTGCCTTCATATCTCATGACTGTAATATATCATAATAAGTTTGTGCATGGCCAATAGGGGTTTTGGTTGCTTTGAAATCCGTGAGCTGCCTTCTCCAAGGGTAGCTGTGACCTTATGGCAGTTGGCTCGTAAAGGGCTGCATCAGGTCAGCACAAACACTTCTAATAGCAGTGAAAACAGCATAGGGGAAAATGCTGTGGAGTATATGAAAATTCCTCTAGAGAATATCCTGTGGCTATGAGCTTTTATAAATTGCTTTCAGGCTCTCGCCTGACTGCGTTGCTTCCTGCCACCAGCAGTTTGTGTGCTTGACAGGAGCTGACTTCCTTTCTCATTAGAGACAGTGGGAATCTGCTCAGGGAAGGGCTCTCTCCAGGCCATCTCTCCTCTTGAGCCTGTTCCTACAGCACTAATCAACTTGCCTGCTGCCATAAAAACCTGAGTGCTAGCCATACAAGACCTGGTTGATGCTCAGACACTTGGCGTTTTGTCACATGGATCATTCTTAATGTGCTCTGTAGCTGGTCTCCTTTGCTGCTCATAATCTCTGCTGAAACATTTTAAGCTCCTATAGACACACAGTGATTCACAGTGGTCGTATGATTTATTTTCAGTATTACCATAGAGGAAGCATCATCTCCCTGAACACAAGAGACTCCAGGCCAGTGCATTGCGAGTCTCAGGAAAAGCCTAAAGGTTGCTGAGCAAAGGCTACAGAAATTCTTTCTTAAACACAGTAAATGAAGTACTTTTCTTTAAAACCTGATTTCTTCTGTCAGAGGTCTTGCTGGTGGCTTGTGCCCCCTGAATTAGGGTTTCTGAGTATCAGAGAGGACAGCTAAATGTTTGGGACAACTTGCCATCTTTGTGTGGCCTGCAAGGTGGTCAGGGATTAAGGACACTTCTCATGCAGCATTCCCTGTTGTACTGTGTGGATGACTTAATCACCCTGCCTCCTGTAATTGAGAGACATGTAGCATCTTAGCCAGGGATTTATATTTCTTTGATGAAAAATGCCCTACAGGTATTTCCCTAGCGTTGGAGGGCAAACTGTTGAATTATGCTGGTCCGTGGCTCCTTCTGGGTTTAAAATTCCTTGGAGAAGGCTCAGCCAGAATGTTTTGTTCTAATATCTGGAGGCAGAAATTAGTCTTTGCTCCTCCATTGACTCCTCTTTAGGAAAGAATAAATAGCACTGTATTTCAAAGATCTGTTTAGACAAGAAAAATTACAAAATGCAGCCAAGAGTTATGTAAAAATTTAGGATCCCTTGGGGGTTTGAGGTTTTCAGGCTCACTAGGCTTGGAGACAAACCTTGGAAGAAGTAGCCTGAAGCTGCGATGGGATGCCGCACAAAGCCCTTGCGTGTCCAAGCAAATGAGTCCCATGGTATTTCTCGGAGGGGAAAATGCAACCCAGTCCAAACCCCCCTTAATGCCAGTGATTAAGATAAGGGAGGACATGGACCTTCGTCCTCTACCTTTAATTTACAAATGAGCTAGTACTAGCCCACCTGAATTAGAGTTTCTGAATACCAGAGAGGACAGACAAGTGTGGCTTGTCCCAAACCATCTTAGTGTGGCCTGCAAGGTGGTCAGGGAGTAAGGGCACTTCTTATGCAGTACTACCTGTTGTACTGTGTTGATAACTAATCATCCAGCCTCCTTAGGTGAGAGACACCAGAGGAGAATGGTTCACCTTTTAAGATGTGTGGGATATTGCATGCCCATGATAGCTCTGTTTTTCCTGCTTGCCTGTGGAGGGAGCCAATATGCCTTGGATGTTATGTGTTTACACCACCCTTAAACAGCATTCATTGGGCAGTATAAACGGTATTCAGAGCACTTTCTGTGTCACCCTGACCTGCATGATCCCAAGGGTTAATTGTTCCTCTGAGAATTATACTGAGATCACCCCGATTGGTCAACCTCTTCTGTAGAGACTGAAAAGAGCTACCAATATACTCACATGAATGGAAAACATGCTGGTGTTGTTGGTAATGGCATCAGTGTAACTAACATGTGACAGTACATTAGTGTTGTCACTTCAAACTAAAAGGAAGAAAAGCTAGTTTATACATGTCGAGACGGAGGTAATGTGGCAAAGTTATTTCTCCTCTTGTCTGAATATGTTTCTGTGTGTGACTTTCTGAGGTTCTCCTAGCTATTTCTAGAACTTGTGAGTAATAACAATTTTCTTGACAATGCTTTCCTTGTTATCCAAGCTTGCACTCTAATGGATGAAAAATGACCATTTCATCTTTTTCAGCCAGGTGACCTGCTAGAATAAATGCACTTCACCCAGTGAGCCATTGCAGGTTTGTTTTTTTCTTCAGATGTCTGGCTCTTTGGAGCAATTTTCCTATCTACACTGCAGCGATCAGTAAAAAGCAGTGGAATGTTATTGATAGCATTTGGTACTATCAGTCCTCTTAGAGCATTTGGTACTATCAGTCCTCTTAGAGAGAGTACAGCAAGAGAAGCTAACTTCTGTGTGCCTGTTGATGTGTATATGCTGTTTTGGCTGCACAGATGTAGAAGCAGCTCCGTTGCAAGATGCTGATCCCTGACTGGGACTGCTTCACGTTGAGTCCCTATTTCTCAGTTTCCTGTGGCTTCATGAGCATCAAGTATATGGTTAATCCTAAGGGAGCAGTGGAAGAAATGCATTCTCTTCAATGCATACAATCTCATAAATCCTGTGTATGGTAACTTCCTGTTAGTCTAGAGAGAAGTTCCTTTGGCTCATGACTGCAATAAACAGTTTATTGAGAAAGCAGAGCCACAGATGCTCAGTGATTCCCGGGACTATGCCTTAGAGAAAATAAGTTTTGATAAGGACTGTCAGTCTGTCCAGATGACATAAATATCCTTCTTCCCCTCAAACGCAGGGTAATAGAACTGGACAAGAGCACTGACAGTGTCAGAACTGAGAAGTTTTGCTCTGTAAGGAGATTTTTGAGGTGGCAACATAGAAAATCTACAAAATCTAGCCTGAAGCAACCTTTCGTTTTCAGCTGAAATCTTTCCAGCAGCTCCTTGTCAAAGGGAAGATGCGAGATATATGACAGGCTCTGATCCCTGGCTGTGAGTTGAACTGCCTTGGGATTGGGGTGCAATGCTAATACAAATATTGTCACATAGTAACAATTGGAAAATATTATCTCTATTTACTGCAATATAGGCTTTCAATGAGTCATGAGGTAGCAGTGAATAGGCAGTGCTGAGGGCAACTGTAATGAAGATGGTGACTGGACATTTTGCGATTAAATTAAGGTTTTGTTTTCATTGCAGAGACTATCTCAGTGCTTGCAGCTGGACAGGCTGTTGTGTTACTTCTTCAAAATGTACTACAGTTAGAATCACCTATGATCGAGGGAAGTAGAACAGACTTTTCAGGCTGTGATGGAATGGGGTCCATGAAAAAGGGATGAAGATGTGCAGAGACTATTCCCCCTTCTCTTGCACCTTCCATCAAGGACACAGATCTAATAATCATGTAGCTATAGGATAATGTATGGAATTGGTACTGCCAGAGTTAAGGTTGTACAGAACAATTCGGCATGCCTTCAACACTTACACTGTCTAAATGGGATGGATGGAGCAGAGAAATAAACTCAGAGGGGAGCAGAAAGTGAGCCAGTTCAATTACTGATGTGTCTGAAATTCTGTGAGTTCAAGAGGAGGATTTGTGTTGGCAAGGTGCATGAGACACAGATCAGCAGCTTTATTGATATGCCTGGTAATCCCACCCAGTACAAATCCCTCTGCTTACAAGGGTCAGCAATGTTGGGCTTCTCATTTAGATGTTAACTGTGAAACTTGCTCTGTTAATATCATACTGATCCTGAGCGCAGGGGTCTTGCAGCCACAGGGTGGAATGGAAGAATGCAAACAAGGTAAAAGCTGTTTCTTAACAAGTTGTTACTAATTAAGTGTCTTTCTGATCTCTACTACTCTTCTGTTTACACAAATGCCACTTACTATCATGCTTTTTTAATCTGCGTGTATGAAAGTTGAGAAGGGACTGTCTCTGTCCCTTAAAACTGCTACAAATCTGTTAAACTGTACACATGATGGATCTAAATACACATTTAGGTAAAAAAATATAACATAGCTGCTGGGCATTCTATTTTCACCAGTGGAAAGACTGTATTTCAAGACACTGGTGAAATGTCAAGTGAATTATGGGGTTTGTCTTCTTACTTGTGAAAGTAAAGTTATATTATATTCTATAATCTGAACCAGACTAGTTTTTAATCATGTGCTGCTTTGCTTTGATTTACTAGGCAGGTTATCTGGAGGCCACAACACTAGCAGATTTACCATAGTAAGCCTCGAATGACTTAAAGGGCAAACATTAGACTAAGCATTTCTTTTTTAACAGGCTACCATAGTTTTTAGCTAGGCTTTCTTTCATCTTCTTTCCGTAAGATTAACTCTTTTTGTGGTTTAGTATCAGCTTCTCTTGCCTGTTTTATGTTTTGACTATTAATTATCAACCCTGTAGATTCTGCATATAGTTTACATCCACAGTTTTCTGGAGAAATAGATGTAACTTGCCTATGCAGGGATTTTTTGCTAATTAACTGCTCTTTCTTGTGGAGATCTGAGACTGGAAAAACAAGCTAGAGGCACTTGCTGGCTCAGTGAAATGTATGCATCACTGCTTGGGCAATGGTTCTCAATCTGTGGCTGTTGCTTGGTGTCTAGGACCCTGGGCAAGACCTTGGGCAGCAGGGAATTAAAGCTGAAACAGACACAGCTGCTGATGCTATGGAGTGGATTGACCAGCAGAGCAAACTGTGGCAATTCTGGCAAGCCTTAACTTCTTGGTATTGCTGACCTGAAACAAGCAAAGTCTGGGAGCCACACTCAGTGTTGCTGTTAGACCTCTTTGACCTCATGTCTAATTTTCTGCTGATGGCTTGTAAGAAGTAAGGCTCTTCAGTCTTGCAATTCCACCTTTGAGCTGCTGCTGGGATTCCTGTCAAAAGCTACCTGGGTGTTGGGTAGCTTGGTGAGGATAGGTCCTGGACAGTTTGAGCATGGTCAGAGAAAGACACCTGGGATGCAGAAGCAGCCAGGACAAAATGGCATTTGGTTAACTGGAGCCTTGCAGACCTCCTGGAACAGCTCTGCTAGGCAGCACATGATGGGAGATGATATCTCTGCACGCTCACTGTAGTCCCACACTATTGATAGCAAGATAGATGTCTAATCTTCATAAACATGTGACGGTCTAGCCAAAAAACAGTGAAATTTTACTCTCTTGCTCTGGTCTCATGGTTGAATTTTGTGTCCAGTAAAACCCCAACAGTTTTTGCAGGGAGGTTTTTAGTCAGACAAGCATTTCTTATCAATGGATTGAGTACTTGTGATCAGTAGTGAAAATCTGACACAAGTTTTCTTTGACTTTTCCCTGCATGCTGGTCATAGATAATTCTGTATTCTGACAGCACATTTAGAGGCGCTGTGGGTGGACTTACAACATTACAGTAACATGTCAGCCTCTACAATGGCCAGCTGAAAAGCTTAGTTTGAATCACTAAAGATAAGAGCTGAGAAAAGCTAAATACAAAAACACCCCAAACTGCTTATTGTTAATTTAGTATATTTGATAAAATTCATAATGCACCAAGCCTGCAAAACTGTCATTAGACCAAAATCCCTGTACAAAGTACCTAGTAATTTTGCCCAGTGTAAAGTAGGTAGTAAAACAGCAACACAGTGCTGTTTTGGGCTGCCATTGTCTTGGAAGGTTTTTTGAAGACAGATGATTCAAATAAGGGCTCTTACATGAAAATAAGGAGATGCTAACCTTTACTAGAAAGTATTTTAGAGAAAATGTTACATCAATAACTTGATAAATAGGACACTGCAAGCAGGACAGCTGTCAAAAGCTAGTGAGCACTCATATTGTGCTGGAAGAATGACTACTGTTTTCATATATACTGATGCTGAAGCCTGACCCTGCTTCCTTCTGGAATCTTAAGTTCTTTTAGGTTGTTTGATGCCTTAGGTAACTCAACTGTAAAACAGACATATGGGCATTCAGCTTTTGTACTGAAAAGTGATTTCTTGATGTGTAATCAAGTGCTGCAAAACAAGGTGGCATTTGTCAGTGAGCAGTGGAATTGGATTTGTTCACTTGGAATTGTAATACTTGTTACTTAAGTTAGAGTTTTGAGTTGCTTTTAGGTTATTCTTGTATCAGTATAAAATTTATCTGAAGAATTAGGTAAGTAGAATGCCAATTATTTGCTAGCTGTAGTCTGTACTCTTCTATAAAGTGCTCCCAAACTGTATAGTGCCCATCATTAGTGTTTTGCAATAGGAGGTAGTGCAGCATCTGCCACACACACACCCATGACTGGTTGGTAAATTAAGTCGAGGAAGACAATTTGACCTTACTCCACAATCAGCCTTTCTGATTTTCACAAATATCCATGTTTTAAAGAAACTCCGTAAGCAGCAAAACTGGGTGGAACTCTTCATTCACCAGCTTTGCCTAACAGTAAGTGCTGAGTGTTTGTACTGACCCTGCTATAAATATTACCAGAGCCTCCTCTGACCAGCCCAAAGCACAGACATGCATTTTTCATTTACTCATCATGTAGTCAGCGTGCACTGCCAAGGTTGTGGGGAACTAGGTGAATTACTTGGCATGTATTGGAAGGCAGGTAGTGTCTCAAACTGACCTCTCCCAAGAGCTGGAGCTGCACTTGATTATTTTTAATAGGAAGTTTTTAATTACCTTGTCACTTACCTACACCAAATTTGCAAACAGGCTTTAGTGAGCCTGCATATTGCAATACAGCTACTGAGTATAGCACAGTATGGCTGATGTACTTTAGTAGGTCTGTTAAGGGGTTTTTAGTTCTTGATATTAGTATCAAGTTACTGTATATGCAAGTTTGGAAGTGTGCATTTTGATATATTTTTTTTTCTCTTTTAAAACATCTATTAAGAAAAGTACAAACTACCTGTGGAAAAACACCTTCGAGCTTCATGAAGCAATGGCTGTGTTCACTGCCTCTTGATGCCAGGGTAGTTTAATACACTTTTTCTATCTGTTGTGCATGTGTTTTGCTAGAGCCACATGACTAACTGCTGTTAAGGCAAATTATAGACAGATACAGAAAGAATGGTTGCACTTAGAAAAGGAGGGAATAACAACAGGGTAGCTAATTGAAGTGATGCTTGTGTCAAGTGAAAGGCAGGGCCAAGGATAAACACTGAAAGTTGAAGTATAAAGCAGTGGTTATGGGAAACAGGAGGAGAGAAATACAGCCTTATGCTGCATTTGCCTTGTGGTGACTAAAAAATTACCTTCAGTTGTCTGTGTGATACTAGCCTAGTTGTTGTTTGACAATCACCATTTGTTCCCAGGCCACCTATTTCTCTCATGGAATTTATTCTCCTGAAGTGAATATTTATATAAGCCTGTCTGTCTGCATCATGAATTTATTTTCATGCTGTAAACAAGTTCTAAGGTGAACTTGTAAACAGCGTCCAATAAAACATTTGAGCAAGACGAAGTAGGAAGTCAGTCTGTAGAGAGCCATCTTGCAAAGAACAGTTAATTTTTAAGTTGTAAACACATCAGCAGTGCATAGAGGGCTATAATTTGCACTTCCTTTTTTGCTTCACATGGCTGTGCCCACTACTTTTTCCTGGACACAGCTGTATACATTAAAAAGTAGTATAAGGTTTTCACAGCAAATGGTGTTACTTAACTGAGATTTTACAACTGTTAAGTTTACTTTAAGGTCAGCAAAGTTTCTCTGGGTCACAGCAGAATCAGATACTCCACAATACATAATCCGGGTTTGTTCTTTGCTTGAGACTAGGTATGAAGGAGAAAACCAGGTGGTGAGTGCAAACAGTAATTCTGTGCTTCTGGAGATACGTTGTGTCTTGCTGGCACATTGCTGTGGTTGTGGGAGGTCAGTTCCACTCCTTTTAAATTTGAAATCAAGGAATCCACAAATAGATGGTGCCACGCAACAAGTATGCCTACTGCAGGCATGAAAAAGATTAATTATCTAACGTGAATGTAATAACAACAGTATCAGAAAGAACAGTTGTTGTGCTTCATATTAGTGAGATTTCCTGACTACTTGGTAATGCATGGTAGAGTGACACAAAGAATCCAATTTGCTGTTGCATTTCCTGAGGGTAGAAAAGGCATTCCATTGTTTCTTGCAGGTAATATATATCTAAATCAATTGGTTGATCTGAATGCTTTGTCAAGGTCCTGTCCTAATTCCTGATAGAATGGAACCAAGCCATGGATGCTATCAGAAGTGAAATAAAGTGAAGTGGAAATGAGCACCACTCATACACTCAAGTACAGCACCTTTAGAAACTGTCCTGAGGAATTGCATGAATATGCACTCTCACTGTTACTCATGGTCTTTGTTATTCAAGTTTGAGGCCTGGGACCCTGGAGGCGGGCAGGTGTAGTCTAGCAGAGCATCTACTGTGTAGTTGAAACAGTGAAGGAAAAGTCCTGTACATGAGTTTGCTGCTATTGTAAGGAATTTCTTCTTAATATCTAATCTAAATCTGCCCTCTTTAATTTTAAAGCCATTAGCCCTTGTCCTATAGCTATATGCCCTTGGAAAAGTCCCTTTACAGCTTTCTTGTAGACCCCTTTTAGGTACTGGAAGGCTGCTCTAAGATCTCTCCTGGGTATTCTCCAGACTGAACAAGCCTAGCTTTCTCAGCCTTTCTCTATAGGAGAGGTGCTCTAGCCTCTCATCATCTTTGTGGCCCTCTTCTGGACTCACGCTGACAGTCCTGCATCCTTCTTATGCTGGGGACCCCAGAGCTGGACGCAGTACTGCAGGTTGGGTCTCAGCTAAGCACAGTAGAGGGGGAGAATCATCTTCCTCGATCTGTTGGTCTCCTTTTGATGAACCCCAGTATACGATTGGTTTCTGGGCTGCAAGCACACGCTGTTGGGTCATGTTGAGCTTCTCAGCAGTCAACACCCCAAGTCCTCCCCAGGCCACTCTCAATCCAGTGAGCCTTCAGTGAAGTTACAAACTTGTAGAGAGAGAAAAGAATCACCAAGTCATTAGTTCTATATGTGACCAAAGCACAGACTTGGTTGTTAATGGGAGATATTGCAGGCTAAAGCAAGGTCATATTTTTTTAATTCTCCCCTCCCTGATCCCAGGAGCAAGCTAGAAAACTGAAAAAAGTTCAGCCTTATTTCTTGTTGATAATGATCAAATAAGTGAAGGTAATGTTTGAACAAAAATAATGGCACCAAAAAAAATTTCATCTGGGTAAACCAGGGAAATGGTTAAATTTGTGTCAGATTTTACACTGTTAGTAAGATTTCATCATTGCATATCTTTGAGCTTCACTTGATTCATGCAGGCTTAATGTAGCAAATATAAATTAACAAAGGATTAGCACTTTGATCTATCACTGGCATGTGACAGCAATTGCCCTGTGTTGATGAGTGCACAATAACTGATAGAATGCTTTAGGGTGTCCTTATAGCCAAGTTGGAGGAGTTTGAAAGCTGGCACCTATTGCACTCAGATGACACTTTTTCTGCAGGGCTGCGTTGAACTGTGTTAAAACAAGTGTTTTATCTCCTTTTTCACTGCAAGTGACAGGGAAATAATCTGTCCAATGCTTGCATTCTACTAATTGTGTTGCAGAATGACCTTATCAGCTACGCTCAAAACTACCCTTTGGCACTGGAGTCTTCATTTCAAGCCCCTTAAAGATAGTCTCCATGATTTTGAACACCTCAGTTAAAACTACATGTGAGCTTGGCAGTGCAGGAGGACTGTGGCATGGTGGTAGTTCTGGTCATTCCCTCTTTATTCTGTCAACTTCCACTTAAGGAGGCACTTGGCTGCTAGGCTGTTGTCACCAATGTACAGTCCTTGTGCAGACAAACAAGGATTTTACTTTCCTGTCACAGTCGGCCAGGATGCAGCATGGTGTAGTGCCATGGATGTCTCTTCATGGTTGGACTTGACTGTTTAAATCCTCAGCCATGAAAATCACCCAGTAATGTATGCAAGGCATCAGCTCAGACTTGATTCTAGAGTGTGATCATGAGCCAGTGGTTGAGCCAGGTGAAAAAGTCTGGCTGACTGCTATGGTCAATGAAACTTAAACTCTCTCACTAATTGTCAGCAGTAAGTAATTAATCCTCTCTTCAACCCCTTTGCTCCCACTTGTAGTTTGGATGCTTTGCAGGTCTTCAGATCAGAACTCTCGAATAATGGGTGTTTAGGCACATAGAAAAGTGAATCTAAACTGTTCTGTGCTAGATCTAGGCATGATACAGATATTAAGATCTGAGGAGACTCTTCACCAACTTTGATGAAAAAAAAATTGACACACCCATCTTTTATCTGGGTCTGAGATTTCTCAGCCATTTATTTATTCAGACTGAGCTAGGATTTTGTCCGGTGCTTTATCTGTTTGATGTCCAAATACTGTCACCGTAAATCCTGTGTGCTTTTTTGTGTGCTCTTCAGATGTTTCCAAACCTCTAGCTGAGACAAGTACTGAGACAAGACCTGACCCATGGGCCTTAAGAAAGCTGTTGGCTTCCAGGTGGGTTAAAAAAAAAAACAACAAAAGTGCTCCTGAACTCCTGAGGAATGCAACAGCTGCTAAGCAGGGTTACCAACTATACCTTGGTGTCATGTCAACTTGGCGTGCCCAACACTGTAACAGTACAGCAGCATGAGTAGTGCACTGCTAGAACTGGACTAAAGCCGACTGGGCAATGTAGAAATGGTTTACTGAGTTAGCATAAGGTTTCTGTACTGTTCAAGCAAAGTTTTTTGTCTCTGTCCCAAGAACAAATCAAAAGAGAAAAGGGGGAAAGAAAGAGCAAGGATCCTGTAGGATAGGGGGCAAGAGACTGCAATTGCTACTTCTCCCCACTACAGGCCACTGATGTGAAATGCCAGTTAGAAAAACCTTTTGCTTTCTGGACAGCAGCAACTGTTTCACAACTGAAGTCGAAACTGACTTTTCTGTAAAACCACCTTTAACCACTTTGCAGGAATTTTCCCAAGAGAAACCACTGTGTTTGCATCGGGTGTGACAAGTAGATGCTTAGATTTCCGTTCCCCACATCTGGTAGCAGTGTGGTTTCCCAGCCAAAAAGGAGATTGTGCCAGTGCCATATTGCTGAGCACCCTTGTCTGAGCTTTTGTGCAGTAGTGAACTTCATAGGGAGAATTTGGTGGTCAAAAGTAGATGAGAGAAACTCTTAGGTCAGATGCACCACTTCAACAAGTAGTTGCCGTTGTGTAGGAGCAGTGGGATGGGCTGTACGTCAGTACAGGCCTAAACTGATTATGAAAACATAGGTCAAGTACCCATCTGGTCAGCCCAGCCTGTACAGATAACTCAGAGGAGCTGGACTGAGAAAAGTGCCACATGGCTTGAAGGCATTCATTTTCCCTAAATTCATGCTTTTCAAAATTGTTAAAATAAGATGCATGCTGCTTTTAAACCCAGAGTTGGAAGCTGAAAAATGCCTAGTGTTGTAGGTTTGTACCATAGTGAGGAAACCCTGACACCAACATGTGTCCGTTTGTGCAGTAGTAATCTGGGATTCTGATCTTCACCTCTCAAAAAAAGATTTGCATGTACCTCAGTTACTGACCAGCTCTCGAGGCTGTAAGGGATGTCTGACCTTTGGAGTTAGATGTTTACTCATCCTTGTTTCTGCTAGGAAGTATCGTTGATGCTGAATGCAAGCACTGAGTTTGGGGTGTGAGTGTGACATTTACTGGTGGATGAAATGAGGGCTGAAGTTGTTCATATAATAAGCAGTCCCCAAGGACAAGCATGGTTTCTCCTGCAAAAGCCATGGATCCTGTGCTAATGCCTCAGATGAACCATGGTCAGAATGGCTTGCAAATGGAGAAGGAGTTATCTGTGGGAGGGGCTCATGCCCTGACTGCTGCTGGGGGAAGGTGTGTCAGATGGTTTGGGCAATTCCAGGTATTTACAAAGAGAACAGAAAAGGAATACATTTGAGAAAGGAACAGTAACACAGTTCAAGTTCCTGCTTGGACAAGTTTGTATTGTTCTGTTAATGTAACTAACGTCTTAAGAGGGTTGGGAATGCAAGCAGATGAAAATGTGGACATATAAGGATATTTGCCCAAGGATTTTTCCTTGGAGGTTATATCACATGAGACCGATTCTGATAGAGGAAAATCTTTGTGCATCATTGAAAGCAGGAAATGACCTAGTAGTTAAACCACCTTTGACATTTGTTACTCACTTACATCTCTGTTGCAAGGCTTAGTATTTTAGAAAGTTGGCTAATCAACTGTAGTAGGTATGTAAACTTTTTTTTTTTTGTTCTGTTTGGCTATTCTTCTGCTTGGAAAGACTTGTTATTTTATCACTAAGTATTGATTGGAATACACTTCAAGGGCTTCATTGTTCATAAAGGAGTTTAATCAGCTTGGGAAAAGACATCTGTGAGGCATACTTAATATCCAACAGGATGAGGATCATAAGGAGAGTATGCCTTATGCGTATATACCCAGCAATGCTCTGTGTATGTCAGTTTTGCTGTTGGCATAATTGTGTATGGGACAGGCTCAGGAGATACAAATTAATCTGACACACTCTCAGAATTTAAGAGATCATATTTTGCATGAAAATAGAGTGTTTGAAAACTAAGGTTTTTCCTTTCAGCATGATCAGGAAAAGGAGATGCCATGGTGGTCAATCAACATAAAACATCACTCTTGAGTTTGTGTGGTCTGGTGATAGTGCCAGCTCTTCTACTGACCAGCCACACCACCCAAAGTAAATTGTGTGTCAAGCCTCTCTCAGATCTTCTACCTGTAAAATAGGGAGAGTGACTGCCTTCTCCTAACGCTTCCACATCTGTGGGAAAGGAAATGGCATAAGTACTAACAAGGAAAATAGTTTTCAGTCTCACACTACTGTCACAGGCTTTAAACTCTTGAAAGTTTGCTGTCTGTGGAAATCAGCTGATCTGCACTCAGGTTAAGGTTTCTGGCCTGTACAGGGCAAAACTTAGCACAAATCCTGCTCACTTCTAGGAAGAAGCTTTCCCCCTGCAATATATGCCTTTTTCTTTGCAGGAGTCTATGTTCAGTTGTGGAGACAATGGATGAAGATGCTACTGCTGTGGTGCTAAGGCGAATTTGAAATTTCAGACAATTTCCTTTCAGTTCATATCTATTATTCGTCTCAGTGGAGCAGTTCTGTAATCTGATACCTCTTTAGGGAGCACCTGGCTTCGACTCGAGAAGTAATAGAGGAGAGGAAGAATAAAAAGAGTGGTCCGTACAATATACATAGCAATGGCGCTTTGAGATGCTTCAGTAGACTTCTTCATCTTGACTGCAGCCTTTCATGTTAGCTCTGGCTGCAGTTGTTTAGCTGCAGCCTTTAGCTCTTTGTCTTGTTTGGCTATTCTCTTTGAAAGGATTTACTTTTTTTTTTCTCCTGTATGAATTGGCCAGAAAACACTTTGAGGGCTTATTGATCATGGTGGAGTTTACTTGCTTTGGAACAAGCCTCCAATGAGGCATACTTGTAAGGTGCTTCCTACAGCTTATGGACTGTAAAGCATAACTTTCTTTAATCTGTTTCCTTTGTAAACTTGCTGTGGCCAGGTTTTTCCCAGTCTTGGATTGCTCCTATGCCTCCAGTGAAGTGTGAGGGTGCAGTGAACCCTATCCTTTCTTGAAGGTGACCAGTGAGTGAGCCTTGTTTTATAAGGAATTGTGCCAAGTTCCTCAAGATGCATGAGTTTTGGAAACTATGCAGAAATGCCTCTTGCCTCTTAGTCCTGTGCCAGTACGAAGCTCGTACCAGTTCAAGCATTATTTCTTGTTTTGATTTTTTTTTGTCATAGAAAGACAAGTTTGTTCTCATCTGTTGCCTCTTGTTGAATTTTTAAGAGATTTCTCTAACTTCGCAATTAAGAGAAAGCTGCTTAATTTATCGAGGATTTAAAGAAATGTGACATGCAGCGGCAGATCTGAACCTTGGAGTCGTGTAATCTCTTGTTAGAAGGAAAACAGGTTTCACAGTAAATATTCAGGGGCAGATACATCCCAGACCTAAGCTTCAGAGCTACAGTTTGTAAACATGCCCTGGCTGGGTTGCGGTGTGACCTCTGTGCCACCTGGTTTGGAAGCTGCCACAAAGCTGAGTGGGGGAAGCTTATGTGACCAATGGGAATTTTGGGGGATCCCCACTGCTGCCCAGGAGTGGGAGGGACAAATTGAGGTTGAGGAGGAGGGTCACTGACCAAATGAATACATCTCTGCCTTTTCAGTCGTTCCTTTTTAGGAACTTGGAATTTTCAGTGTACCAAAGAACAAATATATCAGGAAAGACTAATTAAACAGATGTATTTCTAATTCTTTATTCTGAGCCTCGTTTTCTGCAGCCCTCAGTTCCCTCAGCTACTCCTCATATAAGGCTTCTTCTGTAGGCCCTTCACCAGCTTTGCTGGACATGCTCCAGTGATTCAATGTCAGCAATTCATAGTGAGGAGCTCAGAACTGAATACAGTATTTGAGGTATGGCCTCACCAGCACTGAGTACAGGGGCAAAATCACTTCACTAGCCCTGCTGACCACACTGTTTCTGACGCAAGCCAGGATGCTGTTAGCCTTCTTGACCATCTGGGAACAAGTAGCTCATGTTCAGCTGATTGTCTGTCAGGTTGTCACTTATATTCTGTGCAGACCTGTGATCTCAGCTCAACTTGTTGAGAACAGGTGTCTTAAGCAAGTGTGAAGATGCTGTGTTTTCTACTATCATAGTTGAGCTTATTTTGTGGTCCTTGCATGTAGAATGTGATTGTTTGGACTGTTCTAGCACTTTGCTATAGGCAACAGTCTGGCTTAGGAAACGATTGAAAACAAGTGTTACATAAAGAAGGCAGATCAGTTTGAAAGCTTGAGTTGGGTAACAAGTCATCTATAAGGACATTTGAAGTTAAGTAGCTGTTTGCATGCTTTTGTAGGCATGTGTTTGAAAGTTTGCTTCCCCACAGACTATTTCTATTGTTAAATTGCATCATTGCCTCTTTTAGAAGCTCTGCTTAAAAAGTTCAGAGGTGATGTGGAGAAAAAGTGTTATGATGTTTTCCCCTTTTTTTATTAGGAAAGAGAAAAAAATGATTGTTAAAAATAAAAACTTGTCACCAGAAATTTTGACCTACTGCTGAAAAATGTAAAGCAAAGGCCAAGGAAGATAAATTGATAAAATTAGGTGTTATAACACGAGAGGATTGCAAAACCAGAAAGGAGCATGATGGTACAATGAAATGCAGCACAGACAAGTTTAGTTTCAATTTTTGCTGATACTGGTGTTTTCTTTTTTGGGAGTAATGAAAAGAACCTCCTGAACGCTATACTTAGCATGAAAATTATGAGATTGTTTTTAATAACATAAGTTCACATAAATATATAAAACTGTCTGCTGCTATTACCAAGGAAACCTTTCCATTTAGTCTAACTTCACTTGTTATCATAGAGGAGCAATAAATGCCTTCTAAGCCTAAACAAAGATTTTTGGGGTTTGCTCTAAACAAGGTTGCACTGAGTATGTGCTGTCAATACTGTTTAATTTCTCCTCTAAAAGAAGGACAGAGGGAAAATCTGTATTCATAACACTCCCTGGGAATAGTGTGTGTTCATATCTCATTGTCAGAAAATCGTGTCTCATGATAGTGCTAGCTGGAATGTCTCTCCATGTTTTACATGACTAGACTTAGAATGTTTCAGATATAGATGCACCCTTCCAGTTTATCTTTTTTTCCCACCATTGCTTCTGCTTGGTCAAAAGTAGATCAAAATCTGAGGAGAAATAACATGGAAATTTGGGACGGTTGAATGGGGACCACAAAAAAGCAGCAGAAGTTCCATAGGAAGTGCCCCAGGCATTATGTCTGGAGAGCAAGCTGCAGCAAATATTTTGGGGCTGGAACTGAATGTGAAGAATGATGACAATGGTATCTTTGTCTCTCCGGGGAGCAGAAGGAGAAGAGGCATGTAGGGTGTACAGCACAGCAACCCCTAGTAGCAGTCAAACTGGTTCTAGGCAGAAGGACTGGAGAGAAGCAAACTGCCTTGCCATGGGCTTTTCTTGCTGCTTGGATATGGGCCTTGGAGATTAAGCAGGAGCTCTTGGAGGGAAGACAACCTCTCCAGCAAGGAGATGTCCTCCCAAAACCTGTTCTGGTCCAGATGCATCCTGTGTCTTGGGGTAAGGAAATCTAGGAATATTTCCTCCAACTTCGTAACCCAAGTGATATTTAGATCAGGAGAGCTTGTTTCATGGGGGAACCTGGGGCTTCTTGCCCCATGAACTGTCTGCTAAATTGTCATTTCTGTAGGCAGTAAAATTTGATAAGGAACAGCAAGAGAAGCCAGATCCCTTGAGCGTTTGTATATGTGACAATTGACATTTCTCACAGCAGAGACAGCTGAATGGTTGCCCTCAGGGCAAAATGATGGACTACTTCAGATGCTCTCTAGCTCATCCTGTGCAATGAATGAGACTCTTAAAAAATTGAGCTCTCTCCTACACCTAAATGCAAGAGCCCTGGCTATTAAGCAGCTGAAGTCAACTGTACAGCTAAAGCTCTAGCAAATGAAGTTTAAAATTACTTCATGCACCTAAAGGTAGAATATAATTCTCCTGTTGGAGGTGGGTGACAGGAGAAAAAATAGGCTTGCAAGATTATCAGCAATGTGGTAATTGGTTCCATTGCCTGCTTTGGGGTACAGGATACTGACAAATGAATTGCATATGGTGTCATCTGTCTGAAGAGCTCAGGCTCTGATATAGTCTGAAAGAGCTTGTCAGTTTAATATTGTGTGTGACTGTAATGGTTGTCAGACATAAATTGAATGGATTGGGCAGGGAAAAAAAATCCACTATTTAAATGTGAGTCCTGGCTCTAGGAAGTTGGCTATCCATAAAGATTTAAAAAATATATTAATACTTGTAACAGGGATGTTAGGGGTAAATTGCAAGTGCATATGATTATTTTCACCTTCGATATCTAGCATGCTGTTTTGGTGTGGGCTGAAGGTCAAAAATATGACTCAATCTGGATTTCATATCCTACATTTCAGGGGCACTGATGTCTGAGACTTGTCTGTTCAGTATATAGTGGACACCAGCTCCTCATTTAATCATTCATGGTGGTACTCAAGTTTCTGTTCAGTTATCTGTCCAATTTAAATTGTTGGACCTGACTGCTCTTTTACACTACTACTCCTGATGTGTCCATTGACTCCGGAAGTCATATGTGTACCACCTAAGTTTGAGGGCATTGTATTATCAGTTACGAGGCTGTCTGGACTGAATAGAGTTTGTCAGTTACAATCCTTGAAGATGTGTGATCTGAGGTCAACCATTCCACCCAACTGTTCACAAAGTGAGGTTGGTCTTGTATCCTTAAAATGGGAAGGGAACGGTAGGGAAGGAGGAAATAAATAGGTTGTCTAAAAAATAGCTTGACTTTTAAATCTATAAGGTACTTCAGGCTGTACTGAAGCAAAGGCAGAATATCCAGTAATGAATTCCACAAGGACCTGGGCTCAATTCATCCTTCTGTCTTAGTTACATAATTGGCTTTCATTGTCTTGTTTCTTGAATGCTTGCTGGCTGGTTACTGCTCTGAGATTTATGGACATGTCTGTTCTTTCCAAGTCAGATACAGGGTAAAAGTTCAGGCAAGAGTCAGGTAGCTCCTGTAGGCTGTATTTGCTCTGTATTCAAGCAAATGTACTGTTGATATTCTATTTTTGCTGAAAGTATCATAACATTTGGTATTACAGGTGCCAAACTGAAGAAGTGTGAAAAATTTTGAACGGTATGACCAGGGAACAACATTTTCCCTGAATATATGAAAATAGGCAAAGTAAATGTTCTCTACAGTAGGGCTTAATAATTGTCTTAGATAGAAACAGAAACTAATCATCTCTGAAGAGAAGTTTGGCTGAAGTTGTCAAGAACCTCACACTGAAGCTTATTTTTTAGGTAGCTGCCTGTCCTACACAGTCATTATATCTGCAGGAAATTCCTAACATAATTAGGTAGTTTAATGGGTTTTCTATCCAATCCTTCCGTCCTATCGTGCCCTTCCCTTTGCCAGAGCATAAATGAGTATTGTGCAATGTTTCCTTTAGCTTCTCAGTCTACTTTTAAATGCTGAAGGTGTGGGAGTTTGTGCTAATTTATCTGCAGGTAGCACTTGGAAGTATATGAGAAGACAGTGTGGATATTTCAGTCTTGCTTCTTAATCTGACAGCTGAAAACGAATGCTGCTTATGCTATCTCATGCTTCTCTGTATTAAGTCCCCTATGGTTCCTTATTCATAGTGGTATGGTAATAGTACTGTACTTGGTGAATATAAGTGTGGCTTAAACTTTTGGAATCTTAAAATAAACCCCAAGAAAACCAAACAACCAAGCACCTCCAAACCAACCAACCAAAAACCCTTTTATTCTCCATTTTGAGGGAAGGATTTGGATTCAGCAGCAGAATAGGGAAACTGCTAATTGAACACACAGAGACATATCCAGTTTCCCCCGTGTATAGATCAGAGTGCTGGTTAGTTTAATTGGTGTATCTAACCCCAAACTATTAAAATCCAAATCTTTGGTAAATCCGGTGGTACTAATACTAAAGCTTTGGCCACATGATTGAACATTGCTAGCTGAGAGATGGGAATTAGCCTAGTTACCAAAATGACTGTGCTTCACTCAGAAGGCAAGATTTCAAAAGCAGGTTATGCCAAAAACTTAAAAATTACTTTAATTCAAGATATGCTTCTGGCAATTTCTTTTTCTTATGTGGCCCTATCTACTGCCAGGACTGAAACTTCTTTATACTGCAAGGAAGTTTGAAAGAGAAGCCCATTCTTGTGTTGCCTGGATAGCCTGTGAGGCAGACTTTCTCCCGTATGAATTCATTAAGCTCAGGTTTGATGTAAAGCTAAATCAGAAGCTTGGAGCTTCGGGCTATTTTGTTTTCACACCTGCTGCTCAGTCTGTGCCTGTTTCTAGCAATCATAGATTCCCATTTACCTTTATATCAAATGAGTCAATTGTGCAGCTCTTGAAATGAAGCTAGAAGTGCTGCTTACTCACCTGTGCAAGGACTGTCTGAGCTGAGACTTGCTGAGGTTCAGTCATCTGCTCACTGATTGATCCTGAATGCCTTAAATACTCCTCACTCCTCTGTAGGTTTCCTTACAGTTGGTGATGGTCTGAAAAGAGCTATGTGAACTTTTTCTCGCAGTTAAGGTTGAAGAAGTATTTACACGTTTGTTTCATATAGCAGTAGCCCTATGTAAGGAGGGGCTGTGCTGCTGGGAGGTAGAAGTAATTCCCTCTTTAGTTAACCACTTGGAAAGCAGAGTGGTTTTTATGTAACTTGCAGTATCCTTTTGCTTGCTGCATACTAGTTACAGTGCTTCAGTTCCTTGCAGCATAAGAGTGACAAGGAATCCTCATCAAAGGTGAGGAAAAACAGAGCTTGTGAGAGATTTCTGACTGTTGGCATAAGTTCTCACTGGCTTTAAGACATAAGAGTGCGCTGTGACACTTTATAGCTGGTCATTCAGCATTACACTGCTCTGAGCGTGCCAGGATGCCCCTGTCTTCGTGTTGCCTTTGGCTTCATCTGCAAGATGTGGTTATGCCCTACAGTATGGTTTATGTTCTTAGTAGCTTGCTACTACTGGTCTCTCTCGAGGTAGAGTTTGGGGTTCTGAGCCCATCACCTATGCAGAGAATTAATGAATCATAGAGTCATAGAACGGCATGGGTTGGAAGGTTGGATCTCTTGAAGATAACTTAGTTCAAACTCCCTGCCATGGGCAGGGGCAAATTCCAGAAGGACCAGGCTGCTCAAAGCCCCATCCAACCTGGCCTTGAACACTGCCAGGGACGGGGCAGCCTGTCCCAGTGCTGTACCACCTGCACAGTGAAAAACTAATGCTTGCTTTTATGGACTATTTGGCCTTTTAAGAAAGAACTATCTTATGTGATGGCTAGAAATAAGCCAGGCATATATTTCTGTCACCCTGAGCAAAAAGCAAAGTTGTGTAAGAAATCAACGCTTTATTTAAATGTGTTTTAATTCTACCAGCTTTCTTACTGAGCTTGCCTTCAGATTTCAGGGTCACTGCTTTTTATTTAAGCAGTTAAACTCCAGTTCTATGGGAACTCTTTTGAGTAAAGAAAACTATCATTCACAAGCAGTGGACAACTGACTTAGATTGTTTTGTTTTACACCAGTGAAAAGGCAAAAGGCAGTGGCCAGCAGACAAGAAAATCTGCTTTTAAGATAAGAAGTCTTCCTCCTGTAAAGCTGGTGTCATGTTTTAAACCCAGCCGGTAACTCAGAACCATGCAGCTGCTCATTCACTCCTCCCCTTCTTCCTCCCCCTTCTCCTGGAAGGATGGGGAGGAGAATCGAAAGAATGTAACTCCCACGGGTTGAGATAAGAACAGTCCAGTAACTAAGGTACAACACAAACCACTGCTGCTACCACCAATAATAATAATGATAAGGGAAACAACAAGGGAAGAGACTACAACTGCTCACCACTCACCGTCTGATACCTAGCCTGACCCAGCAGTGATCTTGCCCTTCTGAGTGGCTGCCCCCAGTTTATATACTGGGCATGACGTGCTGTGGTATGGAGTACCTCTTTGGTTAGTCTGGGTCAGGTGCCCTGTGTCTGCTTCCTCGCGGCTTCCCCTCCTCCCTAGCAGAGCGTGAGGCTCAGAAAGTCCTTGGTCAGAGTAAACATTACTGAGCAGCAACTAAAACCATTGGTGTTATCAGCGCTGTTCCCAGGCCAAAAATCAAAAACACAGCACTGCACCAGCTGCTGAGAAGCAGAAAAATGGCTGCTACTGCTGAACCCAGGACAGCTTGGTCAAGTAGGATCAGAAGTTGCTGAGAGAGGCTGTGAAATCTCCGTTCTTGGGGATATTCAAAACCCAAAGGAACCTGGTCCTGGACAGCTTGTTCTAGCTGACTTGTGTTAAATAGCAGCATTGGACCACATCACCTCCAGAGGCCTTTTCCAATTCAGTCCTCTGATGTCTGTATGGAGGCTGCAACCTTTCCCTCTTTAAGTATCTATGTGGGGCAAGAAGCCATGAAGGAAAATACGACTCAGGAGTGATGCCCTTTTTTGCAGAAACTTGTAATAATGAATTTCCTGTTCTAGACTATAAAATGTGAAGAAGAATTCTAGGCTTTATAGTATTCCCTGTTACAGTAGGCTGGCTTGGGCTGCACCTGCATGAACAAGTCTATTAAACACTGTTGTGATCTGCTACAGCATAATTCAAGATGCATTTATTTGGTCTTCAGTTTTTAACTTGCACGCTTTCTGTATCTTATTACCCTGATGAGCCTGATAAAATAATGTATAAAAACAGGTTCAGCACCTGATTTGATGCAAGTGCTTCATATGCATGACTTTGAAATGGCAGCCTCAGCTTAGACCTATGTGCCGCCTGCTTTAAGAGAAAGCTGTCACCCTTAAATATCATACATTTTCCCTTTATATAACACATGTAATATGTATAAAATTAATGTACTTTATAGCGATGAAGTCCAGACTATTTTGGGGATGTTTTGACTTACTTTTACAGGCTACACATTGTACCCTTTCACCTGTAAAGCTATGTGCCCTATAGTTGAAAAATCCAACAACATAAACTTTGGAGTGAAAAATTAAAAAAAAAACCAAACCATAAAATAGCTTCCTTGGACATGAAAACCTAAGCTTTTCTATTCTGGAAAATATTAATGTTAAAAATCAAGTGCTGACAGTCACAGTGCTGGTAGAAACCTTTCCATTTCCAGAAGACCACATCTCTCTCTGAGTCTTTGCAGGAGCATTATGATCTGTCCTGCAGGCATCCTTCTCTGAATAGACGTGATGAAATGAACATGACTTAACCTGAAACATGGAACAGTGTGGGAAAGGGAGAGGTGGACTTCATATACAATGCTTTTAAGGGAAGAAAGCTAGTGTTTGAATAGTTCTAATAAATTTCAGAGTGGGCAGACTGTAGGTAAGCTGAGCATAGTGCAATACTTGTAGCAACCTTGTGTTTTATAAATAGAAACTCCTCCTGCAAAAATATGAATTGCATTTGTGGTAAGAACAGAACCATATCAGCAAAACCTGATGCACAGTTGATGCCTTTTTACCTGAAAATTCTCCTAATGGAATTAAAATTTCCTTAATGCTGCTTTGCAACTTGCTTAACTTGATCTATCGCTAGGCTTTAACTCAGGGAGGAGTGGGTCTTTTACCTCATTTGCAACATGTGTAGATATTAGAGATACTTAAAACCATGCTTCTTTATTAGTGCTAGCAAAAGATTGTGTGTTGCTACAGTGATTTTTGTCCTGCTGCTGAACAATTGAGTAGTCTCAGTTTAGTGGCTTACAGAAGCTGCAAGTACACAGTCTACATTTCATGCTTTACTGTAGAGTTTAAAATACACTGGAATACCATTAACCTCAAAACAGAAAGCTAATCTAATTGTCAGCTGGCATAATGGTAATATTCCCATATCCTATAAATAGTTTTTCCTTCTGTTCTGCTTCATTTTGCTACTCGAGGTAAGGTGGGATGGAGGTTAAGGATTGGCTCTGAGTTTATTTTTAACATATTTGGTAAATTAATGCAACAAACAAGTGTAAATAATTAATTTAACTTGCTCTTTGTTAGGGACCAAGGTACTAGTAAAAAATTTGTGTCTGAGGGTTAGAGTTGTTTCTTAGTGTGGATAAAGAAAGCCTTTGCAGAATACTGCAGGGGGCTGTCATCCTCTGTATTAATGCCTCTTGCTATGAGTTCTGATTTGGCAGAGAATTTACAATTAATATAGGGTGGTGCACAATGTGATTATAGCAAGCTTCAACTAAAGGTACTCTGGCAACACTGGCACACAATTATCTGTTTCTCTGAGTTTGTTTTATAACTTCAAAACTTAATTTTTGATCTTGTTGCCTTTTAATTAAATTACTATGTTACAGTTGAATATTTGGGAATGTTTCTAGTAACCAGCTGTAAGATAGAGTGTGATGTCAAAAACACTCGTAAGCTAATGAGTCTTCAGAAGTCATTAGACAGCTTTTTTTGGAAAATGCATGAGCTTTGCTTTTCCTAGGAAAGCAGCAGAAAGGTGTCACAAACCTGGGCATAAGCAGTGGGAGAGTTAAGTGTACACAACCAGGTTATCACAATCTCCAAGGAAAACCTTGCAGAATGGTTTATAAAGAGGTGGTTTTGTTTTGTTTTAAGGGAGAAACTCAGGACATGTACAATTGTGTTTTGAAATAAGCAGGAGTTAATATCTGCAGGAAAAAAAAATCCCTAATTGAGAATAGCAGTGAGTTCAAATTCCAAACAGAAAGTATGCTTGCAAAGAAGCTGACTTTATGGCATGAAGCAGGTGGAACAAAATGCGAGTTAGGCAGGAGAAACATGAGAGAGAACTGAGATTCTGAGAAAAGAGCTGTGTATATTTTCTGGTGTTTTGTTATAGCTACCTCATTCTGTTATGAATTGTCTTAAAGGTGTCTTGTCTAATATTTTCAAAGCCACAGATGGTAAGGGGAAACATGCAGCTGGTGAAGGCCTAGGCTTGTGCAAAACTTGCTTACAAAGGCAAATTGCAGAAAGCATCATCCTGTGTTTTGAAAGGTGTTATCTGGATTGGTGTTCTGAAAGTCCACATTAAATATTCATAGTTCCCCAAAATAAGACTGAAAGTTAAATTGCATCGCAGCTGTTGCAGCTGTTCCATGTATTCCTAAAGCCTGACGGATACCTTTTCACTTCAATAGCTTTGGCTGTCAAGAATCCTTGCTGCTCTTTCTGCAGAGTGGAAACATGACTCTCTATGTGGATCATGCTTCATGTTTAGGTCTCTCTGTAAATGCAGTGATTTTCTTAAAAACCAGGAACACGGAAGCTTCTTTAAATCTGGAGTTTGGTATGGTTTCCCTTTGGAATATATTTAGTGTAAGGGTTTTGTACCAGCAGCAGTACACACCTCTTGAAACAGGAATAACAAAACAGACAGGGAAAATCTAAAGTGGGGTCTTCTGTATTGTTCCTGGATTTCCATCCAGAAAACTGAGCTATTGATTTTGAACTGCCTAGCAATGCAGATTTCTAAGCTTGCTGGTGCTAAGGAGAAGCTTTCTTGTTGGACTGCTACAGAGAAAATATATTGTGTGTGGGGAGTTTTCTCTTACCTTTTGTGAGTGTTCAGTTTCAGAAACTAAACCTTTGAGAAGATGACCCGTTCCTTTCTGCTGCAGTTCTTATGGAAGTGTTGATTCTAAAATGTCTCTGGCTTGCATGACTGTCAGGGAAGGCGTTAGCTGAAAAGGTTGGTGTTTCTGATCTCTGCTAAACCTGTCTGTATTAGTTTTACCTGGATTACAACGGATTGGCAGTTAAAGCAGCTGAAAGAATGGTTCAAATGAAATTTAGTATTTCAGTGTTCCCCAGTAAGAAGAGCCATTTTGCTAGTTTATTGCTAAATCCAGCAGTGACAGCTGTACTAGATGGGCTGTAAAGGTAAGCGTCTGTATAGCAAAACTTCTACTTTATTGGTCTTTTGCTTCAGTGATATTTTAAGTTTTATGACGGATAAAGAGTTTTCTGGCATTGCCTGAAATGAATTATCCTTTTAGGTTTCTCAACTACTTATTGCTTTTGATGCAAACACAAACGATAAGATGTGTTTTGAGCTGATAGCTTAAGAAAAAAGGCACTGAGAAAATTGAGAAATGCCTCTCAGTTATGTTTTTCTTAATCCATATGATTGCATGGTATGCACCATAAATCATCTCTTAGATAAAACATGGAATGATGCAAAGATGGAAAGGAAACTTTGCAGGTTTTCTTAGATCTGATATTAGTCAGAGCCATTTTAGGTCAGTAATGAAAGAAGCATTTCTGTATTTTGTTCTGATGATTGTTTTGCAGCAGCTTGTGCTAGACACAGGTGCAGATATCAAAGAGGAGGTATCTTTCAGCCTGTTGTAGGCAATATAACCAGACTTTTTCTGAAGGAATAGGCAATATAATGAAGAAAGAAGGTACTTTGCTCTTTCTGTCAAGTAATCTTCCCAAGATGCTATTACAGAACTCATTTGGATTTCTATGCCATCCTTTAGAAGACAAAGAGCTCTTCTGGGGTTAAAATGGGATAATTAGGCAAATAGTGTTATGGTTCACTAGTGCAGAGCATGCGGGCAGCTGTCTACTTCGAGAGAGAGAAAATAAACATGGCTTGTATTTACAAACCAAACACTTGCAGGTGCTCTAGAATTCATGATGTCATAGGTGATGGATTTCAAGGGGGATGGACAGGACCGTTAACATTAGAAGGAGGCTAAAAATGCTAGAGGAGAGATCAGTGTGTGTAAATGCTCACTTTACTCCCTTGTCTAATATTGTTAAAAGATTACAGTCATATCCTTCCTCTGATCCTAAATAGGGATTAGGGGCACTTTTTACATTACAGCACATTTGACATGTTTGAAGTAATCTATCTGATCAATGAGACTGGGGTTTTAGACAGATTTTTTTCAGACAGGGGTATAATTCACTTGTTTGGTTACTCTTAGAACACTGTGCTCATGGTTTGGGGCTGCTAGTTTTAATAAGAAGCAAGCTAATGATAATGAAGAGGAGGGTGTAAAAGTGCTAGGAAATGAAACTGAAGAACAGTTACAGTGTTTGACTTATGCTGTGAAGAGGAGGTTCACCTTTCCAGTTGGAAGTTCCTTTCTTGTGTGTCTCAATAGGCTAGGTTTTCTATTTCTCTCAACACAGAGCTAAGCTGCCCCCTCTCACATGTATTCTCCAGAGGCCTTTCTGGTGAGAAAACTGGTTTATGTTAAGTAGTCATCTCTGAGAATGAAAATTCTGTGTGTGTTAGTGTCTCTGCCATACTCGAATAACAGGCCGTTATGCCTGCAGATGGTTACTTGTCTACTTGGTTTGTATCAGAGCTGATGGTTGGCTGACACAGGTGACCCAACTGAACCTCGGAAACAATTTTGTATGACCTCGTATTGCTAGTTCAAATGATAGAGTTGCTAGCAACACAAAAAAGAAATAGTTGTTCAATTTCGTGGTAGTAGTATATTTATTTGTCTTAAGTTTCAAACACTTTGAATTCAAGTTACTAATAGAAGCTGTTTTAAATGATGGTTTTAAATGCCATCATTAGTTAGCCACTTTCAGTTAATTTTAAGCTTCTTGCATGAAATTCAGTTGGTTGAATGCCCAGCAGAATCAGCAGTTCTGCAAACAGTCATTTGCTCATTAAATGTGCTACTTGGTGGGTTTTTTTTTGTCTGGTCCCTTGGTTGGTATTTTACCCCTGATATGTCGTACAGGTCAGTTCTGTCTTTCCAGGATGCTATGATTGTGAATTTAACCAAAGAAGTAAAAATAATCAGGGCAAAGCCTCATCCAGTAGTTAAAGCACAGGACTAGGAGTAAGGCCTGCTTAATTCCAGGCTGTAGTGCAATGCAGGTGTTACCATGGTAACTCTTTTAAATCAAAAAAGGATGTGGGTGCACGGATTTCCCCGGCAGAGAACTGGGAGACCATTAGTTCTGCCCATGTGAGATTCAGGCTCTGAGCTGTTTTGCAACTGAGCTTCTCACTGAAAGCCAAGGCAATTAAGGGTTCAATGAGCTTTTGAAAAGTTAGTTTATTAATAACTCTTATTTTCTGAGCAGTTGCTACAGGTGGATTGAATAGGATGTGTAAGGGTGGCATGATCTGTCCTTAACTAAAATAGCAGTAGGGAAAGAAAGTATTTATGGGCATGACCTGAGGATTTAACTGCTTGATTGCCTCTGTCTTCCAAACTATTTCTATTTCAAACATATTTCTTGAAAACTTCCTGGAGTAGCAGCTGTTAAGGGAAGGACTAATGTTTCCAGACCTGTGCAATGCAAGAGATTCATGGGCTGCCCAGGCTGGCTTTCAGTCAGTTTTCACTGTGGTTTCAAGCAGAGTTGACACAGGATATGGATGGACAATGAGAAAGGGCAGCGCATCTGTCTTCTGCTGACTCTAACTCTTTAAGCTGTTTGTTTTTAGTGCAATAGGAGATTCCTGGCAGATGAAATCTATGTTTGCTTTCCCAGAGGACAGGAAAGCTGGCTCCCTGGCAACTGTTATGGTTTCATTAAGATTTGAGATCTTTAATGGGGGTAGAACATTTTGTACCACTTCCACTGTCACTTGACACCCTGGTGATGAGACCAATGAAACCCAATTCTATTTGTATATATGTACGTCCTGTCCTAAACTGGGATTGCAGAGATTATGTCCTTCAATGTAGCAGCTGGCTATGAAGAAGTTTCTTTCAAAAAGACCACTGCTGTAAATGTCCCCACTGACCTTCTCAATGGCTTGCCCCATGCAGTGCTCTCTGAAACCTCTCTCTAAAGCAGGTGTAGCTGTACTGGAATAATGCCTACGTTTTTCCCTGGTACCTCAAGAAGATTTACTGCAGTCTCCCTCCTAAAAAAAGGTCAGACCAAGTGAAATCTAGACAGGGGTTATTAATCACACTTGCTAGAAGACAGCAGAAGAGGAGAACAGAGGAGACAAAAGGATACAAAGTCCCCTCGCATGAACTGTCTGTGTCAGGCCGTTGAATGAAAATGGTCAGTGATGTGTCAGGAAGCTGAGTAATGAATAGTATGATTTCAGCCGTTCCAGCTTTCTAGAACGTCTGTATGATGCAGCTACCATAGAGATGACCTCTTCTGACACCGAGACACACCATAAAAAATCAGTCACAAGTCTGCAAATGCTGGGGGAGATGGTTTATAGGACTTGAGGCTGGTGAGCTCATTAGGTGAAGAGCTGCAGGATGGGTGATGGCTGCCCCTTGCTGTTTGCTGGTCACCTGTAACTGCATTTTCTGACCCTTCACCATCCCCTTCAAGACTGCCACATCAAATGTCAAAGGAGGACTTTAAAGCTCAGAGGACTTTTTGACTATGCAAAATTGTTTGACCACTATATGTTGTGCATTACAATCTGCTGCGTACTGGTCCTAGGACTTGGTTTTTGTCTTGAGGTTCAGATGTGGTTGCTTGAAAGCGGCACAGACTCTGAAATTAAGAAAATGAAATGATGCACAGTGTCTTTCAGGTACTGATACCATTTTAGGGTGGATAAGAGCAGGTTCTAGAAGGGAAGAAGGAGATCTAAAGCTAGTGTATTTCAGGTTATATAGCTCTACATTAAGAATCTTGTACATGTTTTGGTAAAAGATTTAAGCATTACTGTTCCTTTATTAATTAGTACCTGAGTCCTCTATATCAGTTATGTATATTTTATTTCATGTGTCAGGTCTGTTTGTGTTTATAATTATGCTTGCTCTGTGTCAGTTTTCATACAGTTATAGGACTAAACTTGTTTGATGTTCAACTAATTAGTAGTTAAGTGTAAAGAAAATATTTTCCCATGAATATAACCTTTTTGGTAAACATTTATGTGACGAAGACTTGCTGTGGAAACTGTTCTGTGTGTTTGGGAAGATTTTACCCTTCATGTTGTTGAAGAAAAGTTTCAGTATTAGTCATTGCACAGAAGGCCGGTGGAAATACAAATTTTGCCTGATTATGTGATATTGATAAGTTTTCCTGTACTCCCTAAAAGATTCTTGGGATGAGGCTGAGATTAAGAGCCACATTTTCAATAGGATCTGAGTAAACCTTACCACCTGTTTGAGGAACCAGGGTATGGTTCTTTGCTTTGCATGCGCAAGTCACAACTTGAGTTGCAAGGTTTTGAGAACTGGGAAATTTTGTTACTGATTTCTTGGGATGGAAACAACTCTGTGATGTCTTTTCTTGTATTATGTTCTTGCTTTTTTTTTTTTTCAGTTAGTCAGGTCACACTGTTGTATCGAGGGAAAACTGCATTTTGCCTGGGATCCTGAATGCAGTGTTCTCCCTTTTGTTTTTCATCTGAGGTCTGTAGGAGACCGCTAGAAATGATGGCTGGGAACAAATGAAAGAGTGCTAGTACAGAAAGCTATAATGACATAATCATATAGTAATGTTACTATAATGTGTGAATGTTGGTCATTCTGGGAGCTGCGATGTGGATTGTTACAAGCTCTTTTCTGAGGTTATTTGAAAAGCACATATTGAGGCTGGCATGGTCTGGGGCAGGTTTGACTCTCTAGTGCATCCAAGTGCATGCTGAGTTAAAAGTTAAGAATGCATCAAGAAGCAGTTTTTCTCAGCATAAGTTTTTTCTCTCCTGTAACTTATGCTTGACCTCACTACTAAATACGTTGGTCACCATCTGAATGAATTATATAGTGTAGGACATCTAAAAACAGAAAATAGAAACCTGCAATGGGCTTTGATAGGGTTGGTGAATGTTCTTGAAACTGGGGGGTTGAGCAGAACGGAGCAAAATGATATGATCTTTTTACTGGGAGCTGACATTCTTTCATTAGTCATCACTGTGCTACCCAGCTGGGTAACTGAGGTTACAATTTGCCATTCTTTCTTCAAATGGCCTTTTACGCAACTGGACACTGGCAGCTAATAAATTGTAGACTATAACATCTTTCTTCTTTCACATTTGATCTGCTCTTACCTGTTTAATATAAGAGTTTAGGCTCAGTATAGTGAAAAAATAAAAGGAAAAGTATTATTCATACTGGGAAACAAAGCTGCATAGTTACTTCACATACTGTTACACCCAGCTTGTCTCACTAAAATTCAAATGTGCTCGAAGGATTAGTTTCTGAAAACCTACAATGTGAAGTGACGGAGACAGTTGAGCAAGTCAAGTGAAATTAAAAAATAAATAGTGACAGTATATTTCTTGGCTTCTTATACTTCACAGCATCTTTGAAACTTGAAATTTATTACTTTTACAAAGTATCTTTAGCAAATAGTTAAAGAATATGCTCACTGTGTGATCATGCTTTATTTCCCTGGATGTACACTGAATTTATCATTGAGTGCCTGTTAGTTGTTGAGCTATGACAAAAGTAATTTTGTAGTGGCTTAAGCAATGAGCCATTTGAGTTCTGAAGGTCTGGGGGGAACTTGGAGGTTTTGGTTTTTATTTTTTACAGTGACTTAAGATTAAACATCCTTAGGATATAATATTTTCTTAACCTCAAAGTAATCAAAATGTATGCAGGAAAATGGTGTTTCCCATTTGTTGTGGTGTGCTATTATTGAGGAAGTGAAAAACAGATGAGTACCTGGTGGTGCACTAAGGCTGCTTGCTGTGCTTCATGAAGAGGTTGCTCATGGTTGTCCTCACTTTATTGCCCTCTCAAATGACTTGTGGTGGTTAATGTGCGTTGAGTGGTCATTGGATTATAAAAAAATCTTAACAAGTGATCAAGTCAAAGTGTCCAGAAGCCAAGAGTCTCTACATAAAAGTGGTGAGGCAGTCTTTCAGCACTGTCATGTGATGGGTAGCTTTTTATCAGTGCTTGTTTACTATCCTCTGTTGTCCAATTTGGTTTGAAGCATAGTTTCAGTATGGTTTCCAAGGGAAGATTTGCTTTTGAGGCATATCTGTTACAGAAAATGCATTGTAGTCTTCATTTTGTACTAAATTGATATTTAATTCATTGTACAAAAGTGCTGTTCACGCTGTTCATCCTCTAGCCTAATATAGATGCATCTATAGATGTTCCATAAACACAACACTGGGCAGAGCAGAGCTCAATGACCCAATGACCTGCTTCATTAACACTTGTTCTGGAGCTTTCCAGTATCTGATGGAAGGGCCTAGATCCCACTATTCTTCATTTCTCTTGTGTCTCAGTTGAGATCAGTGCTGACTGATGATAAAGTGGGAGAATAATGTAGTGTTGCGAATACTTTTACAACAGCACTGCTTATTTTGCACTTTTTCTGTCTGTAGAAGAGTAAGTTCCTTTCAATGTTGTATAAAGAAGTGCCATATGTTCATTCTGTGTCAAGATCTTATTCTCTCATAGGTGCTTGACTTGCAGACTTGAGGAATCTGAGCCCTACATGAGGAATAAGTTGGAAGTATAAATCAGACTGTTCAGTTAGTCCAGGCTATGGTTTCTAAAGCAAACTGAAACATGGTGATGGTTCTCTGCTGGTTGATGTAGGTTTGCTCACTGCATGTTTGGTTGGTTTTTTGCTGCTGTAGGCTCTATTTCTGCTTTCTCTGTTCTGAAACTTTAAAGATGTCCGCAAGTGTTTTTCCATTAGTAAATTGAAGGTTGGGAGGGGGGGGAAGAAAAAAAGATGAAACAGAGTTCCTGTTGGTTTTCATCCTGCCTCTGCCATAAGGGAAATATAACATGTTCTCAGGTTACTTAGATGTGGAAATTGTTGGCATGTGATGTCCAGCACCTCATGTAATAAGCACCTCTGCTTCTTTGGCCTTTCAATTTTCTTCAGGGAGTCTCAAGTCTTCCTTGCCAGACTGAAATCTGTTAGGTGCCTGTGTGATATGTAAACATTTTGTATTGATATTATTCCAAAAATTTTGAACTAAATCAAATGCTAGATTATTGACGTGCCTCAGAGGAAATTCCTATTTTAGTTAAATGTCATGCTTATCAATGTAGAATTTTTTCCAGTGTATCTTCCATGATTTAGAGGTGATGTGAAACTCTGTACTTGATTTCTTTCAGTATGAACATGATACAAAAGGAGAGTTTTGTTTGCTAAAGGTCACGTTAAATGAAAAAGTTACACTGTTTTGGGGATTCTTCTTGCACACATGCACTATACTGGGTCGTATGTGGGTGGCCTGCCCTGATAAAATCAGATATCTGAGTAGGCTGCTTGTGGACTGCTCAGTAAACAGATCAAGTACTGTGTTTAGAAGTGTCTTAAAAGGCAGTCATGTAACATTTTCTGCTCAACATGTTGCAGAATTTTTGGTAGCTCCTTTTCAATGATCTGCTTGCATTTACTGTCCTGTTACATTTCTGAAGAGTTATTACAAAGAAGTCTCTCTAGTAACACCTAAAGTATTTATTTTCTCTTGATTTTCTTTTCATCTTGTGTGTCAAAAAAACTGTGACCCATCCTCACCTTAAGGGGCTAGAAGAGCCAGGTTACCAGGATATTAATTCAGTGCTACCCCCCCCTCCAGTCTCAACAACCTTTATATTATTTGCTTCACATACATAATTTTCCTTTCACCATTCCCTGCACGCGCACAGAATGTTGCAAGCAATCAACAGCTGTATTTTCAGACACTGAGAGGCTTCACTGCTTACGGACTTTGGTGACTGACATGGTAATTTCATGGTTTCAGGATAGGTCAAAATATAATTAACTCGGTATGCACGTTTTCTTTTAGTGAGGGTGGTGAGCACAAAGACGGTGTTTCATGAAACTCTGTGAGAACACCTGGAATTACTTTTATACGTATTGGGCATGTCTCTCCTGTGTTGATAAACCTGTAGGCAGGGTTTACATGGTGTTTGACTCACCTTTGTCAAGCTACCTGGGTTAGTTCATATCTCAGTATCTTTGGGACATGGCTTGGGTTTGAGCCCTAAATCTCTGAATGTGACAGATACAGGAATTACAGAAGGCCACCTTAGCTCACCAGACCTATGCGATGCTCTTGGAGAGGGTTGCCAGATCTTCTCAGTGTGTTGGCTGGATATTTGGGAGGCTTTGCCTTCTGTGGGTCTTATAATTTATTTGATCCATAGATAGTTTGCTCTCTCCTTGTCCTGGCAAGGAGATCTGTGTTATACTTTTCTGGCTAAGTTTGCCCTTATTTAGGTCCTGGCCTGCATTTTTCTTGTTGAGCCTGCTTTTTCTGAGAAAAACCCCTAAAAAAAGTTCTTCTGGAGGTGTTCTGTTTCATTTCCTTTTTATTATTTTTTTTTTTGATTGGTTGGTTTTGGTTTGTTTTGTTTTAAAGGTACCTGGAGTTCATAGAACAGGGTTAAATTGTGACTTTAACTCCCTGTTTGGCAAGCTGCTCCCCCATGGCAATATTAATGTGTTGGTGAAGAAAAGAAGAAGAACTTTTCCATCCTGGTACCTCAGTCCAGTGAAATCATAGATTGCCAGAATCTGTTTTTTTGTCTGCTCCAATCTGACCTCAGTTAATATTTGCCTTGGGGGAGAACTCTTGCTTGTTATTACGTATCAGCAAGTTAAATATTTAATGAATTAACTTTACAGCTCACCTAATTTTACAGCACACCTACAACTCAGATGCTTGATTACAAAGTATTACCACAAAGCTGAAACAATATATTCATATATAGTCAATGTGAAATCCCTAGTAGCCAGCACTCCTGACGGTGGCTTCCCTGTGCATGAGAGATCCTGTCTTCCACACTTGTAGTGTGTATGTTCTGCAAGCACTGCAGAATGTTCTCCCATATAGCTTTGGATATCAGTATATTCCGGTGTCTAGCTTGCCCTTAGACCACTGAAAATGGGGTAGCATTGGTTCATCCAGAAATAGGAGGTCTCATGCTTGCTTAGTCACAGGGTAGAAATGATGCTTCTTGTTGCATCTTTCACTGCATGCCTCTTTGCCATGACTTTTTCAGTTATTCTGTCTGTGGCAGGCAGATGGAAGACTAAAAGCAGGTGTGAAGTTTGACACAGAGCTTTGAAGCCACTGGCGGAAAAGGGAGGGAATCCCCCAAACTTTGTTCAGTGTATACCCCTTTGGGCCCGAAGACACTGCAGTTACTTACTCTTATTCTGGCTGTATTGCTCTGTTTTGTTTCCTCTTTCAACTCTAACTGATGGCATAATGATGGAGTAGAATTCTGGGACAGAAAGGAAAGTTTGGTATTTCAGTTGTGTAAGCCATGTGACAGACCACTGAGAGAAACCA
This sequence comes from Myiopsitta monachus, assembly GCA_017639245.1. Classification (NCBI taxonomy): domain Eukaryota; kingdom Metazoa; phylum Chordata; class Aves; order Psittaciformes; family Psittacidae; genus Myiopsitta; species Myiopsitta monachus. The sequence goes on along the minus strand of CM029917.1, from coordinate 56,157,264 downwards.
AATACAAAGCAAAAGCTGTTTATAAGAAAACAGACACAGTTCATATCAATTTAATAACACTCACTGAAAATTGCTTTCAAACAATGCAATTCAAACTGATTTAATATGGATTAAAGCCCACTGATTTTAAGTGAAAATAAAAATGCTCTATGTCACACTAAGGTAAAGGTGGAACAATTTCTCTAGCTGCTTGTTTTGTCAGCATGGTGTTCATTGCTGTTCTTGCTTTGCTTTATTTTATACAAGACCTTGTATTCAGGCTGTAACAAACCATCGTTGTCTCAATGTGGTTGCTGTCTTCTACCTTTTTGTCCATTTGCATCAGTCTTACTGCCTCAGAAGCCTGGGACTGTATATGAAGGTGCTGTTAGCCACAAAGTCTGCACAGGTAGGGGAAGCCTCTGGGAGGCAGGTGAAAAACAAACATTAACTTTTTGAGTTTAAAAAAGCTCATGGAGGCAAAAGTTTGGGATGAGTCAGCAAGAAGATCTGTCTGGGTCAGGGTCACATCATGGTTTTGGATGTATTTTAGTCTGTCATTCATTGACAACTCCTTTCAGAGAGAAAAAGGAAGGCATGTTTAAGTCTTTGTACTAATAAGATGTTTTGGGAGATGTACCCTATAGGTAGCAGCTACTATGTATTAAGGATTTAAAAACAACAACAGCAACAAGAAAAAAGACCCAAAACTAATTTACAAGTACTTTCAGAGTAAAGGCAATGGAACTAAACAAGTCGATTGTCTTTAAGGTAACGTTGTCTGAGGTACAGTATGGCTTAGAGTCATCCATGGAAATAAATAGGCAAGTATACCTGTTTACATCATTTGGGAAATGGATGTTATCATCTCTGATTTTTCAGATTTCTTGCTTATCAAACACTGAGGCAGGTACCAAGATAAAAATCTAACCGACTGGTTAAAGCCGCGATAACCCTCCCAATGGCTGTAATAACAAAGTTCTTTTGTGATTTAAAAGAACAGCATGTTGAAACATTAAAGCATATGGAAGGCTTCCAGATTAAGAAAATTAATGAAACTTAGAAGCTTCTGATTTATAGTACCAGTGAATACAAAGCTTTACAAGATTGTCTCATTCAGAAGCCTATATAGAGTATCAGTTTTCTTATGGGAAACTGTTTCTTTGTATAATTGAAAAGACAAATTCCTTACTAGTTCTAGCATATTTTTTTATTTATTTTTCATGTTATGATTCAGACACAAGTATTTTCCAAAGGTTAAAAAGTCAGCAATTCCTATTTGACAGTGTGTGACTCACACATTTAGACAAATCATACATTAAATGAGAACTAGCATTTAGGACTGTCTTTATTGCATAGGAGTCTTTTGTTGTTTTGTTGTGTTTTGGGTTTGGTTGGGTTTTTTGCTTTTCTGTTTTTTTTTTGTGTGTGATAAGTTATCCCTGAAATTATGTTGATTGAATCTGTCTTAAGGACTGCTCAGTTTAAGCAGTTTAGTGAAGGAGAGATTGTCAAATAATCATTTGCCTAAGGATATGATGACATTTGATACCTGGATAGGAACCTCTGGCTCCTCCTTTAGCCTCTTTGGCATAGCAAATGGAAATAATAACCTAATTGAGAATTATAGGCTCCACAAAGAAGAACATGCACATAATCTGTTACTGTTCTGTCTGAATCTTTTGTAGGTACATCGAGAACAAGTGGTGGTTTCCTCACAGCTAAGTTCTTGTAGCTTTCAATTATCTCCCATTTCTAAATGTCTGATTTGTTTTGCTATATGTTCAAGTTAGCTGTAGTAAAAAAATGGCTCCAGCGCAGAAGCTTTCAGAAAAGTCAGGTGTTTCAGTTAACTGATGCCATTGGAAAACAGAAAATAGTCTAGCTAGTTTGGGATGAGTCCAAATGCACAATTGAAATATCTAAAACTCAGCATTGTTTGATGACAGTGATGTATTCTTGCAAAGTCTGCATACTTAGACATAATGGAGTGCAGAGCTCTTGACATCCTTTCTAAGTTGTTCTATAAACTGGGGAGACTCTGGAATCACAATATAACTCAGGATCTAAATAGGTATCTAACTGAAGTATAGTTCCCCTGGTTTAAGTAGAGGGAGAATGTTGTCCCATCTTGGCATGCCCAGACAACCTTCCTGAGCTGGGTGCTTCAGTACCTGAGTGTGGATTGGTGAGGAGATGCAGAACTTCAGAAGTAGAAATGCTGTCTTTGTGCTTGTTACCAGGCTGACCTGGCATTTCTCTTTATACCTGGAGAGTGCTCTGTTTGTGCTTACTTGGATGCCTTAATTGGTGCAGATGTTTCATGTCTGAAAGTCAATTTTATAGAAGAGCTTAAGAAAGGGATTAAAGTCAGGCTGCTTGGGTTTATGCCTGAGTTAGGTCAGCTGTCACACATTTGGGACTACAGGCACCAGCCAAGGAGAGGCTGCTCTATAGTTAAACAATCTTTTTTTGCTACCTTTCCATTCTGATAAACTGAACTTCTCACTGAACTTCAGTTAACTCTTGCATGTTTCTTACATGCCCCCTGTGAGTTTGGCTTAGTCAAGACTGCCCTTTCTGTAATAGCTTATGATCTAAGTTCCAGACACTGCAATAAAAAGAAAAACAACTGAACAAGTGAATGATGGGTCCTGAGATGAGATCAGTGTGCAAAATAAGGAACAACTCCTTTCAGAAATGAAATACTACTGTAATTCCAGTGATGTTCTGGCTACCATAGTTGAGTTACTATTGCCCTGGAGGTTTTGTAATCAACCTACTTTATTGCAGTCTCACGTCTGCTAAAACACTCCAGATAAGTGACTGTACTGATTCAGTTATGCTCATTTATTACGTGCTTACATTCAGTGTAGGCAGAGAGATAAAAAGGCAATCTTTTGTGCGGAGGATACTCATAACAGAACAGATGAGTCAATATTAACAAAGGGGACCAATAAATGTGGAAAGGACAAAACCAGTCTCTCATGAGGGTCTGGTTGAGTATGACATGAGGAGCAGCTTACTGCCGAGGCCTCTGTTTCTGCTGTACCAAGATTGTGACTGTTTACAGTTCTGCATGAATCAAACCTCTTGCAAACCAGCCTCTCAAAGAATTTCCAATTCTATACTGCTTTAACTAGTATTCTGTTCTAACTCTGAAAGTAATAAACATGAGAATAATCCTGTCAAGTGCTTTACGGTCAGAAACTCAGAAAGGTATAAGCTTCTCAGTTCCTGGGTTTTGCCTTGCTCAGATGGCTACCTTCTGTGTCTTGTGAGGAAGAAGAAACAAGCAGTACCAGTTTTTCAACAGGGAAGTAGAAAAGAGTATCAGATTTTATCTTTCTAAAGATGCTGATATGAGGCAGATTTAAGCTGTGACTCTGATATTGGCGGTTTGTCAGTTTTCTTACAGTGAAAATTGCTGTAGAGATAATAGTCAATACAGGTAAAAGGAGAATGTCCAAAATTTTACACAGAAGATGGTTGAACACTGGCTTTGCAGGGCACTGCTGCTGTACAGCATAAGATGTGTTTCATTGTCCTACTCTCTGAGTTTCCTTTCCTGGTCTGTCTGACCATGTACTGATGTAACTCAGGATAAAATGGCCAGCCTGATTATGAAGCCACCAATTGGTTCTGTTAGGTCATTGTAAAGCAGATGAATGGCAGTATTGCATTGAACCATGTAACAGCAGCACAGCTGAAGTATCAGGCATCAGTGACAGCTCTTAAAAATAGAGCTCTGGAGGTGCTCTGTGTGATGGTGGTGATGGAGGGAGGCTTTTTTCTTACAGAAGCAGTGGATCATAAAAATTACACGTAACAGCTTAGTAGGAAACTTGGCTACTGCAGAGGCCCTGTGCAAGGCTGAGTAATGCGAAATAATATTGGTGAAATATTGCTGCTGATGAAAAAAAGAGGCCTGGAGACTGATCTTGCAGATATTTGTCTGTATATTCTTTCTAATATGAGAAGTCATTTATCAACAGGAGTAGCTGCAAACATGCCTAGGAGAGCTCTGCAGCAAATAACAGAATCGGTGTACTGATGTGAATGTGTACATGAAGTTTAATCTAACTAACAAATACATCTTGTGGCTTGCTAGTGCAATTATTGCATGTAAAGTAAACCATAGCTATTGAACTTGGTTTTACACCATCTGGAAGACAAAGTCATAATTTGCGCTATTGTTTTGCTAATACCTGTGAAAGCTAAGGCAAAACACATAACAGTTAAATAATTAAGATTTTATGGGAGTCTTGCCAATGGTCTCTGTTTTTTGGAAAAGTGCAAAGAAGGAATATATTCCCTTTTTTTTTGGTAACGGACATAGGGCTGGGAGGAAAATTAGCAGCAATTTTTCATTAAACATGGATTGAAGTGGAAGAGCAAAGAAAATGGAGAGTCCTAACATCAAGGAATACCCAGATCATACCATGCAGACAGTAAAGCCAGAGGTGTTTGTATTCTGCATCACATAAAAATGTTGGGTTTTTTTTTTGTTTGTTTGCTTTCATGCAAGCATTCATTGATGAACTGAAAAAAATATGTTATTCAGTTTCACTAAGCTGCAATACTTGTAATGACTTCTGACAAGTGTCAATATGCCTGGGCACTTCATCAGAACATGCTTTGCTTGACAGAAGCACGTGAGGATGAAAGAAACTTTAAGTATTAATTCTTTTGAAAAGTTTGCAGCATTATTATAATTACATAAAAATGTGGCCTACTTAAACCCCCTATATCAGCTGTTAGAACAGGATACTGCTGTGTTCCCAGTGACAGGGTAATTTCTATCGTAGGAATCCACACTAATTACAGGTAAAAGGAACTCTGTAACATACTGTGTTTGGAAGGGTGCTTAATAGTGGCAGATTAACAATCACTTACAAGAACTCCGTGTAAGATGATACTCTTGGACCTAGAAATATACCAATGAAGATGGAAACAAGTTTCCACGGATTTTTTTTGATGGACACAGAATCACAGAATGTTTTGGGTTGGAGGGACCTCAGCTAGTTCCAACTCCCCTGCCATGGACAGGGACAGCTTCCACTACACCAGGTTGCTCCAAGCTCCATCCAATCTGTCCTTGAACGCTGCCAGGCACTGGGGCAACCACATCTTCTCTGGGCAACTTGTGCCAGTGTCTCACCACCCTCATAGTGATGAATTTTTCCCTAATATGTAATATAAAACTGACCTCTTTAAGTTTAAAATCATTCCCCCTTGTCCTGTCACTACAAGCCCTTGTAACAAGTCCCTCTCCAGATTTCCTGTAGGCCCCCTTTAGGTACTGGAAGGCTGCTCTAAGGTCTCCCCAGAGCCTTCTCCAGGCTGAACAAGCCCAGCTCTCTCAGCCTGTCTTCATAGGAGAGGTGCTCCGTCCCTTGGATCATCTTCGTGGCCTACTCTAGGACTCCCTGCAACAGGTCCAATTCTCTCTTGTGTTGGGGATCCCAAAGCTGGATGTAGTACTGCAGGTACTCATGAGAGTGAAACATAGAGGCAGAATCACCTCCCTTCTGAAGCATTAGATCATAAAAGTTTAAAACTAAGTGCAGGGGGAAGTGCATGTTGAAGAAACATTGCAAGTTCAGAGTGAACAAGAGCAATGAATCCCTTGTCACTGAATAAATGCACATAAAAAATCTGTTCATAAAATAATTACATTGTTATAAAATACGATTTTATTTCAAGAATGGTCTTTTACCTGCGCTGGTCTTGCCATGACACAAGTGTTATGGCAAGACAAGTAAGTCTAGAAAGTCTACATGATTCATTGAATTTTTAAATCCATTTTAGAGTCAGGGCAGAATCGTTGTGTAGAGCTGTATTTTAGCATGTTCACAGAGTATGTATTGTCTTTACAGTTTCTGTTGTAAGCATTTTGCTTGTTTATACATTGTCACAGGATGGCATGTGGATAAGAGGGCAATGTACATGTCAAGGAAATAATTTCTTCCTATTTCCAAACATACAAAAAGCAAAAAACTGGAAGAGTTGTTACTGAAAAAATTATGGCCATGTTGGTATTGGGTATTAAAGTTGATTATTCTGTTCGTCTCTAGCAAAAAATATATATTACCTCTGTTGACAAGGTGGCTATAGCATTCAGGAGGAACACTGAGCTGCTATATTGTGTGAGTAATGTCTTGCAACAGTTGGCCTTGACAGTCTTACACTTTCTTAAGCGGATTTATAATCAACTAATATTTGCACACCTCCTTTCAGCACTTAAAGCATCAGCTTCCATTTTGTCATGACTCTTTCAGAAGGCGGTCTCTATCCAGTATGAAGACTATTTTCCCCCAGATTTCAATCTCCTGAAATGCTTAATGAGAAGTATGTTTCTTAGTTCATCACTGGTGCTGTCACAAAAGGATATTTGCACTCTCGTTTGGACAGCAGGCGTTTCATTCTAAGCATTTCCATATAGAAAAGAACTGAATGCTGAAGCTCAGCTTTAATTAAGTGTATGGCATCTAGCTTAGCTCCTTTGAAAGGCTTAGACAATGAAATACCGAATAATTAAAGGCATAAGGTAGACTAATGACTAGAAGCTAAAACAAAGAACCAAGTCTGTCTTCTTTCAGTCATTAAATGGGTATTTTTGTGGACTTGAACACTGTAGCCCTTGTGGCTTAGTTCACCCAGATGGAGTAATAAATGTTTGTAGTGCTCCTGAGAAAGGGAGTGAAAAATAGTTGACAGCAACTTTACAAGACCTGCTATTTTTCTAGATATTGCCACAGAGGAAAACATGACAGTGTGATGGGTATTTTTCTAAAACAAGCAAAAACCCCCACTAGTACTACTGTCTTAGAGCTGTCTGAGTTAGCTCAGTAAACACTGGAGCTTATCTGTCACCTTGCTACATAGAGGCTGTTGCTGTGAGCAAAGAATTGCTGGATTTAGAAAGAAAAGAAGCACTGATGTTCTGGATATGTTATATGTTATATACATCTTATTGATGGTCTTGTTGAAATGTGATAGAATTTGACAGGCATTTTGCTGGTACTGATATCTTTCAGGGCAGAGTTACGTTAACAGTAGTGTCCATGATACTTAAAACTGGAAATTTTTTCAGTTTCTGTGACAATGTGGATTTTGAAAATTTGTACCAGAAATTATAGTTAAAATTTAGACATTATGATCTAGACAGAACTTCTGGAAACACTTTTTTTGGTACGGAGTTGGCTCTAATTGAATAACTAGACTCTTTATTGCACTTTATTAAATACTGCATTAGTCAAATCCTTTTCAACTTTGTTCATTAATTCATGTTTGCTCCTTTCTGTATATTCAGGTCCTTAGGTACAGAGGGTGATCACTATTCTTATTTTCATGATCTCTCACTGTGCACTGTGCATACCTTCCATTCAACATTTTCTTTAACATCATCTTTAGCTTCATCATTGGTGATGAAAGCACAGGCAATACTGGTATGAAAATGTTTGTGGAAAACATATATTAGATCTGCTGAGTTTGTGGGAGATGCGGAACACCCACCTATGAAACACTGTCCTAGGATCAGCAAAGTGTCTTTCCTTCCTTCTGAGGTTTTCTGGCAACCACTCAGAAGGAAAGCTTCCATACAATAAAAAGAGAGAGATTGTATCTCACAAAATAACTGCTTCCAAGAGACGTCATCTTTCAGAAACCCCACTTTTTTTACTGTGTGTAATTTGTAGTAAACTTGTCCTTCTGAAATAACATCACCAGTACTGTCATTTCAAACATTAAGTCCCAGAATATAAGCAGACTCATGCAAAAATAATGAAAAATCATCTTTTCACATATGGCAACCATTTCTTACATGTTTTCTCCAAACTACAATATTTTCTACTAACGTGCATTGAAAGAGGTGTTTTTAAAGGGAAAAATAAAGTGTGATTAAGATCTGCTCACCTTGATAAATACCTTTAATAAACACCATAATTTAACAAACTGCTGCAATATTGTTGTAGAAATACTTTACATTTTTGGAGAAATGTTACTCATGCTTTAATATGTGTTTCATTTTTAGGGTGGGAGGTAGGCATAATGCTTTTTCTTTGTTTTCCTAAAAGTGCCTGTAGCATAATGCTGTTCATTCAGGTGTGAACTGAGTGCATTCAGTGCTGAAGGAATTGGTCCCTTTACATCTGAAATTGATTTGTGCAAGAAATTCTGACACATAAGCCTGGGACCAGTTGATAGGCCTGGATGATTTTCATGCAGTTTGAGACACTGTAGGTACATGAGTTGTATCAATGAATTACACGGTTTCCTGTAATTGCTGCTTCTCCAGTGCAGCAAACTTGTAATTGCAGGAAAGAATAATGGTATCTAGAGAGAATAACAAACGGGACTGCAGAGAGGTGTGAAGGAGGAACATATACACTAAAATTGTCCTGGTGACATTATAAAGCACAAGAGGAGTGTCTGAGTGCTTTATGTTACTGTTTATGTGCTTGATGGAAACAACAAATTTGTCCTTTGAAATATTTTTAGAAATCTTTCAAGACTTCTTGTCCAATATCACAGATATTTCTTCTCCCTTGGGCTCAACAAACACCGCCAAAAGAAAACCAAACCCGAGCCAAGAAACCAACCAAACCACCAACCCCCAAAACACAGGAGTCTTTCCATCCTATTTTTGTCAAGGAAATAAAATCCATTTTTTTGATGGGAAAGGTTCTAAGTAAAAGCATTCAAAGCAAATCAATTCTTCCCAAAAAATTCTGGAAACAAAATGGAATTGGATGTAAAGGCATTGTTTATTATTGATTTGTGGCCATCCTGCACATATTAGAAAACCAATTACAGCTTTTCAGGAACCACTCTACTTAAAAGAAAGATAAATTAAATTGTTTACTTTTCTATCCACATAATTTCTTTTCTGTCCGTTGCCTTCTGTCACAGTTATGACTGGTTGCACCACATTCACCGCATGCTAATCCTAAAATGCGCCATGTATCTTGTACACAAAATGTTAGGATTTTTGGTTAGAACTGAATAGTTGTTATAAACTAGAGTAAATGGTTGCCTCCAGTCTGTAAAAGAGATGAACATTTATTATTTTATGATAATACTCACAAAAGCAGCCACACAAAATCACTGACTTCTCAGCCTGTGCTATCAAGGGACACTTGCAAAATATTTGCAAAATGAGACTGTGAACTAAAATTCCATATTAGTATACTGAAAAGTAAGGACCCCGTAAGCTTATTTAATGATCTGTTATAGTTTTCCTATTGGCTGCTCCTGATAATGTGAACGGTAAGGGCTGTTTTTTCACCTTTGAGATGGACAAATAATTCATTCCCCTCATTCTGCTAACAAGATTTTTCTACTGTGTGATGATACTGTCATTGGTTTGATTTTCCTTCCCCCCAGGAAATGTCCAATTGGTTAATGTAATTACATTTTACTAAAACCAACTGTGATTCACTTGTATTAGATTTTTTCTTGCTACTTCATCATGGGAAGCCAAAACTTACCATTTACTCAGTGACGACACATGTTAACAGTGTAATTCATAGAAACATTTTCTGGTACAGAGAAAGGTCTTCAGTGGGCGTACAAGAGCATTTAACCTTTTGACTTAATTGAACCATGGTGATGGATGAAGAGATTTAAAATATTTGTAAAACCAGTATTAAAGCAGCAACAGTGAAGTACAGTTTGTGGCGTGCACTCTGCTGCCTAAGAAATTGAGAAAACTATGTTGGCAGTAGCAGCTATTGCATATCATTTGCCTTCCTTTGACTCAATTCATGTTGGAGTTCTATCATGTCCAGTATGACAGCACTCGGTGGTGGCATGACTTCATTCATGTTAGCTTCTACTCTCCTTTAGAATTTTGTACTGGCCGTATGGGACTATCTCAGTCTTGAAAAAAAAGTCTATACATCCAAAAGGTACAGATGATAGTCTGTATAGAGAAGTCCTCCCAGATGGTAAATGATGCTTATCAGTGGTGGTAATGGAGCAACCATGATCTTTGAAGTTGAGAGCTTCTACGCCATATAGTGTAATAGGTACCTGCAAATCGTGTTGTGGATTTTGGCAATTTTACATGCTAATGTGCTTTCATCTTCTTTTTAGTGCATCTTAAAGCAGTCTTTGCCCAGTTGATACATTTTTTTTTTGGGCCTGTCTGGTTTTGTGTGTTATGGTATGAATTTAACTTGGATCCTCAACTTCTCAATGTCCTTATTCACTTTTCATTCTCTCATTTCGTGAGGGTGCTTTGGCCACATGCCATGAGTCAGTAGCATACTGAAATAGAAGGTATACTAGAATTTATGTGACTATTTTTAAATTAATTTATAAATCAATGTCTTGGATGTTGCTAGAGTTGAGTGACTTAGTGTTAACAAATGAGCTTTTCATCTTTGTTTCTCCCAATAACAGTGGGGTGTAGTGCATAGCTGGCTGGCATAGGTGATGGTTTCATGATTGTAGTTCATAAATATAATGCAGATGGCTTCAGGGAGGAATTGAGCAGAAGTATCAGCACTGGAATATTGCCATCAAAGCATCTGTGAAATGGAATGTTTCTGCCTTTAACTAAACTGAAAGGCGTGTAATATATATGACTGAGCAGCAGTAAAAATGGTTCTCTTCTCCTGTAAACTACAGTCTGTGTTGTGCATGTCTGTTTCTCCTTTGGGAGCCCCTTCCCATCTCCCAGTTGGCAGTATCATTTTAATAATCAGGATATTGCTGCAGGTAGATGCCCACAGAGGTCAGTGAAACAGTGGTGTGTCTACTTAGGATTTCTTGCTCTGCTGCAGTATATAGCTGGCCCTGTGTCTGTAAGCTTTGGAGAAACTAAGTTACTGAGTCATATTATTTATATTAGTATGTATCTCAAAACAAGAGATGTATCTAAATTTGGTTTATTTTTCTGAAGCAATTTTCAGCCCGGAGTTCATAAGAGCAAAATGATGGCTACTTCTCACTTGCTCTTTTGAGACTGTTTACCCCACATAGTGGAACCAATACCAGGCTACTTTTTCCTTCCCTCTTCCAGCCATCTACATGCCACCAAACATGGAAAAAATTATGAGGGCCTGCCCAAAATTTTCCTGTGCCAGAAAAAGTCCTAGAATCAGTGAGAGCTCTGTGATTTTTATGGTCTGTGTAAAAACTGGCAAGGCATTATTTAGTCATGCTTTATGTAGCTACTTGAAGTGATACTAGATGTGTTTCCTGATCCATTGAGATGGGATTCACAGTACAAATTCCTCTTTACTTTGCTTCCAGAGTGGGTGATTTCATCCTGTTCCCCTACAACAGAAAATACAGAAAGTGTTGTGCCAGAATCTTTGAGAACTAAGCCTCAGTATCCAACAGGCACTATGCATATAAGGTTTCTGTTGCTTCCTAATGGAAGTACAACATGTTGGGCATTGTAGCAACAGAGAGTCATTGTCCCGGAGAGCTTAAGTTGAAACAGATGTGTTAGAAGTGGGGGAGGAAGAAGAAAGACACACAATAGCAGCATGGGTTGCCCAGATTTGCTTGGCTGGCAGAAACTTGGAATAGAACTCAAATCTCATGGCCTCTAGCTCATTGCTTTTTTTGGGCTGGGTCCTGTTCTCTGTTTATATCACTCATGACATCTGTCTCATTTCTGAGACATGCCAGGTAGGTTGAAGAGAAGAAGTTAATGGGGCATTACCCCTGCAGTATGGACATCCAGAAGGTCCCAACACTACAATTGTATTTCTCTTTTTTTGAAGGGGGAATGTGAGGAGGAGGGGGGTTACATCCAGATTTGCTGAAATATTCCAGTTACAGGATTGACTTGTACATGACTTTCATGCAAGGATCAGTAGGAATGGTTTTACAGTCTGGGACACATTTTCCTACTCCGAGTTTTTCAGCTCCATTGTCATGTTAGTAGTATAGCAACTTGCTGCTGTCTGGGGAAGCGGGATGGCTGTGCCAAACCTTCATGCCATTGCACTTCTGTAGATGGGCCAGGAATTACTGTGGCTTTTTTTTTCTGAGGGGGGAGCTAGTCACAAGAGTACTGCATTTTCTCTTGTATCTAGTCCCCAAGGTCTGGCAAGCAGGAAGGCTCGGCTTGCTATAAAGCCCTGCTCTGTGTTTGACAGCTAGGTTCTGGCTGAGAACTGGCAAGGTTTCTGGCAGCCTTTCTGAAAGGGATTTGCTTCCCACTGTGGGCTTAATGGTAGATGCAGTCTGATCTCGTTCCACAGAAAGATTCTTTTCTTGTGTAACCAGCTATGCTTTCTTCTTGCTCTATGGTCGCAATTAGATTGGTGAGGAGATCTTGGCTGGGCAAGGGGAGGTTTGGATGGAGTAGACCTCAGTATTACAGTTACAGAGACCCTCTGTTGTTTCTTTCCTGATGATGAAAGTTTTACTTAAAAGTCAAAGAGGCTCACAAAATAAATGTATTGGAGCATCGGGTTCAGACTTTCTAGCCTGGAGCAGGAGGAGAGAAACTTGTCAAGAAAAAGAGTTAAAAGGAGGAGAAGCTGTTAACTTATTAGGGTTCAGAAATTCCTGTCATGGAGATGAGGCTATTTCTCTGTCAACCATTGTTGGCATTGTAAATGCTCCTTGCAGGGCTTCTTGGAAGTGGAAAATTTCTGGTTATTTGATGTTGTCTCAAAGTCTTTCAGAACTGCTTCTCCATAAATGGAGATAAGCAATGATAGAGGGTCTGAATGGACATGTAAGATTGCAGACATGGCCAGGTGCATAAGAAACTCTGAAGGAAACATGGTATTAAATGCTGGGAAGCCTGTAATTTCTGTTTGGTGTGTAATCTCTTTAAAGAGTCCCAGTAATGGAGAGTCAAGCACAGCTGCTGGAAAGTTATCCCATTGATAGATGCGGGTAAATATTACTTCTAATTTGGAGTTATTTAGTCTCACGTGCTAGCTGTTGGGATTTAGTATTTATTTTTATTCTCTAGCTTCTTTTCCCTGATACCTGATACAGGCAGTGAGGCACAGTGTGAGGCAGGTATGAATGACTGGTAGCCTCAGTCAGATCACTCCCTTGTTTTTCAGCATTTGAGTCCAAATGCTATAAGATGATGATGAGGATCATGAGTTTCCTTATCAGGAAAACTGCAGGACCAGTGCCTTCCTGGGAGTAGCTGGTGAGGTTCTTAATTCTGGAATTACTGTGTCCAATCTTAGTTTTTCCATGTCTGGATCTGGATTTCTGTCACAGGTGGTTTCTTCCACAGCTCTGATGAAGCTGGGGAGCAGTGTCTGTTGATTCCCATGGATAGCATTTCCTTAAATGGTTGTGCAGGGCAACCATTTAATCTCAGCAAAAATGAGATTAAATTAAAAAACAAAACCAAACCCCACAGCGCAACCTGTATGCCAGGTCCTTTATGTACGTATTTAATACAAATTTCACCACCTCTGATTAAAGAATTGCTTGATGAACTGTAGGGGTCAAAAATTGAGAGGTCTGTATGTCATCCATCCTGGATTATACTGCATAAAGTAGTAATTCCTACCATTTTGCCTTGGTAACTTGAAAGCATTATTCTTAGTATTAAAGGAAGGGAAGCATTTTCTCTTCTGTAACAGCCCCAATCATCTCATTGTTACAAGAAGTGACCCTTTTCATTTCTGTGGCTGCTTGCCTGGAGGAGGAGGTCGTCTGCCATGACACTTGGATAAAATCTCTGAAATTAAAAACTTTGAGTACACTGGCCATCAGACATACAGTAGGTTCTGGAAAATACTCCTAAAACTTAATGAGGCATGTGGAGATGACAGCAGCAGCCTTTATTGCCATGATCAGGTATCCAATTACATTGCTTCATTTGAATATTTGATCCTATGCAGTCTCTGCTCTTGGCAAACCCTCCACTCACTGCATCTGTGTTGTATAATGTTGGGGAAACTGTGATGATAGGGGACCTCTGTGACAAGAATAATATAGATACTTTAAAATACTCAGATATAAAAATCCTGCTCTTGTGCATAGGGTTCTTCTTGCGCAAAGGGAGTATTGCAGTACAAGTACTTCTTGCTTTTCATCTGCTTGATGAAAAGCAAAGTATCAATAGCGAGCTCTAGGGAGAGGAAGAGCAGATGACAATGACATTGCAAGAGAGAAACCCAAGAGGTAGTTGAAGTTTTTTCTGTTGAAAGATTTTTATTAAGCACCTGGAAGGCATAAAACACATAGTGGAGGTACTCTGAGTCAATTGAATAGCCTTGAAACCAGCTTGTATGTGAGAGAGAATGCAAGAGTGGCATTCACGTACGAGATGGCAGAAAGAAATTTATGTTTGATCAAAAGGAAGTATGCAGAGTGGCAAATGGGGTTTTTGGACTACCCAGATAAAGGCCTTATTTTGCTGTATTGTTAAAATTACATGGCGCAAGAGCTCTCCAGTATTTTGAAGTAAGAGCCACTGTTTGAAATGGAGGCATGTCAGTCATGCCTCAGGATGCATCCAAAAGAATGGAAGAGAAAGGGCTTTGGACTGCTGTGGATTTATAAATATTGAATCTGTTGCTAGAACTGTCACTTGAATCCCCTCTTGGAATGTGAGGAGCTTAATTGGGAGATCCTGAAAGCTCCCAAAGCAAATAGTGGAGCAGAGTAAATGTTAAGCAGCTGTCAGTTAGTGCTTAAAAACTCAACTGGCTCTCCAGATGAAGCAGGGAGCTGTGGCTATGTTTGTTCTAGTTCCGAGCTCTCAGTTCTGTGCTACAGTGAAGAGGATAGTTCATGCTTATCCCCAAAATCCCTGGTCATGCTTTAAGAGCTCATAGCTGATTTACTGCAGAGCAATGGCAAGGACTTTGTGCAATATGTCATCTTTACACCCATGTGCTTTCACTATCTGAATGCTGTTTTCAGAGAGAAAGGGGACAAACACAGGACAAACACAGTTGGAGAAAGCTGTGTAGAAAGACGCTATGCTAATGAGTTTGGGAAGTGATGAATATCATATCACTTAACTGTCTGCTTTCGTAGTGTCCAAACACAAGAAGGTTTTCTCCAAGTTAGGCAGAGCTTCACAACAAGTCATGAAGATAACTGTACTGCAATAGTGCTGCTCTGAAGTAGCACTCAGGTTTTTCTTAGCTCCAGTTCATGTGATGCATAGTGGAGAATGGCAAGCACTGCAGCTTTGAGTACTCAGGTACTTGGTACTCAAGGTGTAACTGAGCTTAAAATGAAGGTAGTGATGAAAGTAGTCGGGATTAGAAATCACCAAATTTGAGTAGGATTTCATCTCACCTTTCCTGATTTTCTTTTTTTGTCTTTACCCTGCTAGTTTAAATCTACATCATATAATGTATTATATAGTTGTGGAGGCCCCATCCCTGGCAGTGTTCAAGGCCAGGTAGAATGGGGCTTTGAGCAACCTGGTGTAGTGGAAGGTGTCCCTGCCTGAGGCAGAGGGGCTGGAACTAAGTGATCTTTAAGGTCCCTTCCAACCCAAACCATTCTATGATTCGTTTCTACTAGCCCTACTTTTTTTGCTTACTAATGAAGGCTGACCAAGAAATGCTATATGTGGAATTTTTTCTGCCTTATACAGGTCTTCACAACCAAAATTTCTATTTGTCCTTGGTAACTAAGCCTGTTGTCTCCTATAGGAGAGTGTTTTGTGGACACATTGTGTAACAATTTTATTTGTTGCTGTCTTATTTTTTGTTGTGAACTGGTCATGGGGACTCTAGGGATAGGAAAGGAGGTAACGAGTTCAAACTTAAACAGGGGAAGTTTAAGTTAGATATAAGGAAGAAATTTTTTACTGTGAGGGTGCTGAGGCACTGGAATGTGTTGCCCAAGGAATCTGTGAATGCTTCATCCTTGGCAGTGTTTAAGGCCAGGTTGGATGGAGTCTTGGGTGATGTGGTTTAGTGTGTGTTCCTGCCCATGGCAGGGGGTTTGGAACTAGATGATCTTCAGGTCCTTTCCAACCCTAACTATTCTATGATTCTATGTTCATCTTGCCTGTTTCCTTCTGCATCTTCAATGATGTACTTCATATGATGAAGCTAGTCACTCTTCAGAGCTGCAATCCAGTAGATCAGGACTGCCACTCGGGAATCCGTGTTGATGTTAAACACTGGTTCTGTTAGATTCCTCCTTTCCATGTGCCACCAGGGTAAAATACAATGCAGTTGTTGTGTTTGTTTTCTCAGCTAAAATATAGACATTTCCTGATGACAGCTGTTTGAGACAAGGGCTTCCAACCCCTCTATGCTTGTTCTTTACTGATGTAACATAACAGAAACTGACTTGGAGGGTGATGTTTTGCTGCAGATGTCAGCAGAAGTTATTGCTGTGATAGATTTGGATTTGGGGATTTTTAAATGGACACAAATTGTGCCTTCTGCAATAACTGTACCTACACACTTGTTATAAAAGCTTTTTGTTACAAGAAAGCATAGGAAGGAGTACAATGGCACCCCAGGAGGATGTTCTTTGTGGTATTTTCGTATTTCTACTCTGAGATTGGCCTTGACAGTTAGGTGAATGAGTGCTCTCTGGACAGTGTGCATACAACTCAGTGGAAGTCATGGGAATTGTGAAATACGGACACAATGACAATGAATTTCATTGCTGAGGTTTTCTGAATTCTTTACCTGTTGATTTAACCATGTTAAACTCATCCCATCCGATACATTCATTCCTGCAGTCAGGTTCACTGTGGGGTGCTGCTTTTCCCTTGCAAATTTACTGCTGCTTTATGGGGTGGATGTTTCTGGTTTTCCATTCAGCCTATTGAAAGCCAATGTAAACTGGAGCTCCTGTTTATTGTTGATTAATACTCTCTTTCTAGTCACTTGAGAAGATTGCTTGGCCAGTGGAGAGATCCTCTGAGCTCTTATGGCTTGTTTTTTTCCTATGGCTTAAACTGGTACATTGCTTATGAAAGTGGAGTAGCTCAAAGTCTACATCTATGAGAAGAAGGTGAGACTATGCATTTTAACACCAGTGAGCAGGGACACAACTATGCTATTAAGTTTTACCTGCACTCCTGTATATATATGTATATACTCTTGTATATATATATACTCTTGTGTATGTACATATATATTTTTATACATACATGTGTGTGTATAGATATATATATTTAGAGTGTATCACCAAAATAAAACCTGACACAAAATATTTTTGGTATTGCTAATTTCAGCTGAGCTGCTGCAGCTGCTAAATGGACAACTAAAGAGTTTTAAGTAATGTATTGCAGAATGTAAGTGTAGATGCTAAATTTTAGGGGAAGAGAGTTTTTTTTTTTGTGCAATGTCAGTGTTCCCAACAGGGACAGGATAAAAAGCTTTTTTTCCCATGTGAATTTCACCTTCTAAGGAAGATCCTGTTCTGTCATTTTTTTTAAATGTACTTCAATAAACACCAAGTACAAAAAACCCCAAGAAAACAAAACTGTTGCTTTTTGCATGGAACCAAGGACTCTGCAAAATATCTGTTGTCAAACTGAGAAGAAAACTCATGCTATCTGTATATTTGAAGGTTTTACTCTAGAGAAAGGAACAGAAGTAAAACGTTGCGTTCTACTCTATCCTGTGCAAATAGGATCCAGACCTTGCTGGTTTGAGCTTTGACTTATAATAAATCAAGATTCACTGTTACATTAGAAAGGGCATCTTTATTTCCATTCCTTCCTACCTTCTGCCGTCCCTTGTAGGGATACATATGCTTGTGTTCTGTGCTTCTGACCAAAGATAAAAGGTCAGTCACCTTCCGACTGTCCTGTGGGTCCAAATGAAATATACTTTATGGCTGGGAAAGAAGAGTATGTTTATGCTAGTGAGGGCTAATTCCAAAGTAATCTTGAAGAAATATTGGAAGATGTTTAGAAAATCAAAGCCAAGTGGTGTACAATCATATCTATTCTGAGATCCTGGCAACAACGCTGTGAAAGAATCAAGTCTTGTAATTCCCAAGTGCTTAAACAAAAACATTAATTTTAAAGCTTTTTGTTGATGTACCTGATCTTTGTTGTCTTGTTTCTACATTTCTGCATTGATTTGTCACACCATAATCATTGCTATATCTATTGAAGCTGTAGTCTGTGTCTTCTGACACTTTTTTGCGCTTCTAAGGAATTAGTATAATTTCAAGCATATATTAGATGGGTGACCATCTTTTCCTCAGTCAGAACACAGTTGAATCAGCTTCCTTCTGTGAGTCCAGGATAACCTCATATTGTTTTTCATAATGTTTTTAGTACAACTCTAGACTCAACAATCTGGACTTGAAGGAAGTAGACCAGATAAAAATGTTTGGACTCTAGTAAGAGTATGAGAAATTATCTGCTGAATACTGATATCCAACCTAAACACTGGGTTATATTGAGCACTTCTATAGAAAGGAAGAGGGAAGTGATGAAAAACGTTTTATTCCAGTTCTCTCATGCAACTTGATGCACAACATGCCTATCTTGAGAGGCCTATCTTAGTCCCAGTCATGTAGGCTGGAAAACAGAACATGTAGCTAGGAATTATGTTGCTGTGTGCAAATAAAAGCTGCATGTGAGGTTCAGTTGCCAAGCACAGGCATGAAAGAAGTTGTAAGGCAGGGAAAGCAGAAAATATACAGACTGGTGAGGAATATCTTGTTGCATTTGAGGGAAGTAGGTGTGAAGGTGTCTGGATGCCTGCGGGATCTTTGAGATTAAATGGTTCCCAGCTGGACAGCTGTTTTTTTATAGATTTGAAGGTGTCCAAATTATCCAAAGATTCCTGATGACTGTGAGAAGTTTCCTGTATGTGCAGGGAAGTCCTTATAATTTTCAATCCATTTTCAGACATGTCAGGTTTGCCCCTGTCTCCCACAGATTTGCATGCCTGTTCTTTAGGGCTATTAGCTTTACCGCTTTGTGAAACGTCTTGCAAAATCTGTCCCTATGGGAACAGTAAAGATTTAGGCCACTTGTCAAGGTGCTGAGTGTGGCTCATCCTTTTCTTACAGGGTACATAAGAATATTTATTTGGTGAGCTCTGGTTGTGTTTTCTACCTTGTGGCATTAAATTTTGCTGAAACCTGTCATATTAAATTCCAGTTCTTTCCTTATTGACAGCTGTAATATTGGATGAATGAAGGAAACAGTGGTGAGCCAGCAATAAAAAGTATCCAACAAAAGTTAAAACAGTAGTGTTTAAAAATCCTACATCTTCCAAAATATTGCAGGCGCTCGGGAGATAAGCCAGATTTAATCTGTGAGTTAAGAACACTGATTTCCATGAAACTGAAAATGGGAAATGACTGTCCAGCCTGTTCTACTGCACAACATAACCAGTGAGAATAGGATGAGAAGATTCAAAATCTTAGTTCCCTGCCATGTGAAGTCTTTGATATGTCTCATTTTGCTCAGGTTTGGTGTCCTAGGAGTTAGACGGGAGCTGTCTTGGCATGGAAAACTAGCTGGGTACCTACCAGAACCAAACCAGGCTTTTCTTAGTCTTAACTGTGTATTAAGTGGAGCTGGAGTAACTGTTTCAGTTACAGACCTGTTCCTACTGATCTTTCACAAATGTAGCTATGAATGACTGGATATTGATGATCTCCACATAGAAAAGCAACTCAGGCTGAAGGATTTCAATGCAATGAGCCCATTGCTGGATTGTTTTACAGTCTGAAACTCAGCTTTAGAAGAGTATCAGCTAACAAACCATAACGACTGCTGAGAGAAAAAACAGTAGCAAAGGACCATCAATAAGTGAAGTAAGGAAGGAAATCTGACTACAAAAGGTCCCCTCGTTGTTGTGATTATGAATTAATAGTCAGACTTCAAATGTGCAGTTCTTCAAGGATGAGTGGCTTTGCAGCTCAGTTTTTGAAAGCACCTGCGTTTGCAGACACAAGGCTGTGATCTGTCCGCTGTGTGTGAGCAGGTCTGGTGCAGGACAAGGGGGTATGCATGTACCCACTACTGCAGCCAGCAGTTCCAGCCTGCCCTGCAGCTCACTTCCTGCGTGTCTCTGCACTTAGGAAGTACATTGTGCCACTCTCCTTTCTCTCTGGTAGCTGGAAATTTCCCTGCGGTTACTTCTCTCTTAAGAACAGTACAGTAACTGAACAGTAATTTCCTTTAATTTGAACAAGAGGTCTTGTGTGTTAATATGGCTTTTCTTCAAATAAAGGCACAGATCTGCAGACTCGAAAGTTACAGAAGTGCCCGACTTAAGCATTTATATGATGTCGATTACTGTGATGCATAAAGTGAGGCTCCCATATGTACAGGCACCTCATCAGAGCGCTCACAGTCCTTAATGGTGGAAGGCTTTCCAGCCTGTTAGAAAATGTTTTTTCTAGTATGTCATTCTGGCTGTTCTCCCTGTGAGCCTGCGTTTGGCAGCTAACCAACCTGAAGGCCAGCCCAGGTATCCTGCTGTGTGTGTTTATTTCTGTCCTGCTCCTCACCATCTAAAGTTTGTGCATGTTTGCTTTCTCTTCCTGAGCAACCATGTGTAAACCCTGTTTACTCTTTGGAAAAAAAGATTACACTGGCATTAAGTCTGCAAGACTCAATGGTTTCTCCAAACTGGTGTGGTTGTTGGGACAAGCTGCATTTTGGTGGGGTACGGCATGCTGTATCTGATGCTGAGGACCTCTATTGGCCTCATGTCTGAGTTTGGCAGGGAGTTTGGCAGGGAGATGATAGGGACAGCTTTGCTTCCTCCTTGTTTTATCCCAGTAGACTTCTTTTTCACGGACAGGAACAAGGACCAGCCCTCATACTGAGCATCTTGCTTAGTTTCCTTTTCTGATTGGTTTATGTCACAGCAAGCTGGGAAGGTGAGGAAAGCATCTTGGGCATTCCCCTTCATTCAGGCACTAATATCAGGGCTGGCTGCTGCAGGTCTTGACCCTTCTTGCAGCATTAGTGAGAGGCAAAGGTAAGAGATTTGATTCAGTATGGCTAACCAGGCAAATGAATGAGTTTTTTATTATTACCATTATATTTTCTGTTAAAAGTAGAAGCTGCTCCAGTGCAGTGGTATCCCATTATCACTGCTGCAAGCTGTAATGTGCCATATGTTACAGTATGTAAATGTTCTTCAGACCTCACCTATTCATCTATATACAGACCTTCATAGATCTGAGGAGTTTGTTGGAAAGCTGATTGTTTTCAAAAGGCTGCAACTAATTCTTATAGTACTCCTGATTCTTTAGTGCTGTCACACTGGGTGGAGCTGGAATCAGCACAGAACTGTGAGAAATGGGTCATGGGAGGGAAGTTTGGTGGGAGTATGTCGAGGTCTGTCCAAGCTGGACACTTGTCAGAGGCTGAGATTCTGGGTCATACAAAATGCTTTTCCAGCTTCTACAGATTTGCCAGCTCCAGTCATTAGACGAACACCACATGTGGCGTGAGAAGCTGAAAATGGGCTGGGTTTTGCTTTTAGTGTGTGCAGTATGCAAAACTCTGCTGGGCTTGAAAGTGTAATGCGCTGTGTAAATCAACTCTTATTATTAGTAGTAATTTTTTTCTTATGATCTTATTGTGGTATAGTATTAGAAACTGTTTTTTGTCTCCTGAAGAAGAAGAGACCGGTGACACAGAGCAATTGGGATTTTCCAAGAGAGGTTGTTTCCACCTAAAACCAGTACTGTGGGATCTGGTGTGCTGGGCTGAGGTGGTGGGACAGAGGATGGAAGTTACATGCCACTCATTGCCCTCTCTGAGCACGAGGAAAAGTGCAGCCTCACGCTCACTGAGTCATCCGGGAGCATTCGACAGTCGTGCCATTCAGAGAAGGAATGGCAGTTCCTGAAACCACATTACAGCTGCGGTTTCCATCATAATTCCTATTCTGACTTCTGCTGTGTGGCTTGAGTCAGAGCTGGGCCTGTGGAAAAGGCACAGGGTCCTCCCTGTACAGGTCCCGTGGAAACCTCTATGAGGTCTACACAAGGTAAAATCCTTAGCCCACTTTAAACTGGCTATAGGTACTAAGTTGCAGAGATGGAGATTGTTGAAAGTAGATGAGTCAAGACCACTGAAAATGTGTTGAGTTCATAGAATCATAGAATGGTTTGGGTTAGAAGGGACCTTGAAGATCATCTGGTTCCAATACCCCTGCCATGGGCAGGGACACCTTCCACTAGACCAGGCTGTCCAGCTCTGTAGTCCCCAGTGCAGGAAAGACATGGACCTGACGGAGAGGGTCCAGAGAAGGGCCACAAAAACGACCAGAGGCAGGGAGCACCTCTCCTATTAAGACAGGCTCAAAGAGTTGGGTTTGTTCTGTCTGGAGAAGGCTACAGGGAGACTTCGTTGTGGCCTTTCAGTACTTGAAAGGGGACCTATTAGAAAGATGGGAAGAGACTTTTTAGCAGGGCCTGTTGCGATAGGACGAGGGCAATGCTGTTAAACTAAAAGGGGAGATTCAGGCTGGACGTGAGGAAGGAATGTTTTACCGCGAGGGTGGTACAACACCGGCACAGGTTGCCCACAGAGGTGAGATGCACCATCCTTGGAGACATGTAAAGCCGGGTTGGACGTGGGTCTGGGCAGCCTGATCTAGTTGAAGGTGGGGAATCCCCGCGCGCTCCGCCGGCTGTGCCGTAACCCGAGGGCTTGCGGGCCGCCGAGGGGCTCACCGCGGGGCAGCGTCCCGCGGGTCTGCAAGCCGCGAGGGGCTGCGCGGTAGCGGAGTCGGATGCCTCCGCGGCGCGGCAGCAGTGCCGCCGGCTGCCGGTGAAACACGAAACCGGGGCTGCGGCTGAGGGCCGGCCCTGGGAGGCCGCCCCAGCTCCTCGCGCCGGGTGTATTTACACATCCATGCGCGCAGCGACACTCTTCCCAACTTGTTGGGCTGCGAGCCGTGCAGACCCAGGGCTTGCTGGAGGGAGGGCGGTGGGAGCGCGGAGCTTCGGCGTGGCGCTGGCAGCCCGCGGAGAGGAAGGGAAGGAGGAGAAACTTGTGAGTGCAGTCAGGCTGAAACAAGCTGTCACCGGTTCCGAGTTTGCCTGGGGAAGCCGCCGCATTTATGGGTGAGGAGACTGAGCCTGCTTGTGGACAGTAGGAGTCCTGGCCCGGGGCAGTTCCGGAGCTCTCGCTGGACCGGGTCTCGCGGCAGCTGAACGCACGGTAGGTAGCATCGATGCGGGTTGTGCCGTGGTCGTTGCAGGACAAATACTTGCTGCAGACCAGGAAGCCGAGGCAGCAGCTGTCTGTTCTTGTCTGCCGGGCATGTGTGTGTGTAGGCATCTTTAAGTGTTGTAGTGTGCTGTTACTCCTTAACAGTGTTACATACTTCATAACAGGATTCCTCTTTGTTGGTGTCAGGGGTACAAGCGGAGTATGTGTCATCTGACTACTTGTTGGCTTCAATAGAAGTAAAAGCCCTTTGTGCTTTCTGCGATCTCCATGTTAAATCTTTGGATTTGTGATGGTTGTCTTAAAATCTCCCTCAAGTATCTGCAGCAGGCTTGCGGAGATCAGTCCTCGCTGGGACAGACGTTACCATAAGGATTTTGATTGTAATCACAAAAGAGTGAGGGAATCTTCAGTGGGTGTCTAGAGCTATTGAGTGGCTTTCTTGTTAAGATAAGGGAGTAATTGTCCTCTCTTTTTTCCTCTCTATTGGGCTTGTATGGAATATTTACCTTTCTTAGCGGTAAGGTGAATGTGTATTGTCAGTTTCTGGGTTTTCTTCTTTCAGCAAATTGGAGGGTAGTAAATAATTCATGTTTGATCATGTTACAAACATTTTTACAACACATGACTGCAAATAAACAGCAGTGGGTTGGGCTTTTTTTGGTTTTTTTTTTTAGATGGGTACTCTTTTGTGTAGGTAGAAATCAAAAACCAGAATAATTCCCTGTGTAGCACAGTGACTTCGTGACACTGGATTTGTCTAATAATGTGGATTCTGTCTGTGTTAAGTAGCATGATTGCTGAGGGGGGATCAGCAGGTTGGATCGTATTAGATCAGCAGGTATTAAGATGCAGTTAAGTTTTTTTCTGTTGCAAAGCAGTTCTGTACCTAGAAGATGACAGTAACTTTTGTTTGTTCAGGGGGAAAGGATTCCTCATGAGATAAGAATTAAGGGAGGAGGATCTATCAATACAAGGGGCAATGTGTCTCGTCCTGACTAAAAACCATGTAAGTTGTATCCTATACTCACCGAAGGCATGCGAAGTTACAAGCAGGGTTAGAGAGAAAGGAGGACTGAGTGTCCAAGTGCTTGTTTCCAGTTCTGTGAAATTTTCACGTTGTGGCAGGATTTGTTATTGCAAAAGGCATCTTCTAGTATATTATACTAATGACTTGTGTTGAAAATAAATGTGCTTAGAACTCGTGTTTCTTTGTGCATGGATGTATAAAATCTGCCTCTTCTTTGATTGGTGCCCTGTCTCTCAGCTGCTTTTTTCTTCTCTTATTCTTTACTTGACTCTCATTCTTTAATGAAGTTAGATGGATTTAGTTTGGAACATATTGTGTGCCCGCCCCTCCCCCTTCCCCAACAACAACAAAAAAAGCCCCACAGTAAGTAAAAAATGTAAAGCCATGTAGAAAATTCAGCTGGCAAGGTGATACATGAGAGGGAGGCTGTGGGTGATTCCTCTAAGATGTGCCTGCCTCTCCTGTGTTTGCCGGTTAGTGCATGAAGATCACTTTTACCAGTGGCCCTGTAGCTAGGTTCAGTTTTCTGAAGATGGAGTTCAGAAAGCTAGAACTTCAGAAAGAAAACTGCCTGACAAGTAATAGTTTGAACTCCTGATAAGGCCATGTCTGCAGAAGTAACTGGAATAGAAAGCCCCTGCGAGCTCCATGTACAGCTATAGCACATCTCTCAGGACCTTTTCCTCCCTTGCTGCTTCATTCAATATCTGCTTTTGTTTTTCAACACACCATGTGAAAGAAAAAAATCAAGAAAAGTGTTGAAATTCAGGATGGGCAATTTGAAGTGATATGGATCCTATTACCTTTAGCTGTCTTCCCTGTAGGCTATTTGGTGTTCATTGTGACCTGAAGGCCTTTGGAAGAATGCTTTATTCCTGGAGCTGTTACTGGCTTTATCTATATTGGGCAGAGGGAATGCTTGACATGATTTTTTCTTTTTTAAGTAACCTCCTGGAACAGGGTGCAACACTTCATCATATCAGGAGGGTTTTAGCATTATAAACTGTCTTGTGGGTGAGTGAACTGTTTGTTGGCTTTTAACCAGGAAGGAAAAGAAAGGGTTGTCTTTTCTTGGCATTCTAAACCAAGAAAAATGCTGAAAGAGAATATTTGGTAGAGGTTTTCTTCCTTCACTCTCTGTGATTTATCTTACCCGAAATCCTCAACATTGCAGAAAGCCAAGTTGCCAATAATGTTGGTTGATAAGGAAATACACAGCTTTTTATGAAGTTTGTCACTCCACTACCAGTCTCGGCAAGATACAAAATTAAAATGACAGTAGAGGCCAAATTTCCAGCTTAGATTCTGTTCCTACATGTGGGACAGCAAAAAGTCCTAGTAATAAGATTTGGTCTATGTTAGTTTCTATTATTGTGGTAAAAAGCAAGGATGTCACGTTAGAGTTGTTTTTTGTAGTTGTTGGCTGCATATATTTAGAAAAGCTTAATTAGGTTGCTCTTTTTTAATTGAGGGAGAAAGTTGGCTCAGTTACATAGCACTCAATAGGGTATGAAAATACCAGACATCTCAAAGATGTGGCTGTACTTCAGCTTCAGCAGCATAGCAGACATCTCCAAGTCCTGTGTTGAGACAGATAACAACTTCGTATGCAGAGCTGAAATCCCAGCCTTACAGCAGCGAGGAGAGCATACAGGCTTCGGTGGCAGCAGTGCTATGGGAGCCAGGAGAGGCTACCTTGCCAGGACTCTGCCCCATCCCTGGAAGTGCTCAAAGCCCCATTCAACCTGGCCTTGAGCAGCCTGGTCTAGTGGAAGGTGTCCCTGCCTGTGCAGGCAGATTGGAACTAGATGGTCTTTAAGATCCCTTCACACCCAAGTCATTCTATGACATTCTGTGTGAGCTCCCAGAGGCAGCTGGACGGCATTAGGAAGCAGCTTGCTCTGGTCCCTGTGGTTTCCAAACCTCAGCAGGACAGCCAGCAGTTGGGAGTTGATGCCTCCCAAGCCTCATGGTTCTGTGGTCTTTGCTTTCAATAGGTACCCCCACAATCCAGCTGTGGCAGCCAGTCTGTAGGTGGCTGATCTTGGTGTGAGGTGCTGCACACTGAGAAACTCTTTCCTATTCTTTAGCTTCTTGCACGTTTCCTGACTCACTTCTACTTCACCATTTTGACAGTTACATTTCAGTGATCAAAGTGTGGATGATGAGGACTAGAGTGAAGCTGTGAATTTATTTCATATTGAATTGATTATGCATCCAAAATGAGCCGCAAGGGTCCTTGATTAGCTGCCATTATGAGTTCATTTATTTCTGAAAAATATCCTATTTTGCTAACAAAAAGTCACTTGATAGGCTCTTAATACTCTGCAGTGTATCACGAGTAATTATCATCAGTCTTAAATTATGTGCTTTACAAACTTGTTTTATTTGACTGTCTTTACCTACCACCTTTGTTAGCTCTGGTTCTTTCTAGCTCTTTCAGTAACCTTCGTTATCCAAATATCTGCTCCCTCTAGAGTGAGTATCTTATTCTCTACCTTCTCTTTGTAAAAGTGGAAAACGGAGTTCCTTCATTATGTTCTCCAGTTCTTTAATTATTTCAGCCTTTTAAAAATGGTTTCCAGTTTTACAAAATGCTTCTAGATGTTTGGATCCTAGCACTGGAAGTAATACTTAGGGTCAGTCCTGTGAAATCCAGAGACACAATGATCTGTATACTTTATTTTTCCCTTATTAGTCTTGTGATGATGCTAGAGATGGGGCTGCTGTGTTGGACAGGGACCTTGGGTTTTCTTTCAGGAGGATGTTCGCAGGTACTTCTGCTGAGCAAGAACACAGATGACTATCTGTCAGACACCTTTCCTCTTTGTAATTAACAGCTTCCTTGGTACTTGTCACTTGCACTGTTTTTCAGTCATTACCTTTTTTCTTATCTTTTTTCTTCTAAGTCATTGGCTAAATTGCAAAGCAAGTTCTCCTGAGACTAGAAACCACCTGCAGTGTGATGCTGCTTTTTCTTTACAGTCGTGGTTTTTGACTTATCTGTTAACTGTTTGAATTATTTTTGTCTGCCTGGCTCAGCTCTTGTTCCATTGGGCTTTGGTAATGAAAATGTCATGCTCTGCTGTGCCAGAGGCCTTTGAAGGAGAGAGCACATGAGCTCAGTGCTTTTAACTTTGTCAAACTTCTGTTGTTTATTGTTGTACTGATTAGTTTGGAGGGGCTTTTACGCTCTGGCTCAATGAGACAAACTTGAGCAATGTGTAGAACTCTGGCAATGTTTATATAGTTTATTGTCATGACATGCCTTTAGTTTTCCTATATTTAGTTCTGTGCAATTCTGTGTAATAGCAGTTATGATTAGTAGCTCTTTAGCAAAGATTTTTTTCATGTCTGTTACTTCCAAGAAGTAACTGGTGTATTCCTACCGTCCTTTTCCCACATCTGCCTTTGCTTTTAAAGCCGTTAAAATTTTAACTGGACTGGTGTTCTTGGCCTGCCAAATTGAACAATCATGAACTGGTATAAAAAGTAAAATGCAAAACTCCAACAATTTTCCTGTGTCCTGGAGGCAGTCACATCCCTCTAGATGTCACTAAGTGGGTGAAACAAACATGCTTTTTCCTGTGTTAGTGTGGTCTGGGCCAAAATCTGTTGGCTATTTCCATATTTTGAGCTACTTCTCTGTTTTGCAAGGAGGAGAAGTGCTCCTTCAGTAGGTAGAGAAAATAGCCTTCCACTTAATCCTTACTCAAATGACCTGACCTTGGCTCCAGCAGCAGCATCCTGGGTTTTCCATAAGCTCCCTTTCTAGCTCTTTCTGTAACTTTCCCAGCTACCACATCCTCTGTTGTGAGGAGAATATGGAGGAGGATAGAAGTGAGACCAGGGGAGTCCCTTGCTTCCCAAAAGTGCTAGTAGTTTGCAGCTTAAGCTAGAAAAGTTTTTAAAAAGAGCAGCAGGAATGGTCAAGGACACAGGTCAGCTTCTGTCCAAGAAACAGTGAAGCAGGGGGGAACTTGTCAGCCAGATGAGATGACTGAGAAGACTGCATAAATGAGTGGTTGGAAGAGTGAGCAGTGGCCAATTCTTCCCTTATTTCCAGTAGTGAAATCCCAGGGTGTGTCCAGGAGTGATGGTGGCATTCTCAAAACAAATGAAAGGAGGTAGTACTGTGCACAAGATGTGCATAAGGTGTAATTAAGATGCACAAGTACTTGCCAGAAAATACTGGGGTTAGTTAAGGGAAAACCCAGTTTTAAGGGGTAGCTACATGAAAGTATTGTTGCGTGCTTATCGTAGTTTTCCTGCTTGTCCCTGAGAGTTTGCTTGAGTCACAGTTGGAGATGGGATACTGGGCTCCTTGTAGGCATCCATTTATTCAGTTTTGACCATCTTTCGTTTTGATATTACTTATGTAGGGGGGGAAAACATCTGATACTCTGTTTGTGGCTTGATGGAAAGGAGCTGAATGACCACAGCAGACCACTGCAATGTGTGAAGGCTTGCCTACTTCAGTTGGAAGTGTGTGGATATATGTAAGGATAAGGGCTAGTGTCTCAAAGCAAGTTGTGGTGGATCTTTGTGCTTTTGATTTTTCTGAAGTTCACAGCCGTGTTTCCAGGTAGTGCTGTTGGGATGAGTATTTAGAAAATGCATCACAATAGCGGACCACATGAATTCAAGTGGAACAGAACCCCTGAAGCATGTTGGAACTTACTCAAGTAGGGAGTCTTTCTCTGCAGTGCTGGCTGCCAGCCTGGGTATGTAAAGGTGAAAAAAGAAGCTGAAGTACTCCTGTGCTCTGACAATCCTAGTGTGCTAAATGACTGTTTAGCAAATGGGAGAGCACTACAGTCGAGGGTACTTAAAGTATGCTAAAGGCCCCTCTTGAGTTGCTTCAGAGAGAAAAATGATGCAGAGGCTGCAGACAATTAGCTTTGCTTCTTATTCTTCACATTCTATTCTGTAGATGAGACGGATATGGTTACTGTTCCCCACGCCCAAAATGGTTGCTAATTCTTCCAGTATTTTTTTGGGAAAAAAGTTTCTGTAAATCCTTAAGCCTTGAGGAACTGCATGTTCTACGATAGCTCCAAGATCATGTTGCCACCATGGCTGCATGCATTTTGAACTGGCTACTTTGATTGTTACTGTAATGGAGTGCTAATCATATTAACCTTTAACCTATTAATCATATTAACCTACTTGTGCTTGGACTGGGAAATAAGAATTGCAGTTTCCAATATATAGCACGAAGCATAAAATCATGCAATGATAGAATGGTTCGGTTTGGAAAGGACTTTAAAGATGATCCAGTTCCAATTCCCTGCCACAGGCAGGAACACCTTCCACTAGACCAGGGTTCTCAAAGCCACATCCAACCTGGCCTTAAACACTCCCGGGAGCAGGGCAGCCACAGCTTCTCTGGGCAACCTGCACCAGTCTCTCACCACCCTTAAAGGGTACAATGTTTTCCTAATATATAATCTAAATCTACCCGTTGCCAGCTAAAAGCCATTCCCCCTTATCTGAAGGGAGCTTATAGGGATGCTGGGGAAGGACTCTTCATTAGTGTCTGTAGTGGTAGGGCAAGGGGTAACAGGTTAAAGCTTAAACAGGGGAAGTTTAAATGAGATATAAGGAAGTTCTTTACTGTGAGAATGGTGAGGCACTGGAATGGGTTGCCCAAGGAAGCTGTGAATGCTCCATCCCTGGTGATGTTCAAGGCCAGGTTGGGCATAGCCTTGGGTGGCATGGTTTAGTGGGAGGTGTCCCTGCCCATGGCAGGGGGGTTGGAACTGGATGATCTTAAGGTCCTTTCCAACCCTAACTATTCTATGATTCTGTGATCCTGTCATTACATGTCCTTGTAAAAATTCCTCTCCCTATTTCTTGTATTGCCCCCTTTAGGTACTGGAAGGCTGCTCTAAGGTTTCCCCAGAGCCTTCACTTCTCCAGGCTGAACATGCCCAACTCTCTCGGCCTGTCTTCATAGGAGAGGTGCTCCAGCCTCTAATTATCTTTGTGGTTCTTGCTTCCTCAGATCCACATCCTTCTTGTTTTGGGTGCCGCAGAGGTGCACACAGGGCTGCAGGTGGGGTCTCAGCAGAGAAGGAGAATCACCTCGCACTCCTTTTCATGCAGCCCAGCATGTGGTTGATTTCTGGGCCTGTGAGTACACACTGCTGGGTCATGTTCAGTTTTGTCAGCCAACACCTCTAAATCCTTTTCCTCGTTATCCACCGAGGGTCCATCCATCAAATCCATGATTCTTCTGCTTAGAGGCAAGGATGTTGTGCTGGACAGCGTCAAATGCCTTGCACAAGTCGAGGTAGATTACATCAGTTACTCTTCCCTTATCCATTAATGCTGTAGCCCTGTTGCAGAAGGCCACCAAAGTTGTCAGGCTTGGTTTGCCCTTAGTGAAGCCATGTTGGCTGTCACCAGTCGCCTCCTTACTGTCCATGTGCTTTAGCATAGTTTCCAGGAGGATCTGCACTATGACCTTGCCAGGCATGGAGGTGAGAATGACTGACCTGTAGCTCCTCGGGTCTAGGTTGTTTAAAAATGAGGATTATAGTCCACACTTTCAAGAGGTAGGAACTTCACTGGACTGACGCAGCTTCTCAAATATGATGGAAAATGGCCTGGCAACTTCATCCATGAGTTCCCTCAGGACCTGTGGATATATTTCATCAAGTCCTATTGATTCGTGCAGCTTCAGGTTTCTTAGGTGGCCTTGAACATGGTCATCTACAGCAGGCAGTTCCTTGTTCTCCCAGTCCCTACCTTTGCCTTCTGTGACTTGGGCAGTGTGGCTGGAGCTCTTGCCAGTGGAGACTGAGGCAAAAAAAGTCATTGAGCCATCCCCATGTCCCGGCTAACCAGGTCTCCTGTTTCCTTCTGCAGGGGTCCCACATTTTCCCTTGTCTTTCTCGTATCTCCGATGTGCCTGTAGGAGCTTTTCATGGTGCCCTTAATGTCCCTGGCCAGATTGAGTTCTGTTAGGGCTATAGTTTTCCTATCCTGATCCCTGCTAGAACTCATTCTCAATGCTTCCTTTTAGGGCATAACAGATTGCTGCAATTCAAAGACTAGTATATGAATGCACACATGTATCTTGGAGATGAAGACACTTTTGGGACTAATTATATTATTGACTAATTATTGAAGTATTGTCTTGGAAAGTGTGATGAGTAATTTGGATCTCAGTGTTGATACATGTGAGATAATGATGAAGGAGGAAGCTCTGCTTCTAATTATGAATTACCTGCTATGGTATTTTGATTGTCCACAAGAAGAGCAAGCCGCCTATTTGCTGAATAAGCAAATATGGTAGAGCCACTGGATGTTTCCTTCGAGGGTTTGGTTTTCTGGTTGTTTTCTCTGTGTGTGTTTGTGTGTCTCTATAGTGGGTTTGTGTTGAGCTTTTACCTCTTATCCTTCCTTGAGATCAAAATTGTGTGTCAGATGCGTGAATAGTAACTGTGGTTATCCACCCCTAAGTGGTCTTGCAACACACAAAAGAAGTCCTGGATGCTAGAAAGAGATCTTCTCTCTGGCAGTTGCAGTATTTGTGCAGCTGTTCCTACAGATGTTTCTTCTTCTTCGCTTTTGTAAATTTCTCCAAAGGAGTAGTGCAACAAAGAGAAACATTAAAGGGCCTGCCTGGAGAAACCAAAAACTTGCAATGCCTTTTAGTTTGGAGACGGTGATGGAGATAGTAGATTCACAGTTTAAAAAGGACTTAAGTCTTACTTCATGTTTACGAGTACAAAGCCTGCCTAGGCTCTGTATTCAGTAGAGCTAAATGGAGGTATCCTAAAAATGTGAGTTTGCAAATGGGCTCTGAAAGTCATAATCTGCCTGTAGCAATCGGGATCTTAATAGCACTGCTGGAACCCAAATTGATTTGGTCTTGCTAACTTCAATGTAAAATGTGTGGAGTTTGGAAGTGGACAGGAAAAGTCCCAGTCAAAAGGCTTATTTTGACAAGAGTTCTGCAGTGTGGCTAAAAGTGAAGTTTACAAATGAAAGCATTGAAGCAAGCCTTCCCTGCCCCCACTCAATAGCTTGTTTCTAGGTTGGGGATTAATTTTATTCATAAGTATTGCAAAATGTCATTCAGCATCTGCTGTAAGACACGTTTATTCGCTGTTTAAAAGAAGGGAAAGTACAGTTCCGTAGCATGGAATTGGGAAGTCTTGAAGGTGCCATTTTAAATACAATTCAAGTAAAAATTCTTCACAAGTCGATAAATTAATTTGAATGTAAAACACTAGTAACATCTAGTGCATGATGCTGAAACCCCTTATGGTCCTAGGAGAGTGCAGGGCTCAAACTGGAGTCAGTTAACTTCATTGTCCAGAAACATATAATAAATGGTAGTTAGAAAAGCATACATTTGTACAGACATCTGTCGATGCCAGCAGGCTTCCTTAGGTTGTGTTTTTCTCTCCAGGGACACTACTAAGTAAGCAGCAAGAAGCTGTAAGAAGGCACATTGTAAGTGGTGTTTTTTGAGTAATGAAAACTTAAGAAAAACAATATGCATCTGTCTGTGCATATGCACATCAAAAGATCTGATCAGCATTTGGGTTGTTAAGTTTTCCATGTAACCTAATATGCGTGTGATGTCTGCTGCCTAAGTGTAGCCCACTGTGCTTCAGTTCTCAAGAGAAAATCAGACCTGGCTTTGTGCGTTGTAATGAGAATGAGAGAGCAGCACATAAATACATCAGGTGGGTAAACATCAGGGAGGGAGCAGAACTATTTTGGGTGATAATGCCGGAGTAAATTGATGTAGGCTGTTCACGAATATGCTGGGATGAAAAAAAATTCCAACAGAGTAAGGAGCTCCTGGGACTGCTGGGTTGGGACTGAGGGGGGATATTAAATTAATTGGTTTGATGGTGCTTTTTCACTGTCTGGAAGTAAGTGTGTTGCTGGCTCCCATGGGGCTTCAGAAGCTGGGCTTAATGATTCTGGTGGTCCTTTACTGTCTTGCCTGTTTAGCATGTGTGGACAGTTGTAAAAGAACAGTCTAGTCCCTAACCACAGGAATATTTTACATGTATTGTGAGATGTGCCAAGGCAAAAATATGGTTGACAGCAAATCAACATGCTTGCATAACAGTGGGACCCTTATTATTTTCACTGTGATGATTCTGTCCTGCATGAGCCACCTGGTAATTCATTTCTGGTAACCTGACTGATTTTGAAGAATTTACAAGTGTTACAAACAGTTCGGGTCACTTGCCATGATGGTTTGACTCCTCGTTTCGTCAGCTGTTACTTGTAGGCTTTACCACATTTTGAAATAGTTGTCTCTGCCTTTGCAGTGGTTTGTGGGTCTTTGTATGGGAGTAGCCACATAACTCCCTTCACATGCTGTCTTCTGCCAGGCGTAAGGGGAGAGGGAAGCTTCTGGGAAGGAGCAGGGGCAGCTGTGATGATGGCTCTGTAAACTGGGGAGCCTGGCATGTTTTTTAATGCACAGCATTCAAGTACCTTGGAGTTGACTGTTGTGTCCTCTCCTGTTTAATATGCGCTGAATTGTACCTCTTGCACTTCTGCTGTCAGCCTGAGCTCACACAGCTTGCAGTGCTCTTGGCTGACACCAGGAAAGGGCTAAAGCAGCCGGTTGAGTGTGTACCACATGGCACATTCAGTGTCAAGACTATTTATCATGTAACGAGATTAAGCCATTGTGCAGCACTGCTGTACAATGCAGGCTCACAGAGCTCCTGGTACCTTTCCTTGGCAACTGGAAAAGTACTGAACAGGAGTTCAGCATTGGGGTGACCCTCTGCTAGCATTAGAAATAAAATCCTAAATGCTGAGACTCCCTTCAGATGTTTGCGTGTTATTTGATGGTGTCACTCCTGGGACACTGCTTCGGAGATCTTCGTCTCCCAACATGAACAGAAAGGCTATGAAACGTGAGTTTTACCATTTCTTACTTTCATTTGGACTACTGGGAAATGGCACCTTAGTCAAAAGGACGTATTAGTTATTATTAGTCTATATAGGGCAATGCAGTAAGTATTTTGCAGCCTTACTTAGGTGCCCAGTAAGTAATGATAAATTACTGTACAATACCTGATGAAAATACCCAGGGAAGGAAATATTATCTAGTCTGTACCACTATACCAGGTGCTGAATGAACCCAGGTCAGTAAAACAGTAAAGAAAAGGTCACGCTACTGGAGTGGCAGGGGAAAAACTGGAAAAATGGGAAGCAAGCAGTGCTATTGAGAGATTTCAGAGGGATGTACCTTTGCAGTATTTCAGTTTCTCTTCTGAGGATGTGAAAACCAGGCAGTTATCACTGAGCTGTTGCTGTGGACACGTAGTTATGACAGGGAATAGATCTGATTTCACTTGCAGACCGATTGCCTGATAGTGCTGAATTGTAGACAGAGTGATTGGAATTATTGATAGACATGGAAATGTGGCATGAAGAGCTAATTATTTCTCAAATGATCAGTGAGAAAATGTTTGCATTTTTTTTTCCCTTGGAGTTCATAAAAATCTTTCACCTGCCATTTAGCTTCCCCTTAGAAATAATTACCTGCAGTGTCTTAGGCTGGTGGGATTGTCTGGGTAATTTAAACCAAAACTGAATGTCTGGGGCCTGTGATACCACTCAGATGTGCAGATACTTTAAGTAGGTCATGCTTATTTTCTAATAACCTGAAATATCTGACAAATCTTCATACAACATGGCTCTTGAGGACAAAAAGAGTATGGCAGCTGCGGTAACATTTTTTCACTCAGTGGTTTGATTTTGAGCTGCAGGAGCATTCCTCTTTTTGTATGTTCTTCTTGGAGAAGACATTTAGCATTTTCTTTTGGATCTTGGACGTGCCGTGTGAGGGACTGCTGTATGTGCGGCAGATCAGTGAGCTGTTCAGTTTCCTCTGCCATGTACCTTAAATAGAGAGCTATAATGTGAATACAGTGTCATGTACTTTACCTATTTGTAGCCTCACTGCTCCTTTCATTCCTATCTGGGGATCAGAGGTCCATGTGAGATCTGGTTTGTACCCATCTTAATCAGTGTAGTCTTCAAGTACTCAAAAAATACAGTGAATACTTTCTGTTAAATCTGCACCTTTCTCAAGGAAGTTTTCTCTTTGCATGTTACTGCACTTTATCAAGTCTTGTTCTTTAATATGTGTGGCGCACTCCTTCTTTATGTATTTCTATATTGAAAAACAGTGTTTGTTTTCCATTTTCAGTTCTCTTAACATTTGGGATGGAAAGACAGATAAAAAAGAAGCATATTTTAGTTGAAGAACAGTTCCTGTCTGCCCATTTTTACAGTTATGGCATGCTTACCTAAAATAAAAGCTGGACCATTAGCCAAATCTTGTGCTGAAGGGATATTTAGTAATACCAGCAGCTAAGGTAGTTTGGGATTTCCAGAAAGAACTGCTCTTCTGCCCATCTTTTCTACATATGCAGAATTTCTGCTCTTTAGAAATTGTAACTTGAAGTGCCTACAGCTGTAGGCATTTGCATTTACCTGTCCCATTGCTTTTGAGAATAAGTAAGAGAGATAGAATAGGTTTTATATCCCTAGATAAGATTTATTCTTGTATTTGAATAATGTTTCCCCTTTCATGGAACTAAATCTACCCTTTTATGATTTCAAGCAGTAGAGGTAATGTTGCCTTGGAGAATAATCAGAAGTATTAGGGAAATGCCTAAAGCATGGAAACCAAATAGCAAGTATGTCTAAAATCACTCTGCATTGGGAGATTTCTGGAAGTTGCAGCCAGTGTGTGGTGAATGTTGGCTGTGATATGACAGTACAGCTGAAAGAATACATACACAGCTATGGATGCTAACTTGGAAAATACTGAGTGTGGAGCTGGTGGTAGCAAGGTACTCCTTAAATTTAGTGTGAAGTTAATGACTGTGCTTGAAAAATAGGATGAAAATCTGAGCTCAGAAACAAGCTGTGTGTTGCTGGAGGTATGGAAAAAGTAGATTTGTAAGTATGTGTGTGTGTGTGTGTCCAGAAGCATGCAGAAGCTCAGCTTTTTAGCATCTGCTGCAGATGATTAGCAAGGAAAGGGTTGAAGTCCTATTGCAAAACCAAAAAAATGATCTACTGGAAAACATAGAATGACACAATGGATTGGTTTGGAAGGGACCTTAAGGATCATCCAGTTCCACCCCCCTGCCATCGGCAGGGATACTTTCCAGTCGACCAGTTACGCAAAGCCTCCTCCAACCTGCCCTTAAAAACTTCCAGGGAGGAGGCATCCACAATTTCTGTGGGAATGCTCCATGTCAAGAACATCAAGAAATAATCACAGAGACAAGGTCTATTAAACAAGCTTCTTGGTTTGTGTACGTTTAAAAGCAAGGAGGCTTGAATGGCTTTTCTAGTTTATAAACTTGAATGCCTAGACAGATTGCTTGGAAACTGATATGAGCAAATAGTTTGTTCTGAGTCTCATTGGAAGTGGAACAAAAAGAAGCTGTGTGTTTTGGCTAGTCCATCATTTGCAGAATATTTGAGGCTAATAAGGTAGGAAAAAGTAAAGTAGTGTGGAAATCATGGCATGATCCTGTAATTTCTCCCTCTTTAACCAACCTTTTCAAATTTTACAGAGCTCTTTAAGCTTCAACTTGTCATTATTTTTGGTGGTGGTGGTGCTGAAACAACTCTGCAGGAAAACTGGATGTTTTAGTTGAAAGCTTATGTGAAAATATATTAGTTTTCACCAAGTTGACATGAAAAGGTCACTGAGTTCCAAGATGGTGATGGTGAGACAGAGGATACTCATTTGCCATCCTGGGACAAAAGAGTACACGGTAAAATTGCTGTTTGGATGGGGTGATGTAGTTTTGGTTGGTTTTGGTTTGTTTTAGTTTATTTTGTGTGACGGGATATTTACTGAGTCTGTTTCATATATATGTGCTGTATCATATAGTATAATAAAATTGTCAGTTCTGTTGGTTTAAATTGTGTTTGAAATGAAAACCAAATAATACTCTACTTTTAAGTAGCATCTCATAAGGCCTTGGTGCTCCATTGTAACATTTGAATGGCTGATTGTTCTGGTCATGAAATTTGTAAAAAGTCAAGGAAGATGCAGAGATTGAAAAAGCTTTTCATGGCAGGTGTCTTAGTGATGGAAGAATAATACTAAAGCCTCTGAAGTTGGGAAATGTAGAAGAAAGCCTAGGTCTTGCTGCTAGTTAGTGCTAGTAGCATCTGGGCTTAAATTTGGCATTGTGAGTGGATTATAACTTTTTCTTGTTTGACATGGCAACATTTTAACAGCTAAAAGGTGAATTTCAAATGTACGTGATTGATTATTGATGCACAATGCAATTGCTTGCCACAGCCTGCTGATACCCAACCTCACTCTGAGCAGTGATTGCCCCTTAGCAGTGATCGGCCCCTCGTGGTCAACTCCCTGCAGCTTCTGTACTGAACATGATGTTCTATGGTGTGAAATAACCCATTGGCTAGTTTGGGTCATATGTCCTGTTTCTGCTCCCTCCCAGCATCTGCTGCTGCTTCTCACTGGCAGAGCATGAGAGACTGAAAAGTCCTTGACCAGGGTAAGTGCTACTGAGCCACAACTAAAACGTTGGTGTGTTATCAGCATTGTTCTCAGACTAAAGCTAAAACAGCACTGCACCAGCTACTAGGGGGAAAAATAATTCCAGCCAAAAACAGGAGAACAGAAAAAATATAACTCTTCAGCCATGCATCCTTGGAGTGTTGGATTGTTTTAAACATTGTTATTCTTGTTGTCCATCCTGATAAGAAATTTAAATGGAATGATGTCTTTTGCAGACCTGGGGAGAAAAATCTCTGTGGTAGAAAATTAGTAATTGCCATGCCTCTCCCAGCTTTTGCAGCTCTTCCCTTTACCCAAGCTGGCAGTTCAGTGTATTTGCTGCTTGTTAATAGTCATGCTTTATGTGATTTGATAGCATGAATGTGCACCTCTGAACGGCTGTTAAACTTCCAAAGGCATTTGTGAAAAAGAAATGTTAAATGTGAACAGTTTGCAAGTTGTTTTCTTGTAAGCAAAATTCTCTCCATCAGTCTGGAAACTATATTGTGTTATAGGTCATAAACATCAAGCACGGCCAAGTAAAATACTGGTTTTTCTCTTGCTGTAGAATTCGGGAAAACTTTGAATAGTTCAAGGTGGCGTTTTACCAAAATGCTGCATTAATTTGAGCATTTGGAGTGGGGAAGCATACAGTTAAATTGAGTAAGGTCTTCAGGATAACTTACACATTTTTTGCATAGTTATGCTAATTTTACTGTGGGTTTTTTGCAGCTGAAGTGAGAATCTGTTAATCAGAAAAGTTTTAGTTATTACCAAAGTAAAATGAACTCTTGTAAGGTTTTTAAATGACTGAATACATATATGCTATAATAAGAGCAGATTTTTATCATTCTTATTGACAGCCAAATTTTGACTGGCCCTTTGTGGGTTGCAGGGCTGGCAAATAAAAACAAAGTCCTCTGGAAACAACAGAAGACAAGCTTCCAAGTGTCTTGTGTTTGTAACCTACCTGAGAGCTAGTTGTAATTGCAGCCTCTGTGTATAACAGACCAGAAAGAATAATACTCTATTACTGTGTGCATTCATTCAGGAAGTATACATGATAAATGTTTAACACAGGAGGGGGGTCTGAGAATTTCATGGACAAGTTTAGGGTGAACACGTTCCTCGCATGTGGTGAAATTGTAGGTAATTTCCACGGAGCATCTTTTATCCTGTCTACTCTGCAGCACAGAATCATAGAATCATAGAATAGTTAGGGTTGGAAAGGACCTTAAGATCATCTAGTTCCACCCCCCTGCCATGGGCAGGGACACCTCACACTAAACCATGTCACCCAAGGCTCTGTCCAACCTGGCCTTAAGCACCACCAGCGATGGAGCATTCACAGCTTCCTTGGGCAACCCATTCCAGTGCCTCCCCACCCTTACAGTAAAGAACTTTTTTCTTATATCCAATCTGAACTTCCCCTGTTTAATTTTTAACCCGTTACGCCTTGTTGTATCACCACAGTCCCTCATGAAGAGTCCATCCCCAGCATCCCTATAGGCCCCCTTCAGATATTGGAATGCTGCTATGAGGTCTCCACGCAGCCTTCTCTTCTGCAGGCTGAACAGCCCCAACTCTCTCAGCCTGTCTTCATACAGGAGGTGCTCCAGTCCCCTGATCATCTTCGTGGCCCTCCTCTGGACTTGTTCCAACAGTTCCATGTCCTTTTGATGTTGAGGACACCAGAACTGCACACAATACTCCAAGTGAGGTCTCACGAGAGCAGAGTAGAGGGGCAGGATCACCTCCCTCGACCTGCTGGTGACTCTCCTTTTGATGCAGCCCAGGATATGGTTGGCTTTCTGGGCTGCAAGCGCACACTGAAGCCTACTCATGTTCATTTTTTCATCGACCAACACCCCGAAGTCCTTCTGCACAGGGCTGCTCTCAATCTCTTCCCTGCCCAACCTGTTTAGCAGTTTGCCGTGTTTGTTTTCAGACAGGTTCTTAAAAAAAAGCCAGAGAGCTTAGAAAATGCAGCAGCTGCTGTGCAGAAAACTGGGAACAGTTAAGTACGGATAGGTGCCTTCAGTGCTTTTTGGAGTTAACTGTTGTTCTGTGTGTTGACCTGCCTTAGAGGTTAGTGTCGGCAGCTCCACAATCCATACTGTTTTACCAATAGAGTTTGACACACCTTTCTTTCAAAAAAAGCTATTACTATTGGACTTAGTACTGTTGTTGTTATCCTAAGTGCTGCTGACAGTGTCTTGGCATTCTGATTGCACGAGAGATGGGGTTCATGACCTCAAGATACATCTGCTGTGGGCTTTTGATAGCTGATGTAATCTTTCCTCAAACAAAAGCTTCCATTTATATCATGTTCAGTATCTCCTGAAACCAAATAAAAAGGGCAGAGAAAGTATTGCTGAGAAAAATACAGTACATACCAATAAACTAAGAATCAGATAAATGCAGTATAAAGCTAGTAGTAAGTTGAAATATGTGGAACATCATTTTATGGTTATTCCAGTTGTTTGTGTCAATCTACAGTTTGAAAGAGGAGAACTTCCTGCAAAGAAAGTCGTATAGTTCGTGGCATTACTGCTGTTTTGGCCAGCATGCATCCGCAGGTTTGTTCATAAGTTTAAATCCTTGGTTTTGACCTGCACAAGTTAGATGCTGTCTTAGTCAAAAACGCTGTAAAAATGAGATGATTTCTTCACATATGGAGCACATTAGCATGAGGGATACTAAGGTGTGTTTTCCTGAACTGCTGTATTTTTGTAAATTCAGAACCACACTTAACATTTTGAGCTTGATGTGATATCGTGCAAAGCTCAAAACATGGGATATCTGAAGCAAGTGGCAGTAGTCATACAGAGAAATCTTTTGGCTAAACTGTAAAATACATGTCTTCAGGAATACACGTTTTCTGTTTATGTGTAGGGTCCTCACGAACAGCTTTGTGTTTATGGAATGGTAGTCATCAGGATGATAAAGATCTTTGAAAACTATTCAGACCATCTTTTTTTCTAGTACAAATTTGGATGAGGGTGTTGCGTGTGGAAAAAATGAACTTGAGCCAAATGGTGTACCTGCATGTCTGGCTCTGAAGAAACAGTTTGGTGCAGGAGTAGTCTTTACTGAACACCTGAAGGCTTTTGCTGGGCAGTGGAAAGGCAGTGCTTGTTCTTGTTGTCTAAGCAAGAGACTGTTTACTAACTTAAGAATGCTGTGGTAACTTTGATGGTTTATATTGCTGCTAGTGGATATTGCTGATGTACTTCCCAAGCCACATATTTTCTTGCCATATTGAGCCAATGTTTGTCACCTTCCCCTGTATGTTGCTGTTTTTCTCCTTAGTGTTTGCACCCTTCAAACATTTGTGGAATGTTTTGTGTTCTTTCCTTGGCTGTCATGGTGTCAGTCCAACAAAATGCTCATCTTCATTCATCTGTCCTGAATGCCTTCCAAGTTGTTTTTGTTGTTTCCAGTGGAGAGAAATCAAACTCGGTAAACAAACTGATGATACATTGATATGATGTATTATTTTCAGTATTGAATTGGACAGCAGGTTTGCAGCTAATTTGTTATATATTACCACTATTAAGGAACTGTAATGAAGAAACAGAACTGTGTTCCTTTCAGGCTGTTTTTGTCAGAGAAGGCAAATTGTATTTTTTAAATGTTAATCTTGCAAGAAATAGGCCAGAGTTGCAGTCTTTCCTCTGTTCCTAGTCCATCAAATGCAATTCTTGTAGTTCTCATGAGGGATCAAATCATTCTTACAAATCTTAAAGGCAGGTTTCTATCCAAGAGCAACAACTTTACTGCCTTAAGATACGAAGAAAAAAGCCGGAATAGCTTTGATAAAGTCCGAGTTTTGTAAATTGTGCCAAATTTGTGAAGTGTTCCATTGCTTCCAAATTACCACTATCGAAGCCTTGTTTTCTTGTCTTTTCTAGGGGTGCTAGGACAGCTTGCTAAGGTTTTGCTTTGCAGATTCACGCTTTAAGTATTTCCTTGGTAAAGGGTTTGTTGCAGGGCTGCTTGCATGGCAGATTCTTAAAAAGATCTGGGCCATGGGGTGAGTTATGCCACGATGCTCCCCAAGTCCCAGACGTAAGAAATTTTTTGGGGTACCCAGATTGCTCAGCAGTTTCTCAGCAAATATCAGACTTCTGCCAGAGCTGCTTATGTCCTTCCTTCCTTACAGTGAACATGAAGTAAATTTCCCCAATGAAACATAATAAAGACAGTACAGCAGCTTTGTTCTGGAAGACTGTATTGAAA
Organism: Myiopsitta monachus; assembly: GCA_017639245.1. Taxonomy (NCBI): domain Eukaryota; kingdom Metazoa; phylum Chordata; class Aves; order Psittaciformes; family Psittacidae; genus Myiopsitta; species Myiopsitta monachus. The sequence continues at coordinate 56,115,363 of CM029917.1, read as the reverse complement.
TCCATTCCTCCTAAAACTGATTTTGATTATTTTTCATTCCATCATGTGCCGTGCAGTTTACCACGTGCTTAGCACATCTAATGTATGTTTGCGCGAGAGAACTGGAAATCCTGTTTAAAACATTTTGCTTTCATGATATCCAGATGTGTCTGTCAACTGTGGTGGTGGCATGTCAGTTTTCTTCTTTTTCTTGCACTTTGTGTTCTTCACAATTGAGTAATTCAAAGTATAAACTGTGGCTTCGTCCCCCATGTCAAGTGTGACACAGAGACGTGATCAGGTTCCCCTCAGCATCTGCTCTGAATTGAAGTCATGTTTTGTCTCCATCGAACAGCTAATGTTACATGTGTGTGCGTGTCACCTTTTCATACTGTTGGATTCCTATTTCCGGGAGTTGTGCCACACTCCAATTTCGTTGAAGAAGGCTGGCCAACAACTTACACTCATTCATATAATTGTAACCATTGGTGGGAGCTTATCACTTGCATTATTTTTTTTTAGCTCAAGTGCTACATTGCTTGATTTTGAGAGCATGTTGTAAACTAGTGTCCTAATTTAACAAATAATATGCTGTGTGTTGACTTTTCAGGTACTGGGATGTTTCTGAAATGATGAAAAATAGGGCTCGGATTCATGTTTCAGATGAGAAAATATTTAGAAAGATGAGGGGGTTCTTGAGAATGTGAAGTCTAAGGTTCAGTACTGTATGGTAGGAATGTGGACATAATTGCACTTTTAATCTTAAAATTATGCTATTCGTCTTCTCAGGAGCTGTTGTACATACTTGTGCTTGTACATGGATTTGGCAGTAAATCACATACAGAGATTTATTACTAGTTATCAGCTTAAAGCAATCATCATGATAAATGTCTACCTCTTTGTTTATATTGTTGTTCATTTAAAATTCTCTATAAATCTTGCCTCTAATAGTGTGAAAGAGCTGCCATCTGACAACTCTCTCATTTTTTTCCTACCAGGATTTCATTATTTTCTAGGTGCAAACAGCTGGCTGTGATGTTTTCATCAAACTTAGAATTCTCTCTTGCAGTTTCTGTGTGGTGGCACAGTAACTGCAGACCTTGGATATATAATGTCAGCGATATGTTGGTCACTAGTTTAATTTGTCCCTCTGAAAAAAATAGGTTTTTTTGGGGGTGCTCCCATCATCACTTTATGATTGCTGTATGATTGCTTTGGGATTGAAAAGATTGTAATACCAGTTCCTTTTCTGTCCTCATCATGGTTGTATCTTGCAGAATTAACAGTCTGAAGCAAGTATGACTGGGAGAGTTAGATGCTTCTCTTGAATGTCTTTTTTTGGACTCTGTCTGCAAAATAGTTGGTAAATGTTTTGGGGTTACAATACCAAGTAAAATGGAGAGGTTATGGCTGTACTGCTTTGTGTGATCTCTCCTTCTGTACATTGGTTTTCAGTGAAAATTACTTCATAAAATACTCTGACATGCACCTCTGCACCATTTTCACCCATGGCAGTGGTCGATATTGTCAGTATTGTTACAGGACCAGCATATCAAAGTACCCTTTTGGTACAACAGACAGATCTTTTGGTTACCAAAAACATGCATTCATAGCTCATTACCCTTCTTGAGAAAAATGAACCAATTTGCATGGACAGAAGCATTTTCTTACCCTGTTCTTTACAGTATGCAGGTCTCTTTAGGAAGGGGAGGGACGGTAGGTGGAGCCTGGTTTTAGATTCTCCAGAGTCATTTGAAAGAGGCAAGTGGAGTTTATCAGTGACTGCTTTTGCCTTACCTCCCATTTATTTCTCAACTGTTGAACCAGATGTAGAGCTCTTATGGGCTCAACACAGCTGCACAGCTGTGTCAGTTTTATACTTGGATCACCTATATGGATGCTTGTGCAGGAAAAGCTGTGTGACTGAGCTGGATAAAAGTAGTAGTAACTAAACACTTGCCTAGTAAATTCCTGGGAACAGGCTTTGCTAGTCCCAAAATATTTACAAATGGAATGTTCATTTGCCAGTTTTGAGCAGAAGAAATAAATTGAGGTAAATTTACAAAAAGTGCTATGTAAGGAGGGGCAGGGGGAAAGATGATTTAAAATGGGTGATTTTAACATATACATTCCTCCTCCATCTGCAGTTTTTTGGATCCCGTTCATACTAGTTGTTCAAAATTAGAAGCTTTATAGGTTCTTCAGAAAGCATTAAGGAACAATATGGATTCTTGCAAGTGAAACTTTTCAATGATTTGCTTAGTGAGTAACAGGAAAAGTCATATGTCAGATCTTTTTTTAGAAAAGTAGAACTACTTATGGATCTTGTCCCACTCTGCCAAAAGAAATCATTGCCCGGCGTCATCCTGAGAGATAACTTGGTGCAATCTACAGTGATGTGATAATAGTGATGAAAATGAAGTAGAAGTAGTTCTCCTGGTGATTTAGCTCTACATATCTTGTGCTTAGCTTTAAAACTACCTGTATTCTTCAGCCAGTCACAGTAATGACTAATTTTGAAAAATATGGGCTGTGCAGGATTTTGAATGGTCAGATGCTGAAAAAGACCTCATCTGCTCAGTTTCAGTGAAAGATTAGCCAGGTCCTTAAGTTGTTGCCGAGGAGGGAGGGATTTCAAGATCAAAGAGGTGGTGTGTCTCTAGAACTTGTTTCTCTTTAAAAGTTTGCCAGGAATGGATTCCAGTAATTCTCTGTCTTGCCAACCAGTAAGGCAGCTTGCATGGCTGTGAGCTAGGTTAGCTACAAATACCTGTTTGTAATTCATTACCTGAACTATGAATTCAGTGGAGGAGCAAATGTGAGAAAGTAAAATTATTGACCTTGTTTTGATTCATGCCAGTTCCTTATGAAAATCAATTTATCTAAATGAAACAAGTTATAGGTTAACTGAGTTGTATTTCCCGCATTAACAATATAGTTGTGCTGGACCAATTAATGAACAAACTTATTGGCTGAATGTGTCCTAATCTGCCCAACCTGAATATGTTACTTGAAAGACATGCCATTTTAAAGTACAGTTTCTGACACTACCATCATCCCTGATGAGGTCTTATTGTTCCTTTTTTATTGCATCCTTTGCAAAGTATGTAGGGCTGAGCATTGCTTTTTCATGCAGTTGTAACTTGTAGTTTCCATCTGTTTTAAAGGAACGTTATAAAGTTCATGCACCTGTTTAAGAACAGCATCCCAGAAACAGAGATGTAAACTAATAACTTTTGGACCATGAGTGAAAATTTCACCAGTAGTACAACTTGTTCTACTAATGGAAACAGTTATGTAAAACCTCCGAGCAACTTTATCCCTCCACCCCAAAAGGCTAAAGATTACCTGGGCTTAAATTGAATTTAACCCCTCATAAGTACCTTGCAGGCCAGCCGTCTTCTCAGTTTGTATTTTTGCTGGTACATGCACAAGCTTGAGCATGTGTGAGCTTACATTGCAGCGATTGCATGTGTTGTCATTTGGAGCAGTAAATACTGACAGTTAAAATAGATACAGTATTGATAGGACAGTGCTTTGGTTGTGTCCAATACAATAGATGATGTACGAGAGGAACAGATAGATGTAAAACCCGAACAGATTTTTAGTTTTGTTTTTCTGAAACCAGCCAGAACTGGTTGTACTTGCCTTCTTTGTAGCAAACTTATTTCAGAACATGTTCTTGTAAAGAGAGTTGAAGAACCTGCATTCCTTGTATGTACGTAACATCTCAAAAAAGGAAAGAAAATCATTTGGAAATAGTGAGTTTCGGTGTGGGTTCCAGCTGAATTTATTCATATCTGTCTTGTAATAGGAATTGCATGAAAAGGTAGGAAAGTTGACAATGCGCAGATAAGCTTTCAACAATACTGACTCTTCAGTAGCTATACAGAATCTGTATCAATGTGAACAGGGTACCTGTATGGCTAGATCAGTAATACTAGCTATATTATGTGTTTTACTCATGTGAATAGTCTCAGTGAAGTGTATGTATGTCAGATAAGAAACATTTGTCACCACTTGAACTGCATGTGTGTATGCTTGGAAACGCAGTGGTAATGGTTGAACTTGCAAGCTATTCACAAAATTTTTGTAGCATTTAAGCCAGAAATAGCTGCTCCTTTGCAGAAGTTTCAAACATATTCCGTGTGAGGACTAAACCATCAATTTCTAGCGTGGCCAATTTTCTGAATAATCAGCAGCAAGTACTAGAGAAAGGTATCTCGTGAAAAATATACAACCTTGCTCCCAAGTGGCAAACCTACTTATTGCAGAGCTTACAGATCAAACGTAATTCTTATCAAACTACGTACCAAAGAATGGAGCGTTGGAAGAATAATTCATTCACCATTGAATAACTTTTGAAGTGTTAGAAGTATTTTCAGAATTGGGGAAAAAAGTTGGGAATCTGGGATTTACCTGTGTGCTTTCAATGTTTTGTATTCAGTGTTAATATTTGAAGACAAACTAAACATGGAGGAAGCTTAACATATATTCTGGTTAAACTTTTGTTTGCTGCCTTCAACACCAGTTAAAAGAACAAAGCCACCTACACATGGATGGCATGGCTTCTTTTCACAGGCATAACCAGAAGTTATATTACTAATGGACATACAGAAATGTTCTTTCTATGCAGTGACTATTCAAATAATAAAATGAGAAAGGTTTATAGACTGGTGGCTGAGACTGAGGACTGGAAAAGCTTGTGCTTTCAATTTCTCTCTCAGTTAAATATCTTGTAGGCTTTGGTCTGTTCTGGGGGCATTGGGAAAGTGATGGATTTAGTCCTTTGGTCTTGGGTTTCCTAGGGCTGACAGTACTGAGAGGTGTACATTCTTTCTCCTTTTGTCTAATTTCCTCCCTTTGAAGTGGAGATCAGGCTTCCATTGAAAGCAGAGGTTGTCCAGATACATGAGACGTGAACATCTGACTTTATTTGAGGGTACATGAAAGGCTTTTATTACTTTCTTTTAACATCTGTCTCGTAATATCATCCTAAATCACACTATGAAGTGAAATCATAGTAGTTACTCCCTTGATTCCCTGTGTGTTGTAGAAAGCTTACTGCTTTATGTACAGGATCTTTCAAGGCCTCGCTGAGATTTCAGCTGCATTGTCTTCCATATGTTTGGAAAAAACCCTTCATCATCTGCATCTAATTTAGCAGAAAGCTGGAATGCCGGAAACATAATTTTGTTCTTGTTGAACTATAACTGCAAGTACTTTGTGAGCAAAAGCATCAAATTGGAATTGTTCCTGTATTTGTGTAAAGTGGAGATGATTTCCAAGTTCTAGTTGCTTTTATCTATTTATAGGTTAGGGTCCATATCTCTTTGGTGTGGCTTGAGCTTAAAGGGCTGCAGTGAGCCAGTACTGAAGTCATTAAGTTGGCTGTGGTTTGACACTGACTCTTGGTGTAGGGTAGAGGAGCACTGCTGCTGCTCCGCTCTTGTTGCACATGTTTGTGTGATGATCTAAAGTCCTTAATGAAACAGCTAATCCTGTAGGTTTCTTGCATATCCTAACAAAGTACACTTGGTGATGTTTGATATCTTAAAATCTTGCGCTTAGACTCTTCAGCTGGTCTTGATGCAGAAGGTAAGTAGATGATACCACCCTGTTACAATGCCCAGTCACAAACAGCAACCAGTTGCACAATTTTATTTTTTATTTCACTGAAGCACATGGCAAATTTTGTTATTTGAAGAGGCAATGTGCATTGGTGCTTCTAAGCATTGGTGTGGCTTGTATGTGTTTCATCCAGATTCCTGATTCCTTTACCAGCTTATTCTCAGGGAAGCTGAATGCCTCCCACAAAATCCGCAAGTTTGACAGCAGTTAGCCGTGCTCGATTCTTCTTCTCTCTGTTAATTCCTAAAATTTGATGTAGGAAGCTATTTTTTAGTTCTCCCAGGGCATTTGACTGTTGTGTTACAAAATGCAAAGTCACAGAATTGTTTGAGTCTTGCTGTTTAACTGTTCTGAAACGGCACCAGCAGTCTTCTGTCTTCCAGAAGACAAAAGGCCTTAAGGATAATTGAGAACAAACAAAAAAAAAAAGTGAAAAATTAGAAAAGGTTTTTCAGATCTAGTGTGAAGAAAAAAATTGAGTCACAAGACAACAGAGCATCTGTCCTGCAGGCAGTCTGCAGTCCTTTGAGTTTTCTAGAAAACCCAGCTGTTGCTGCGATGTCATCCATTAGTTACACTGGCTAACCTGGTTTTTTATTTTTTAAAGAAGATTAATTATATTTTTCCATTTGTAAATGTTGAAATGGTTTTGAGAACCACTGTGTCTATTAGAAGATAAGTTGAAAAATCTCACTCTGTCTGCATCTGTTCTAATTAAACCTAAATTTAGGTAAGCGATGAATCAAGCTGATGTAAACCAGACAATTTTGAGCAAAAATGACTTCCTATGGGGTTGATACCTAAAAATTTTACCTTCCAATTTAGAACAGGGTTGACATTCAAATCATTATCTTATCAAGAGTAGATAAAAACCATACAATTGTAGTTAGGGTTGTAGGTGCAAAGAGAAGTCAAGTGTAAAGTTACTAGAAGAACAGATTAATTGCCTTATAGTGTCTTTTCTGCAATGTCTGTTTTAGAGGTTTGTAATTCCTCATGAAAAATAATACATAACTGCTGGTTTTAAAATAATAAAAGTCGCAGTTACAGCTTTTCCCAAGCTCTTCTGCACTGGCTTGCATATGGAATATACTCTGGTGCTGATTACTGTATTTCTATTAGCAGTCACCTTATGTAATTTATGCTTTCCAGAATGCGTCCTTATTCTGCGAAAATAAATCCTCGAGCAGTCTGTGTTTAGGCAAGTAAGGAGCTGCTTGAATTTATGAGGCACTGATTTAAACTTCTGTTGTTTTCCTGCATTGAAAAAACATAGCTTTTGAAATGCATGACAGTGTTGGCACAGGTTATCGATAACCTGAAGATTGCAAGTGAGAAAAAAAGGTGTCCTTCTTTCTAAAAATAAATATTTTTGAAATTCCTGTTCAAACATGACAAAGGCAGAGGGAAAAGTTATTGTTCTATGAAAGGAATTCGATTTTTGTCCTGCTTTCATTAACCTGTACCCACCAGAAAGAAGGGGAAGGTAAGATTTACATATGCATTACTTAAGGCTACTGAAACTTCCAGAAAAGCAAAACTGCAGGAATATCAGGATGAATTGGACCTTGAACAAAGCTTGAAACTGGATACGATAACTACCATGTGCAAGTTGTACAAAAAAGGAAATCAGCAATTCAATTAATAATAAGAGATTAATGAGTAGGAATTCTTGTAAAATGACACTTGGGAATCCTGACATCTCTCTTCATGAGGGCAATAGTGTCTAGAAGTGAGACCTCACTTGGAGTATTGTGTGCAGTTCTGGTGTCCTCAACATCAAAAGGACATGGAACTGTTGGAACAAGCCCAGAGGAGGGCCACGAGGACGATCAGGGGACTGAAGCACCTCCTGTATGAAGATAGGCTGAGAAAGTTGGGGCTGTTCATCCTGAAGAAGAGAAGGCTGCATGGAGACCTCGTAGCAGCCTTCCAGTATCTGAAAGTGGCCTATAGGGATGCTGGGGAGGGACTCTTTATTAGGAACTGTAGCGATAGGGCAAGGGGTAATGGGTTCAGACTCCAGCAGGGGAGGTTCAGGTTAGACATGAGGAAGAAGTTCTTTACTGTGAGGGTGGTGAGGCACTGGAATGGGTTGCCCAGGGAAGTTGTGAATGCTTCATCACTGGTGGTGTTCAAGGGCAGGTTGGACGGAGTCCTGGGTGGCATGGTTTAGTGTGAGTTGTCCCTGCCCATGGCAGGGGCGTGGAACTAGGTGATCTTAAGGTCCTTTCCAACCCTAAGTATTCTATGATTCTATGATTCTATGATTCTGTATACTTGATATGGAAGTTCAAGTGGCTACATTGCACTGTATTTCTGTTCTCCTTATTTTTATCTATTCAAGTTCTGTATTGGAGTATGAATTAGATCAGTGCAGTTCTAGTTTTTTGTCCTTTTAAGATAAAAATCCTTGTTCATACCATTTGATTTTGGGTATCAAGCTTCCTGGATTTTTATTGTTACTAGCATTGCATAGCAAGTATGTCCCTCCCAGCTTTATATGGTGAATCTATATTGCTGGGAAGACCCTGTTCATTCTGATGTCTTAAATGTAGGAAGGCCCTTCTGTTGTATTTCCTTCTTTAGTTTGTTGTTCTGTGTTGTTTACTGATTAACATTGGTTGGCTGATAGTTATATCACAGAGCAGTTGTGGTTTTTTGTCTCATGAGGATGATTTTTTAAAAGACTGGTGTCAGCTAAGGGCTGAAGCTTAAAGAGCCAAAAGAAGAGGTACTGAGAGAGGAATGACTGTTACGTTGCATGAAACTGCTTTTCCTTTTAAAGTGCAAAAGGAAGAGCAATCTGCATCGAGACCAAGAATGTACACTTCTGCTGGTCAGGAACAAGCTAACTCCATGCTCCCACAGAATCAAGGACCTCAGCCAACAGCATTGCTAGAGACATGATAACATTGCATGAGCACAGCAAAATGAGTAGATCAGCTTGTGGTCCTAGTCCTCAAACCATGCTTGCGTGGCAAGTCAGTGACTGTTGTCTGCTGTTAACTTGTATCTGCCGTAGCCACATGAACATTGCTACTTTTTCTGCCCTGCGATTTACTGCTTCTGGTGGTATACTGCAAATGGGAATAAGTTTTATTCAGTCATAATTGTGGATGCAGTTTGGAGGGAGGCAGAGGGTAGGAATGGGGCAAACAGTGTTATTAGCTAACTGAGCAAACTAATAGGTAACTTCCAGAGACTGTCATGAAATTAAGAGTGCAATATTATCTGACTGGGTCTCCAAGCATCTTGATGTGTTAGCATGGTTTGTGGCTTTTGGCAACTCCCTAAGAAACCAGTGTTGTTCAAGAGTATCCTTTCGTGTTCACTTCCCTGTTGGTTTGTTGCAGGCAGCAAATTTTTGAGATGGGGGCAAAAAAAACTGAAGTATGATGAGTAACTTATATCATCACAAAATGCAAATGTGTATCATGGAGATAAGCTGGCATTGTTTTCAAAGCTAGTGCTGACAGTACTTCAGAATTAAGCACTAAGTGTTGTAAGTGTAAGTGTGATGAAAAGGACGGCACTGTTAGTGCAGAAGAAACATCCTTTGTTTAATATAGCGCTGTATCTTTCTGGTAGCACTACATATGACCCAGATCCAGGTCCATGTGTACTTGCAACTTTATGCTGTAAGGGATGAGCTTAGTTAAAATTAGTGGTAACATGGGTAACACTGAAGTAAGTTCTGCACATTTGGGTTTCTAAAAAGAGAGGTTTTTTTCTAAAATGAGGGGTTTTTTTTCCCCTTTCACACACAAACTAGAGAAAGCTGTTCATGGGGTTCATTTTTCAAGGAGTACTTGTTCAAAGCAGTAGTTGCAGGCTTGTGAAATTACAGCTGCTTAAATGGGGAGAGAATGAAAAATCAAGAAAGCAACAGTGCAGCGCAATGATGTCCATGTAGAGATGGCCTGTTTTTGTGGGGAGGGCTGCGAGGCTTCTCTGTCGCTTTGACTACAGTAATGTGAAATAAGAAGTCCCTCTGAATGAAGGTGATAACCTCCTTTCCCTTGGGAATGCTGATATTCTGCTCTACAGATAGTGACTTCGATAAAACACAAACTTTCCTTACTGTAAAGGGAGTTTACGAGAGAAGGTAAATCTTTCTGGTTTGTTCTTATTTTATGCTGTTGATGGGCACTGTCATTCATAGTAGGAGGCATTTATATTCTCAGGATACTTTGCCTCTCTGAAAGTAGATGCTGAATAAACTGAACTATGTGAACATGAACATGCTTAGCACAACTTCAAAGTGGCTGCAGAGTCAGGACCTGCCATCTTTGGGTTGTTTCTCTTCTGCGTTTGTGGCTGTTTCTCTGAAGTGTTAGTCCTAGTTAATGCATCTGGGTCTCTGTGGCCTACTTAAAACCTGGGGAGTGCCTGATGTTGCTTTTCTACTAGCTGGTGCTTTTTTCTAAGTAAACAAGCCAAGAAATCTTAAGTTTTGTGTAGGTAAGTAACATGTCCATGTCTTCTGTTCCTAAATCATTTACTAAGTGAATAACTGAACTTGGTCTTCACTTGGTCTTCACTTTTGGGTGGGGGAGAACAGTGCCAGAAAAAGACTTTTACGTGGTTTTAGCTAGCTTCCAGGTTGCTGAAGATGACTTGCTAACGTGCTCTTGATTTTGAATTCTGCTTCTCATTCAATTCGTAGAGCAGACAAATGTGAGGAGGAAGGCTACTCAGTGTGGTAGCCTGCAGTTATGTTCTGTGTTGTGCAGTTTTCACATGCATTTTATGTATTGAACAGAAAGACGTGAGTGAACACAGAATGCTATTATCTTTTAACTGTGGGATATAGTAATAAAGTGAGGACTGTGGGTGCAGTACAGTATCTTTGTCTTTAATGGCTTCCAGTACAAGCTGGAAAAGTAGGTGTTAGCATCCATGCACAGATTGGCCTTTTAAAGGATAAGGACCACATGTATTAAGCCATTCCTCCATATGAATTAATTTTACAGTCAAGGGGCAGTGTCTTGGTCCTAGCTTCGGAATTTGGGGGCAGAATTCACTTAGAGCTTTACTGGAAAGAGCAGTGCCACAATGATTTTATTAGTGTAGTATAGTATAATTTTTCAATTACTAAGACAATTTAGATGGCATAACATACTCATTACTGCTTTCTAAAATATATAGGAAGGGTTGTGGACACTGTTTTCCTGATGCTAACTTGGCTTTGAAAAAGTAAAATGTTAATTCCATAAGAACAAAGTAATGTTTTTCATGAGCAAAAGATGGAAGTTTCAATGGCAAAGTAATGGTGCTTATTTTGAGCTGGCTTTTTCCATGTAAAGACACATATGTGCTTTTAAAAATGGTGACTATATTGGCTTCGGTAGTATAACATAGAAATTTATTTCAGTATGGTTAATGTTTTTAAGTAACAGAGGCAATTACCATTAATATAAAACATATCTGAACAGCATTAAAACTATACTGATTTCAGTTTAAAAGTAGGTCTGTTTTAAATTTAGGTCCTGCTGGGGTTGGCATGCAGAGCGGAACACCTGTCTTGGCTCCGGTGGTGAGTTTAATAGGAACGGAAGTGGATGCCCCATTGAGTATGCCAAGTTTGAGCTTTTGGTTCTGACGTGCCTGTGTTTATTTAATTTGGGAAGGTGCCAAGATGCTCTCTGAAGCTGAGTGGGTGCTCACTACCTGTGTACAGTATGTGCCTAGCTGTTTGCTATCCATATGCTCTTTTTGGATGCATACAATGCATGTGTAGGATGGACACACACACGCCATTACAGCTGCCCCTGGGTACTGCATTGTCTATGAGCCTCTGGAGTGGGTGAGAAATGAACATGGTAATTCTGAATTTCAGCGCATGCAGATGTGTAATTCTGTCATTTTCTCTGAGACACTGGGGCAGGATGCTCCCAAGTGCACATTTCAGTGATGCCATGGTCCTGCAGGGGAACACATTTCCAAGTGTCAGATATCTGCTTCAGAGGATGTCGCAGCCAGATACCAAATGCTGCTGCTGTTACTTGAACTTCTTTGAACTGAAAAGGAAACACATTACATTGTTCTTCACAAAGCAGAAGGAAGTAATTTTGCATAAAATGTGAATAGTAAATATGTCAAAAATAAGTCCATGGACTTCTGTTTATCAAATGTGAACTAATGTTTAGACTTAAAAGGTAATTGTGGGGTGGGATGAATCTTCCTTTGTTTCCACTGAGGTTTCTATGAAGGCAACCAGAGGTAAGGTTCCTCATGCTCTAAACATCTGTGGATCAGGGGAGACGTCGTTAGCCAGTATTTGCTGTGCTAACCTCTGTTGCCAGAGTGGGGGCTTTGCTGGGACTGTGTTTGCTCTGAGAATGATGAATTTGAAGTGCAGGCCAGGAGGCAAATGTTCTGCTTCCTTCCTCCCACTCTCCAGAAACCACAAACCCTTTTTGCAGAACCTGTGCGTTCCTTTGATTAATAATTGCAGCAGGTTTGGGAGGGGACTTTCGCTGCTGTCAGCAAACTGGAATATATTTTGCCTGCCTACCAATTTACTTAGGGAATAACTTGTAACATCTTAATTCTATTGGTCAATTTTACAAGGAATGTGGAAGGCCTGAACTGCAGTGAATGCAGTGAACACTACATGGAAGGTCCTGTTGTGTTGGATTTCCTAATAGAGCATGCAGCCTTGCTGCATTCTCTCTGATTCACTGAGAGAGCTGCTGACATCCTTACTCCTGATGCCTTTTGCCATCAGTCTTTGAAAACAAAGCGTCGTGCCAGAGATCATCTGCTGAGATCATGCTTGGACATAACTTGTAATCAAGTCTTTTGTAAGTGAACCCAGTAAGGACTGAAGTATTCACCACTCACATGTGGGAATTAAGTTACTGTGTCCTTACGATCACTTTCTCCATGTATAGTATGAAGCTGTAAACAGGGTTTGAGGGTTTTTAATGTTTAGATATTCAGATGCAGTATAACCCTTTGGCTGTGAGAGGCATGTGGGAGTTGGAGTATCTTTTTGCTGTTCCAGATGCTGCTTTCGACATGCTCCCTGACCTTTTCGCTGCTCAGTATTTCAGCTTGCGAGACTTGCCAACCACTCTGCATTTCTTTGTCCATCTTTCATCACTTGACCCTTCAGCTACCAGAGGCTCTTTTCTGTCTTGTCTGTAGTTTTGTATGCTTCTCCAGATAGCTACAGCTGATTTTCTGCTGTATGCAATTTGTCTCTAGCATTGCCAGTTTTACAGATTATGACACCTGAAGTGGAAGCCAGGGCAGAAACCTTGAAGATGAGGGACTACTCCAATCTATCACACTTTCATTTTTCCAGTCACATTGTTAGTTGTCTTGCAACTGTGTGCTACCATGTGAGGAAAAAGCTGAGGACATATGCACATAATAAGTAACATGCAAAAGTGTAACAGACAGTGTTAACCTTGTAAGTTGCTCCTTAAGCCTTCGAAACCTTTTTTGTGGTGTGACATTTCATAATCACTGTCAAATCAGACATGGTATATCTGCACTTGAGAAAAGACAGCCAGGCTCATTGTATGTAAATGTCTGTCAGTTACATGAGTCTTCTACAGTGGGAGTCTGTCTTGACTCAGAAAAGGCAGTGGGATTAGGAAGTGATGAAGAGAATAAACTGTCATTTCTGGTTGTCAGAAGACAGTCTGTAATAGGGAAAGTACTCTTAGCTGTGCAAATTCATTATGCTTCCTGCTGCCACCAACAGTAGCAGAGGGACAAGAAAGGGTTTGTCTAAATGTTGCTGCTGACAGATACAGGGGAAACTTTGAAATACTCCATTACCCAGCTATTTCTACCAAAGCAGCCAATATGGTTTTGGTGCTGTATGAAAAGGAGTAGAGAAATAATGTGTTTAGAACTAACTTTGAACTCCATTCAGTGCTGACTACAGAAGGGTCAGGGCGGAGGGAAGAGGTTCTGACTCTGTAGTACCCCCATCTGCCAGCGTTTTGTACCCAAGCCACAGTAAATATGGAGGCACTACTATTGATCATTGCTATTTCAAGACCAACTGCAAAGCATCTGACACAATTCAGCTTCCTGTCCACCGAGCTTGGGTAGAGTGCTGTCCTGAACATAATAGGGCAGAAGTTTTTGGGGAGACTAGTCTGTTAAAGGATGCCTAAAAGGTAGGTCTGATGTCTATCAGTTATGCTAGACAATGGGCAGATTCACGCTGTGACTAATGCAGCTGGTACTATGGGATTATGATGTGGAGAAGTGTCCAGACCTCATCTATACAGTTTAAACTGCACAGTCACAACCACAGAAGATAAATGCACATGCATAAAAGTTGATGCTTTTAAAGGTGCCTCACAGAATTTGTTAACTAATTCCCATTGTAATTCACAAGAATTTGAATACCTTCCTATGTTCTTTATAAATTCTTTGGTCCCATTTAATTTAGGCTATTTATAGCTGTGCTGGAATTCCTGTAAGCAAACAGTAGGCTTGTAAAAGTTTGGCTATTGTGGGATTATCTGTAGGATAGTTTTGGTGTTGAAATGCAAATCATGTACTAAAGAGTTATAGTTGACCAAGACCTCAGTTTTCTGGCAAAATTACTGGGTCTTTGCATTGAAAAGTAATGGCAGTTTTTTGCTTAGCTTCATTGGGCAGTGGATCAGGCCTTCTACAGTCTGACTGCTGATAACACCTCTCTCAATTTTTTTTTGCCTAAGTAGTAATTATTTAGGCTTTGGAAGTGAAATTCTTTCAAACAAAATATCTTCAAGCTATCCCTGACAGAACCAACATGTGAGTGGGGAATGCAGAACAGCCAGCTGTATCTGTGATTAGGAGTGTTACTGCCAGTAGTACAAAAGGTTTCTCAGATGTCTTGGAAAACCTTCTGTATAGAAGTATAACGTCTGTTCTAAAGGCCTGTGAACGAAAGCTACTGGCAAGTGCACTGCCACAGCTTTTGAAAAAGGGCAAGACAGGAATGCTCTAAAATCTGTCCTTGTAGAGATAGAACTTGAGACATGCCTCGCAGTGCGCATCTTGTAAAGATGGCTGCTAAGCCCTAGCAGAAAGTCAACTCTCTTTTAAAGTATTTTTTTACATCTTTGACATGCTTTCTCCTTCCATGTGCAATATCCTGTTGACAGAATGGACAAGTAGCAACTTACTTGAAACACCCTGATGGTGACAAATAGGCCACTCTTTTGCTTCCTGCATCAGTTTCTTGCAAACGCATGCCTCTTGTGGCAGAGATTCAGGTGTCTTAGGACATACTTCGAGAAAGATAAATGCAGACAATAATTTAACATGCTAAATGGTTTTATAAATTTCTTACCTAGCCAGACTACACCAAGAAAAATCAAAAGGAAACTCACTGGTCAGAGGCAGCACACCATGCCAGAAAGATACTAATAACCTTAAACTTAGGCATTTGTACTCCATATAGCTCATGGGAAATAAGTAGAAAGGAACTCAGAATTAGACATCAGTTGGAAAGTAAGTTATATCTCTCCATGTAAGTGATGCAGTACTGAAGTAATCTAATTTTATACAGAACCATTGTGTCACAGATTTTTATGAATTTTATATGTGTATATGTGTCTGTATATGTATTTGGCAGATATTCAGAATATTATAGTCATAGAATGGTTTGGGTTGGAAGGGACCTTAAAGATAATTTAGTTCTAATCCCCTGCTATGGGCAGGGACACCTTCCACTAGACCAGGTTGCTCAAAGCCCTGTCCAGCCTGGCCTTGAACACTGCCAAAAATGGGGCAGCCGCAACTTCTTTGGGCAACCTGTGCCAGCATCTCACCACTCTCACAGTAAAGAATTTCTTCCTTATATCTAATGTAAACGTCCCTTTTGTCAGCTTAAATCCATTCCCACTTGTCCTGTCACTACATGCCTTTGTAAATGTCCCTCTCCAGATTTCTTGTTGGCCCCTTCAGGTACTGGAAAGCTGCTTGAAGGTCTCCCTGGAGCCTTCTCTTCTCCAGGCTGAATAAGTCCAAGCCTCACAGCCTGTCTTCACAGGAGAGGTGCTCCAGCCTCTGATCAACTTTGTGGCCTCCTCTGGACTTGCTCCAAAAGCTCCACATCCGTTTTGTGTTGGATGCCCTAGAGCTGGATGCAGTACTGCAGGTGGGGTCCCATGAGAGCAGAGTAGAGGGGAGGATCACCTCCCTCATTTGGCCAACTGTTGCTGCAAAACTGCAGACTTTTACTGGCTGTCTGTTGCATTGATTGCCCTTTTGGGGCTCGACTTTGCAATAGGCTGGAGGAGTTATGGTGCTTAGATGCTTCTCATCTTTATCCATTTTGTGCCAAGTTGACATTGGGCTGCAAAGGATCTGATAAAGCATCTGAGCAATGGCAAAGATGAAGAAGGGTTGCTGGAAGTGAACTCAGATGATGTTCTGCATGCTTAAAATGTACTATCTTGGCCATGGGAAATTTCAGTGAGAATAAAAGCATACTGCAAACCATCATCATTTCTTGCCAAATGGGTCATCATGGTGCAATCCTGTGACTATTCATTGTAACTGGATTTGCTGTGCCTTAATGACTTTCTCTATTTCCTGCCAAAGTGCTGGGATCTGGGGGAGCTGCCCAGTTCCATATTTCAAGTACTGAGTGGGTTGTAGTTGAGGAGAAACACATCTCTGCTTTTTGTGTGTGGCACCTTCCACATTGGCAAGAAGAGCGCAAGTGCGGTTTTTTGCCTTCTAGACAGACTTCTTGTGAGAGGCAGATGCCCTTATGGAAGCAGAAGGTGGTTGGATTGGGACCAGCAGCAGTAGATGGTCATGGGCTCTG
This sequence comes from Myiopsitta monachus, assembly GCA_017639245.1. Taxonomy (NCBI): domain Eukaryota; kingdom Metazoa; phylum Chordata; class Aves; order Psittaciformes; family Psittacidae; genus Myiopsitta; species Myiopsitta monachus. Next base: position 56,098,955 of record CM029917.1, on the reverse strand, counting down.
TGGATTTTAAGATGTTGATGCAGGGCCAGTGTGTCAGGGAACATTTCTCATTTTATTTACTTTGCACTCCCAATGTCCAGACAAGCCCCAGAGAGTTAGCCCACAGCCAGCCCCAAACAAATAGACCGTGTAGCATTTGTTCAGTTCTGGTCATTACCAAAACTGGAGGTTGGCCAAGTCAGTAGAGTTGACTCTGGCAGCAAGTACAAGTTATGTTTCCCGTTCAGAAGATGGGTTTGAGGAGTATGCTCATTTAGTGCTTCAAAATGCATGGTTTTCTGCCTTGTTTTATGAGAGGACTTGCAGTATGTTGATGTAATTCCACACTTTGTCGTGTGTTATTTACATAGTGTTTGCACCTCGCTGTTCTCTGCATCAGTGCCAGCGCCCTGATATTTCTGCAATTTATTTTTATGATCTTGGTGTTGAAACAGCTGTAAAAACAACTAGTGAAAATGAGCCAGCTGCTGGAATTTCTGATTCTGAGTCTGGTTTGTAGTAGGCATTTTCTGAAAGGCAAAGAGGGGATGCGAAATAACAAATAAACTTAATCTCATAACTGAATACAATTCCTCTTAACAAAAACAAGTTAGGTGGCTAAATTTTGTCTGCTGAGGAGATTTAAATCACTAATAAATGAAATAATGCAACTGTTTTGTATAGAAAGTGTCCAAAGACATATTACTGCTTTGAAGGAGATCTTATACTTGCCTGTGAGGACTTGGGAGCAGTAGAATGCCATCTTTCCTGCGCCTCATTTGTTTTAGTATGCAGAAATACTTTAAGATATAAATTTTACCAGACAAAGAGATGTACATCAATTAGCATTTTCCCTGGCTAGCTAAAATCCAAATGCTTAGTTTGTACACTGGCGCCAACATCAGTGAAATGAGAGTTTGAGGAATTAAATTAAAAATACCCTTTCATCCAAGCAGTTAATTGCTTTTGACTTTGGTATTTAGATTCTTGTTTGTGGTCCAAGTGTAATGGGGACCTGGTGTCCTTAACACTGCAGTGATACACGTAATTATTGTGTTTAAACTCTTCCTTTGTTCCTGCCTTGAGTCTGGCCTATGTAGCAGAGATAAACTGATCAGGTTAGCTGAAGCTGAGAGCTGTGGTTGTGCAGCAAGGAGCAGTGGGTAGCCTATGGGTAATGATTTTGTTCTTCACTTTTTTCAGTTGCTATAACTTACCTGCTGTTTACAATGCTTTCCCTAAGTATTTGGTAATTCACTTCCTAAGGATGTGAGTTGGAGGGCTGCTCCTTGGCATTTACTTTGGCCTAGCCAAAACACAGCAGCATCCAAGAGATTTCTGCTCATATTAAAAAAAAATACTAATTATGAGTTGGCTGCATTTCCTTTTGGAGAGAATGATCTCATATAGCACAGATAAGTCTATCCTCATTGGAAATGGTAACACATTTTCACCATACGTGGTGATAAGCAGAGGTAGGGTGCAAGTCAATTTCATAAAGCTGTTGTGTATGGATGAAGTAGATTCTTAGAGATTGTCTGACTGTTGCTTAATACAAATTATTTTGCTTAACTTGTCTTCCTCCTCCTAAAGAAATAAGGTAACAAGTGAGAGAGCTTGAGCAGCCAGGGGTAAAGCTGCACAGTTTTCAGAGGCTGCGTGGCGACTGCTTTGTTGCATTCATAATTAATTATTACAGAACAAAGTGAATTAAAAATATTACAAGAGCCCAGAAGTGTGGGCAGGCATTTATAAAAAGGCAGTGAGAAAGCAAACTGTTAATTTTTCTAGTGGTAGTAAAGTCTCTGTTTGCAGCTTCAGATTGGAGGGAGGCAAGTTTCAGTTCAGAAACTGCATTGCAATATGTAATATGCCCTGCAGCCCCAGAGCTTCAGTTTTCAGAGTGTGCACTCTGAAGATACATAACTCTCATTGAAACCTTCTATCAGTGTGGTCTGAGGGTTTGTCAGCTGGTGTGTTCTTGTTCAAATGAAATTGTAATCCTAGTCACAAAAACCCCAATCTCTGCTGTCTTGAGAGCCAGACAGATTTGTATGTTTTGCAGGGCCACTCTGCTCAGGTAAATACAACAGTGCGAGTGTTCTGGGTGACTCTAGATGAATCCTCAAGGGGCAGGAGAAGGATGTTATTTTCCTTTTTCTGAGAGGAGTATCACCAAGTGATTTAAGTTTTGATCCTGCAATATGTACTTGTCTGTTAAACCTCTGTGCTCATGTTGAGGCATGTTAACCTCAGTGTGGCACAGGGCAGTTAAATTTTAATCACGGAGATCAGATTCCAGGATCCAGCCCAAATCAGGGACATGACAACAGGCTGTGTGCTGGTGTTAAAAGCCGCAGGTATAAATGCACAGCTGATATGTGTCATGGGTCAGCAGTAGCATTGCTACACCAGCCCCAGTGACAAGTACAGCAGCCTCATTCGATGGTTTTGAATGGCCTTTAAGCACCCTTGAGACCTGCCTGCTGATCGTGATGGGGATCAGCATGTTGGCATGCATTCAGAGTGTGTTTTACCCACAACCATTTCATCTGGTCCCGAGAGTTAAGCAGAGTGGGGTGTGGGCCTTGTCTGGGGTTGGACTGCAATGTGGGATGACCAAGAGATTTTCCCTGAGGCTGAGCAGCCATGGGTGGCAGAGTGTGAGGGACAGTGTGGGTGAGTGGGAGTATCTAGTCCACTGGACCCCTCCAGCGCTTTGGAAGCGTCGGAGATGGAAGGCAGCTGTATGGAGTCCCCAATGACAAGTGGCTAAAAAGAAATGGCTCAGATAGACTTAAATTGGCAACATAAGGATGAATTATTTTGCGCCTGGTGGGCCTATGACACCTCAGGCCATCAGGGCAGAGATGCAGCATACAGATGGACTCATGATCGAGGGGTGGACTTAGCAATGGACACTATTGCCCAGGTTATTCATGAGTGTGAACACTGCACAGAGCCTCTCCTGCTCTGAAAGACTGTTACAAAAGATGGAGCCCAATATCATGGGCTGGATGGACTCAGCAGCTTTGTAGGGATTGGTCCATGCACTAAGGGATGATCTCTCTCCCTTTCTGTGTGTATGTGTGGATGTATATATATACATGTGATGGTATATTGAAAATGTGGGATCTGAGCATGACGTGAATGGTATGGAATAAGGGGTGGATTGTCATGGGTTCAGCAGTAGCAGTCGTTTTTTCTCCTTGGTAGCTGGTGCAGCACTGTGTTTTTGATTTTGGGCCTGGGAGCAGCGCTGATAACACCAGTGTTTTCAGTTACTGCCTGGCAGTGTTTTGGTCTGACCAAGGACTTTTCTGAGCCTCATGCTCTGCCAGGGAGGAGGGGAAGCTGGGAGGAAGCAGAGACAGGGCACCTGACCCAAACTAACCAAAGAGGTTATTCCATACCACAGCACGTCATGTCCAGGATGTGAAGACAGAGAGGAGAGACCCGGAAGGGTGTGGTGGTGGACTGGGGGTGCACGGCATGGTCAGGTTTTTGATATTGGGGGGTTCGCTGCTGGGGGGTGCACTGGCTGGGTCGGGCTTGGTGAGCAGTTGTATTCTCTTTCCTTGTATTTCTCTTGTATTATTACTGGTGGTAGCAGCAGTGATTTGTGTTATACCTTAGTTACTAAACTGTTCTTATCTCAACCTGTGCGAGTTGAATTCTTTTAATTCTCCTCCCCATTCCCCTGGGACTGGGGGAAAAAAAGAGGGGAGTGAGTGAGAAAACTGCGTGGGTGGGGGGCTTAAACCATGACAATATGGTAGGTGGAGAAGTTGTTCCAAAGGGAGCAGAAGTGTGAATATTCGGAATAAAGGAGGCAAAGGAAAAATGGGCTGAAAACCACTCCTGACTGGAATCTATTGATCTATTTCTTTCTTCTTGCTTGATTATATATCAGTTTATTTTGCAATGATGTAGCACTATCCAAACTGCTTGTATTAATTGTCAGAGGGATGGTCTTGTCTACCGAATGAATGTGAATTTCTGTTTCTGGTCTACCTTAGAAGCTGAGCACATATCCTTTCAATGCTGATGTCTTTTACTATGTTCAGGAACATACTGCTGTATAGGGGATCAGAGCTGGAGTGCCAGGCTTGGACTTGTCTCCTGCCTGCAGTGTGTAGAATGTTTTATTCTTTTCCCATCCTGATGTTTGGAACCAATAGATCATTGCCTATGAAGCTGTCTTTCTCAGGCTCTAACAGCTGTGCAAGTTCCTGACTAGGCAAGAAAGGCTGCCAGTGGTAATCTAGGAAGAAGAGAAACATGTTCTTCAAGCACTTAAGCACAGTGAAATTTCACTGTTAACTTTGCACACTGGTGTTTGTGGTTATATTCCGTTTAGGTAAACACTGATTGGCATGTATAGTTCTCAGTTTGATTTGTGTTTCAACTGAAAATATCAGAACTTGAAACTCAAAATCCTGAGCTTGTTGAGCTTAATAGACTTATTAATAGACTTAATAGGGAAGCATGAAGAGCCTTTTGACCATGAAGGTTAAGCATATAACTGCATGATTGTGTGTACAAAATCCATCAAGAAGATTCATCTGTGTCCAGAGATAGTTAAAAAGTTTAGTTTTAACAAGGCTGAACAGCCACATAAAACTTTGTCAAGTTTAATTCCACACCTCAGGTCTGATTCTGACACACTTCTTGAGCCTTGAGTTGACACACCAGAATTCTGCATGATTTGCAAAATGTCTGTAAAAAGTGTGGCTGGATGCACACTCACTTTGGTCAAGTGGTGGTGTATGCGGGAATATGCAGCTATTCTTGTATTTGCTGTCACCATTCCATTAAATGGGCTTTAGTAAAACAAAACAAGCCTGCTTGTCTGGTGGGGTATATTAAGCCCTGAGGAAGCAGAGGCTATGCCACCCAAGGCTATGTCCAACCCCACCTTGAACACCGCCAGCGATGGAGCATTCACAACTTCCCTGGGCAACCCATTCCAGTGCCTCCCCACCCTCACAGTAAAGAATTTCTTCCTCATATCCAATCTAAACTTCCCCTTTTTAAATTTGAACCTGTTACCCCTTGTCCTATCACTACAGTTCCTAATGAAGAGTCCCTCCCCAGCATCCCTATAGGCCCCCTTCAGATATTGGAAGTTTGCTACTCCACGCAGCCTTCTCATCTCCAGGCTGAACAGCCCCAACTTTCTCATCCTATCTTCATATAGGAGGTGCTCCAGTCCCCTGATCATCTTCGTGGCCCTCCTCTGGACTTGTTCCAATGGGGTAATGGGTTCAAACTTAAACAGGGGAAGTTTAAATTGGATATGAGGAAGAAATTTTTTACTGTGAGGGTGGTGAGGCACTGGAATGGGTTGCCCAGGGAAGTTGTGAATGCTCCATCGCTGGCGGTGTTCAAGGCCGGGTTGGACATAGCCATGGGTAGCATGGTTTAGTGTGAGTTGTCCCTGCCCATGGCAGGGGGGTTTGGAACTAGATGATCTTAGGGTCCTTTCCAACCCTAACTATTCTATGATACTATGATTTGCTTAAAGCCCCAAGCCTGTTAGGGAATATTAAATGGGGAGGTCCAGTAGTGAGAAGCACACCGCTTTCCTTAGTCCAAATATGTTTTGTAAATTCATTCCTTGTTACTGCCTATAATCCAGGAGAACTCATCTTAAGAAACAGCTGATGTCTTCCTCAGTGCCATCTGAAATATCTTACATTGTACTTGAACAAATCTTTAGCTTCTTTCCTGCTTTTTAGCAACTGAGTTCATTATTGTTACTCTCTCAGCTGATGGGGTGCTTAAGAATAAGCAAACAGATGCTAAATGCTTTTCTAGCACACCTTTGTATCTGAGGCATATTTCTTTTCCAGCTGAATTGAAAGGAGCAAGTTACTGCCTGGATAATAATCTAATTATTTACCTTTTCCTCCTTTTTTTATTCTACAGGAGACTTGCCCAGTTCCAGCATGGAAGAACACAATGGCTCTGCAGAGACTCCCCCACTGAGCCATGGGCGGCACAGTGCCATTAAGTGTGGGTGGCTGCGGAAGCAAGGAGGCTTTGTCAAGACCTGGCACACACGTTGGTTTGTTCTCAAGGGTGACCAACTTTACTATTTCAAAGACGAAGATGAAACCAAGCCCTTGGTGAGTGATGGGAGGTGAGAGAGGGAAATAAGTTAATGAAAACAGAGTTGTCTGGTGTTTAAAGAAACAAACCTTTTCATTTCTGTGACTGACTCAGTACGACTTGGGATTTTGATAGCACTGAATACAAAACTGAGTCAGGCCTTGGCAGTTAGTGTGGTTTCCCCATTAGGCTTGTTTCTACAGCTTCCTTTTCCAGGTCAGGTTTATGATTGCATAATTTTAAATGGAGTGGAATGTACATGAAGTTAAAGTAGCAAAAGTAAGTCAGATGGACTTGTCTGAAGCAGATGAATAAGCTGTATTTGAAAAGGTACTGCTTTTTTTTCTGCTTTTTAAAATGTGGAGTATCCCTACTTTGTGTCTACCTAAATAGGAAGTCCTGTGAGGCTGCAGCCTGAATACTTTGCCGTCTGTAATGTGGGACACACTGCTGTCTGCTGCCTGGTTCTGTTGTGCTGATTTACGGCTTCTTAATGCTTATGTGTTTTCCTATTTATTTAGCTTTTTCACCAGCATGCCTTAGGGCGTCTATCTTGAGAGTGCCATAAATGTAGAGTAAATAATGCTGCCTCTCAAAGTAGGGCAGGCCTGAGCCTCTGTGATAATAAGTTAGGAGAGATCTTCTACTAGTACCTGCAGGAGTGTTATAATTCCATGTATTAATCACATCCCAGATGCCTGTGACTTCGGAAAAAGCCTTAACATGTGTGAGTTACTTCTGCACAGATATTAAAATATAACCATGCTCATATTTGTTATGCCTACTAAAGTTTTGGTGGTATACCTTTATGTGCAATTTGACAAGTTGTTCTCGGACACGTAAAGCCCATCTGATCTAGCTTCCTCTATGGAACAGGTCATGACGCTTTGTCAAGCTTTACAGCTTGTATTGTGGTGCACGTGGTAAGAAAACTGTTCAGTCTTGAGGTATTGTTCCCAAAGAAGGTTCTTGTACTACTTAATTTCTGAGTATCAATTTCACAGCCTTGGTAGCAGTTTGTCCTTAAAATTATCACAGATCATATAGGTTAATAAAATAACACACTGCATATTTACAACTTACATGTTTTTATGACTACATTGAATATGAAATAGCTAATAATTTCTGGGAAATCGAATGTATCTTTCACTATATACATTGTGTTTATAAAGAAGGTAAAAGCAGCCATCAAAACAAAAATGTTTATGGGCCAGAGGCTGGGTTTCCAGAATACAGCTCTGCTTCCTAGCATTTGACATCTGCTAGTATGTTTGCAAGCAAGGACTTCGTTGCTTTTTGAAGGGTGACACAGTGATGTATTGTGTGGAATTTTGTACAGCACTATGGAGTCCAAGTTACCATCTTGTCTGTCTACCAGTGGCCTGTGGGATGACTTCAGAAGATTCTATTGACTTTACTACTTACCTTTTGCAAAATGGAGGTGGTGATTTTGATCTTTTCATACCTTTGATAGCTAAGGTATTACTTGATTAAATAACTGAAAGTGTGTTTGAGTTTTCCATTGAGAGATGCCACGGAAAGAGGGGAGAAGTGCCAGCAGAAGTGTAGCTTAAAATAAGCCAATAGGTTTGGAAAATGAATGGCCTGTCCAGATAAGAATCAGTCAGTTTCTCATATTGGTTAGCTTTGGAATGTTTCTGAAACAAACTGCATAACTGTCAATTCCTAAAATACGGCCTAGGTTCAATGCCATATACAGAAGTGGGTTGTTTTTTCCATTTAACTACGCTGAAGGGTTTGCTGCATTAACTTCGATAAGAAAATCGCTATGACCTTCTAGGAACCCTATTGTTGTTACTGCAGAGAGCTAAAGCAAAGAACTCCACCGATACCATGAATTTTCAGTGCATAGAGATATCATTAGGAAACAGTAAGCAGTATGATTAGCCATGTAATATTTGATCTGTATTTAGGATAAAGACTGTTTATTCACTACTGGATTATAGAGTGTGTACAATGTACAATTGTACAATAATTCTTTTAGACAATAATATAATTGAAGAGAGTTAATGAGGGTTTGGTTTTTTTTCTCCAAAGTGGATTGTAGTTTTTATTCTGCTTACTGATTGGTTGTATTTGGAAAGAGGCAGAGAGTGGCGGTTACTGGTCCTGAGGAATGCTGTAATTGCACATCTTGTGTATGTATATTTAGAGAAGGTGGAAGGACGACAGCAGGAGAGGACACACAAGCCGGTGAGTTTATGTTCACAGCCTTAATACAAATTAGAGAAAAGCAGAATCCAGTTTCTGGTATGAAATCAGTGGGTGTCCTGAGCACCAGTCTGCTTAACATATGGGCTTGGATTCTGTCCAGTCTGCACCAGAAATTATGCCATGATATTTGTGGTTTTGGAAGTGATGGAGACGTGGATGGGACTGAATTACAGAAAAATTCGATTCTCTGTCAGACTGTTCTACAGGTGGCTGTGTATGGTGGGATTAAAGAGACGAAATAATATTTGTGTCTAAAACATCAGTAGATGTTTGGAATTCCTGAAGTGTGCTCATTTCCTGCTAGTAATACAGGTAGCTATCTCATATGCTTTAGTCAATATGTATGCATCTCCTTGATGTTAGACTATTAAATTTAAAGGTCATTAACAGTCACTGTGAGTATGGGGAAATGTCTCTGCCAGCCTGTTTCAGATGCCTACAGGCATCCTGAGCTATTGAAGAACAGCGGCAGAAAAATCAGCACACAGATGTTCATCTTATAGTCAAAGTCAGTGAATTGCCACTGATTCTTTAACATCATCAAACACAAGAATCTTTCCCTTGTAGTTTTACCAGTAAGAATAGCAGATACCTTTTGCTCTGATAACATTGAAATATGTCTGGGGATCTGGCCAAGATGGCATTTCTGTTTGCTGGAGATGTGGGTATGGATAGAAAAAATCGAGTTGATTCCAGAAGACAGAAAACCTAACAAATAAGTCAGCAAGCCATGTGCGGAAATAAATTATGATGTCTGATAATTCTGCATAATTTTGACTATTTTGGAAGTGGTATTGGATATTTGTTAATCTTTTTTTATATTGTTAATCTTTTTACTGTCTTTGTAAGTCACCTTACTCCTGGCAGCCCGCATTGTTCTTTAGGAAGCTAGTATTATGCTAGATCTGAAGGTCAGCTATCCAAACTTGAAATGTGGGCAGCTGAAAGAAATTGGCATTTAGCATTCCTCCTTTTACAGTACAGCTATTGTTTAAAAGCAGTCCTTGAAAATATATTTCTTGCTTTTTTCTCTGTCTCTAGTTGACTTCTCCATCTGTTTCTGGGTCGGCATGGTCAAAACTGAATATGGGAAGAGGAAGTCAGCACCTTCTCAGTGAGACAGTATAATCTTTCTATAGTTTCATAAGCAACAGGAGGGAGCTTCCAGGCATCATCTACTTGCAGATTTGCTGTTACACTCTCCTGGTGTTACTGGGGAAGTGTGTTTATGGGAGCAAAACTAGGTAACCTGTAGTGATGGAGCATCATCAGTAAGAGGTTGTAAATGGGCAAGTTTATCCAGGCAAGGCAGTATTTCAGGCTTAGGCACTTACTTAATGTGATTGCCACTCAACTTGGTTTATGGTCTTGAATCTGAGATGCTTGAGCAGAGAAATCTTAAACAACTATGAACTAGCTTTCAAGAAATACTTGATGTAGTCCTGAAAGCAGATGATAATCTGCTATTTCAGTTTATATCCCATTCTGAACATTTGCTATGCAGTTTTTATCCTCTAGATCCTGTTAAGCTCTTAACTGTTTGGTGTAAGTAATGCTAAGCAGTATTCAGTGGCTCACAGTATCTTTGACAAACCCTGGGAAGGGACAGCAGATTTGAATACTAAGGTGTAAATTTGAAATGTGAAATTTTAATTGGTCTTTGATTGAAACTGTAATTAAGTGGCAGCTGGAATCGTAAGTACAGGTACAAACAGAATATTTTGAAGCATTGCTTTCTGACAAAATATGTGTGTCTCCTCTAATTGGATTTATGTAAAAATTTCATTGACAGAAAAATCCATTTAATGGCATTATTAGGAACATGACAAATTTCAGTTGCATTTTAAAATGAAAATAAAGCTTCTAATGAATAAGTTATATAGAAATTAATGGGATAATTACATAATTTGAAGCTTAGCCTGTCGGTAGGGGAAATCTTCAGCATTAATATTGGACATGATTAAAGATGGAGCATCATGCTTTTTTTACAAGTTAAAAGGGAATAGATAACATTTCTGGCTAGAGGAAAAAACCTAACTGTACATGCACTTCAGAACTGCATCGCAAGAAATTGACATCTCTCCTTATTGCCTAGTGGATTTTTAGTAAGGAAGAGCAGCGTACTATTTGCTCTGGTCCTTGTCTTTGGAAAGCTACAAGAACCAGCTTTAGTGTAAATACTAAAGAGCAGCTTAGTAAGCAGAACAGCTTCTCAATAGATATTGCCGTGACATGTAAGAGCAGATCACTCAGTCTTGTGTAGGAGAGGATGTGAAGCACCAAGTCTCTGCATGCTTGCCTTTGTGGGCCAGGCTCAAAACTCTGTGGAGCAAAGTAGGGGATGTGATGTGAAAACAGCAAGTGTCCAGAACACTAAAAATGTTTTTCAGATTTTTAAATTTTCTTTTATTTTTAGGCACAACACTTGCTATTACTCTAAGAAATAGAAGTGGTCTTGGGATGGATGTGTGCTATGGGATGAATCCTTACCAATGTAGGAGCAGTGAGCTTGGCACACTTGCGGCTTGGTTGTTCTTGTTATCCTGTGGTCATTCAGCAGTCTGGAGTGTGAGCTGTCCTTTATTTTCTTTCCCTTCATGGCTTATGACTTTGCATAAGCTCACTCAAGTAGGGTACTGCTTGTTCCAGTTTTATACTTGTGCAAACTAGAAACAGATTTTGGGTTAGCTGTATGTTCCCGGTGTAATGATATTTACTGTTTCTTGAAACACTTAGTTGAAGGAAGAGAAGCCTCTGTGTAACATACCTTGCTATTTATGACAAGGGTATTTTTTTCTTTTCTGATCATTCTTGATCTCCATCCAGTGAACATAAGTTCTCTCAAGTTTTAAGTTGAAAATTAACTTCTTAACTCTGTCAGTGATTGAGTTTCAGATGAGACAGGAGGAGTTGTTTCTTGCCTAATGTGAATTGCAGAATCTAATGCTTTTTTTCTCTGTGAGACAGAAACAGATATGGCATGGCAACAGGAAGAGCCATGTAAAGCTTGATCTCTCTCATGTGGTGAACTGCTACCCACACTGAGCAGTAGCTATTCAGTGTGAAAAGTGAAGTGAAAGCCCCAGACTAGCTTGGATCTTTTTTGTGGCTTTTCACAGAACGGCTCCTCAAGTATATGAATATAAGCAGGCTTTTGTAAGTGAAGCACCGAAACTTCTGGAATATAGTGATGCTTATTGAAAAATAGGTCTTAGCTTTTACATACAGTAGAAGGCTCTGCTATTTCTAATGCCTATATGTCCTTGTAAGATTTTAAGTAATTTACTGCAGCAGGTTTCAGCAGCTTATTCATAGTGACATATTTTTTTTACTGCAGTGATTTTTGTGTTATTAAAGGTGTAATACAATTTTGTGCATAGATACCCATGGGAATATTGTACTAAAAGGATTACTGTTGTCATGCTAAGTTTAGTTGAAAATAGGGTGTTTCTAATACCATTATTTTGTTGCTTGCAGAAGGTTTCTCAAATTCACAGGACTGAATTTCTGTCCTCAGCCTGAGATGAATAGCCACAAGGTCAGTTACTGAGGTGCTCAGCTTGGAGGCTCGAATTCCAACTCAAATCCCCTTTTTTATGCTTCTTTCAGACCAAAAATATGACCTTGAATTTTCAGTGATTATTCTTTTGAAAAACTTAGGATGCCTTGGGCTTGGCCCAGTAGAAGTCTTGAAAATTTTCACAGGAAGAAAGAAGGTTTCTCCTCCAGCATTGACTGCCATGTTAATTACAGGAGTGTCACCAAATACTGTGCAAGGTTACGGATTCTGTGCTAAAATCAGGCAATTCTCAGTGCTTTGCCCCAGATTATGCAGTTGGAAATTCAGTTCCCCCAAGAAGATGGTTTTTAAGTTTCGGTTCAACACAAGGAGCGGTGTCTCTCTTAGTCAGTTTTGCATGTAGCAGTTGTGTCATTGTCTGTGACTGTATTGGTACCATCTACAAACTACTATCCTGCTCTTGTAGTAATTAGTTTAGAATCTGTGCATACTTAATTCCTGAGGGCGTATAGCTTTTAATTCTCTCTGAACTTTAGTGAAGTTTCAAAACAGCTCAGGTGCAGTCTTTGTCCTTCTTGCATTGCTGCTGTTCTCTCCAGCTGTTCTGATCCAGCTCTGACTCCAGCTTCCACTGGGTTTTCTTTTGCTTCCAAATACATTGGCTGGCAAAATAACTTCCCCCCCTACATCTCGCAGTATCTGTAGCATTCTGAAAGAGCCAGCTGTAAGGTTGTTGCTCTCTGATGTGGTTCAGTGTGCCCAATCCCATTTGATGACTTGGAAAATAGCAGATTAAATGGTTACCTCCTATTCCTCATGCCCTCAGCAGTTCCACTGGCTGCTTGAGTAGATCTTCAGTTTAAAACTAAAAGTTTGCGTGAATTTTCCATAATCAGCCTCTTCAATGCATTTTGACAACCACCTGCCCCAAAACATAAAACAAATAGTGAGCCTAGATGCTGTGCAAATCTGAGAATGTGTCCATCTCGTCTTAGGTTTCAGAAAGCTAGTGACTGAAGTTCAAAATTGCTTGAGTTGAGACAGTTTTGTAGGTGGGAAATATGAACCTTTCAAGGTATTTGGACTTGCATAGTCCACTGGGACTTTTTGTTGCTATAACCAAACTAGGGAAGTCAAGATGGGAAGGAAAAGATGATACCACCTGATTCTGCCTGTTTATGTGGCAGGCAGTACAGTCCCAGGTCCTCTTCCAAAGCCATTTGGGAATAACAAACGCATCTTTCCATACTTCTGTATCTTTAATTAATCCAAATTTGAAAATAAGTTCTAGTAAATATTTTTATAATAGAACAAAGCAAAAATGCCTCGTGGCACTGATTGAAAATGCTAGCACCACTGACCATGTGTGCCTTCAGAGCTAAAGCTCTCAAGTGTGCTACCATGTGTTGTATAAACTGTATGTATAATTAGACTCAGACAACAGCTGCTGTTAGATGGGAAAATATAGTCGTCCTAGTGAGATGTAAACTAGCCAACAGCTTAATTTCAGTTACTGGTGGCCAATGCATCTGCTTAGTCCAAATGTTCAGAGAGCTGCCCCCACCTTTTGCTTCATGGGACCAGGAAACCAGCTTGTTTGTAACAGCTTACTAACTCTGAAGTAAAGTTAAACCCTTAGTACGCTTCATTGCACTTCATGGATGAACAATACTCCCAGATGTAAGAAGCCACTGCATGATACAAAACTGCTTTTCTGTCATGGTGGGGCTGCCAAGTCTGTAACTGTCTTGAGTTGTGCATTTCTTTTTTATGCTTCCACCATCTTTCTTTCCTTTCTTCCCTCTCCATTTCTGGATCATGCCAATTGACAGGATTTGGGGCAGGGAGGAGAGAGGAGATACTCCCTGCTTTTCTCTGTTGCGTGCTAGATGAAAAGTTCGTTTCTGGTGAATGCTAATGAACGTATATTTAACAGGCTAGTGAAGTTGTGTAGAGGAGTAAGGAGAGTGTCAGGCTGCTGTTGGTTAAGTTCTGATGGTTGTCATTGCTTGTTTTGTTGTTACTACCTTCTTGTCTGAAAGACTGCTAATCTAAGTTCTTATTCATACCAGTGGTTTTGTATTATCAACTCTACTGCAGTGCAGTGCCTTCTGTTTTATTCAGTCAGGCAGCTCTAGGTGTTTCTGTCTAGCTTTCCTTGCTTAATAGCTGTTGTGCCAGTAGCGTAAAGCAACTAATGTGAATTCTACTGTGCAGCACTTGTGAGGGCATGAGGTGAAATTCTGTGGAAATCAATCTCTAAATTCATCTTAAAGTAAATTTGATGCTTTCTTTTTCAAGCGTATGTGGAGCCTTAACCATTTTAAGAGTAAATGTTGTAGTTTATACCCAACTGGTAACTGTCACACAGCTGCTCACTCACCACCCCCACCACTCCCCACTGTGGGATGGAAGGAGAATTGGAAAATAAGTAAAAACCGTGGCTTGAGGTAAGAACAGTTTAATAATTGACATAAAGTACAGCATAATACTGCTAATAAAAATGGAAATAAAAAAAGCAGAGAGATGAAACTAAAAAAACACCAACAAACAGCGGTGATGCACAATACATTTGCTCACCACCCCCTGGCTGATACCCAGCCCGACCCAAGCAGCGATCTGGCCTTCTGGGTAACTTCCCCCAATCTATGCACTGGGCATGACGTGCTGTGGTATGGAATACCCCTTTGGCTAGTTTGGGTCAGGTGTCCTGTCTTTGCTTCCTCCCATCTTCTTGTGCCCCTCTTCACTGGCAGAGCATGAGAGACTGAAAAGTCCTTGAGTGCTACCAAGCAATAACTAAAACATCAGTGTCTTATCAGCTTTGTTCTCAGACTGAAACCAAAACACAGCCACTAGGAAGAAAATTAATTCTGTCCTAACTGAAACCAGGACATTAAAGCTTTTCTTTTGCACTCCAGTAATTTGCATAGCAGAGGCTATGTGACAAGTTTGTCTTCTCTATGGGCTAACACTTGAGATAATAGATATGGCTGTTGTAGTTTGGAACCTGACTGATCAAATTCAGTGACATTTGATCAGTTCATAAGCTGGCGCTCCTGCAAGTAGCACTGTCTTAATGTATGTTATGAAAAGAATGTTTGTGATGTTGAAAAGTTCAATTGGTGCTGAGTTACATTGTGTAGGCCGTAGTTAACATCCCTGTTTAAAGAAATCCTAGGTGTGCTTGCTTATTTCCTTGCATATTGCTGAAAGATTTAATGTTGCAGCTGTAGTAACTGAGGACTGAATCTAGCAACAATTTTTTAGCAGCATTTGTACAAGTCCACTGTTTTTAGTTTCATTCAGCGGGACTGCATAAATGCGGTTCTCTGTGGGCTTAGGCTCATCACATGAAATCCTGTGCAAGTTCAAATGCATCAAAATGTTGACAACACGCTATGTAACATAGGCACTATGGGCAAAAAAAGCCTCTTCCTAGGTGTCATGGTTATTAGAGCCTTTGGGTTGACACGTCTTCCTGATCAAGCTGAGCCAGACATTTCAAATCCCTTCATACAGAACAAGTTTATGAGAATGGCCATCACAGGTGGTATTTGTGTTGGCAGCCTCAGAACAGAGGCCAAGGGTTGAATGGTAGCAGAAACAGCTAAATTAACTTCTAATACTGGAGGGACATCCTTTTCAGCAGACTTACTGCACAGAATTTGAGCTAACAAAAGCCTTCTCTGTTACCGCTTTGGCTGCAGAATAAAACCCATTAAAAGCATATGCAGCTACACACAAAGAGCTCCTGCTCTGGGTGAGTAATTGCAGCATCTCCAAGAAAAAGCAAATGCTTTTAACTCTTGAATAATGACAGGGGGCAATTGAAGAGTTTCATAGACACAGAGATGTGTTTTGGAAACCTGTTGACATGAACATTAGTGTAATGATTTGGTAATGCAGGTGATAGAAAACAGACAGGAGGCTGTGATTTAAGTAATGAGCTGATACTTTAGAAAGCTCCTGTGTGTGGATTTGCCAGAATACAGTGGGGATCTCACAAGAATCTTCTTGTATGATGGCCCTGCAGTATAAGCTATCTTCACCTAATCCATAGGTGTCAGCTCTGTTTTAGGACTACTTACCTGCTCCTTTTCCCTTTGTGTTTCCATGATGTCTGTTGCTTCAAACTTAAGTTTTCCTTTCTTCCCATAAACAAAGGAAAAATGGGAGGTCTCCTTTACTTTGGAGGGATGACTGTTTCAACCTTGAAATAGTGCTGGATGTGTGAAGGATGGGGAGCAATGAAAAGCCTGCATGCCCGTGGTCCTGTATCTATTAGTAATTAGTGTGTTTCTGTGCTTATGCTGAGAAGAGCATAGAGGCCACCCCTCAGGCCACCCACGTGGTCTTTGGTGGGGATCAACTCCTTTTTTTGCTGTTTAATTATAGCTTTAGTATCTTAAAAATGCATTCTAAAAAGCACAAATACTCTAGCGAGATGCAAAAAGAAAAAGTAAATGAACAGCTCCAAAAAGACATGGAAGTATTTAGATGTTTTGGAGTGAGAATGAGGCACACTTGCAGTTTTTCCCTGTTCCTTCTTTGCTTTTTCCTCATTTGAAAGCAATAAATAATGTGCCATTATCTGAAGAAGAGGTTTAGTATTTGTGGGGAGAAAGGATATTGTCAAAAACTTCTGTCTGTAGTTCTTATTAAAGTTACTATTTGCCACATACTGCCTATTGTTAAGGTGCCAGATTTCCTCCCTGGGCTGAAAAGAGATACCTATCCCATTGTATACCAGCAATTCCTGAAACTGTTTAGCTTTTGCAAGCTGGAGGTATATTTAGCATATTACTTATATGCTGTCTTTCTTCTGATACTTTTTCTGCAAATGAAGTTGCTGCTCAGTGCATTTTATATTAGAATACATATTATAAATTATATATAAATAATACATATGTAATGATAAATTTAATTATATATTTTTATATGTTTATAGATATAATTATATATAAATGTATAATATATATGATAAAATAGATTATAAACCCTTTTACTTCTAATATGTGATTACTGACCATAAAGTGATTTATGGTTAATAAAGCTGACAATGAGTCTCAGCTTTTCTTGCTGTCTTTTGTTGAATGCAGTATTACCTTTTCATCTGTATACTTTCAAATTTAGTGTAATGATCTAGTTTCCCATGAGTGAGACAGACTTTGTGCTATTTAAACCTTGTGTTACAGAAATAATCCGTTTCAACAGGGAAAAGATTGCCTAGAGGAACTTATTGAGAAAACACCTCATGTGAAATGCTATAATGATTTGTTTTAGTTGCAACTCCTGTTAGCACTTCCCAGAAAAAGAAAAATTAAAAGACAGACTGAGACCAATCTGGTTTTGGGCAATTCCTTACATAAATGTTTAAGAGCAGAGAGGTTGGCCATGGATAGAGCTGGGATAAGATGTACAGTACTGTTGGGAAAGAAAAGGAGGTGTAGCACTGTGAAGTTTACTGTGCTGTAACCTTCTTTGTGCTTCTTGAGAATGCCAGATCAGTCTCATGAACATCAAATCTACTTTGTTCCCTTTAAGTGAAGGCGTTAAATTCCATACAGTATTAAAACTCTTCTGTCCCCAAGTATCTTGCTATGATGGGTGTGAGGCTCAGCAAGACATGTGTAACAATGGGCTCCTTGGAGGTATGTTGTTTAGTAGGAGCTTTCACAGATTTGTCTGGAAGTCTAGTGTAAGTTTTCATTCATAGTCTGGGCTGTAAAACATATTTGTTGCAATTAACTAACTTCAGATCAACAGAAAATCTTTTTCCTTTTGTTTCCTTGGTTTGATTTTAATTCCAGGTGTGTTTCTTCATTTTCTGTCTGTATTTATATAATATCATTTATTTAGCCAACACTATCTGGGAAAAAATAGTATGACTCACAGCTGAAAAATAAAGCTTACAGAGTCTCTGTGTCAGCCTTTTTGATATACTTAAGTATTTGGCTTTCAGTTTTCTGGCTAATTGCTTCATTTTTGAATAAGTTAACCTGAGCTGAGGTGGAGGATACGGAGTAAAATGAATCTCCAGTATTTTATAATGTGACAGTAAGAAGAAATGCATAAAATAAATTTCTACCCTCTAGCTCTTACCAAGGTGAATAGGTGAATTGCCATTGGTGAATACCAGTCTAGCATTTTATGAGTAATCAAGCTGTTCTCAGCAGTTGCAGACAAGGATTCACATCTTATGTCAAGGAGGAAATGGTAAGCTTTTTTTTCTTTAAAATAGTCTCCAAGTTCTAACAACGCACTTGTGCCAATATAGTTAGCAAGTCCAGCAAACATCAGTGCTATCCCTGGCTCTTGTCAGCTGTGGAGCAGTCTTCACTGGAAGGAGCACTGGAAAGAGAAGGCCTGGTCCTTTTCCCTTCTCCTCTGCAAGCAGGAGAGTTACATTTTCCAAGGTATTTGTGACTTTGGGGCATGAAAGCTCAGCCTTTACTCATGTGTGAAGCCAGGATTTTAAGACCAATGCATTATGGCTGTTGGTATTAGATAATGTTTCCCACAAGACATGTGGATGTGTTTGTGATTGCAAGAAACAGGTTACATCCAGTTTTAAAACCAAACAAGTGCATTTGTTTTAACCTCTGTAGTGTAATAGCTGGTCTAGCAAACATGGTGATAATTTCAGTGTCCCTTTGCTACACTGGAAAGAAGTATCCAATTAACTGAGTGAAGAAAACATACCTACTGCTCTGAATGCACAAAAGGCTGATTTAATGTCTGAATGTGAGAGTATTTAACATTGTGAGTAAAGCTAATTAAGTTCTTAAGATGCCATGAAAAACCATGAAGTAAAATCAATGTACCCACTCTTGGCTTGCATTCCAACACAGTTGTATTCTTGCACTTTTTTGATATGATGACTCCACATAAACATAGCAGTATTTCTAATTAAATGTTTAATTAAGCAGAAGGAAGGTCTGCTAGGTTAAAATGCTGCTTTTCTTGGTACCTCAGAAGATGACAGCACGGGGACTTCCATGGTTATTTGTGTCCTGCTGAAACTCCTGATGTTTACTGATAATACTGTTCATAATAGCTTATATGTGAGCTGTTGTTCTTTGAATTATTGGAGAAATTTTATCCTAACTAAATGCAGTGTTGTGTGTAGAATCTGTTCTACAACTGTGTCTCTCAATGTCTTTTGCGTTGCTGGGGGCCCTGCTCAGTTTGCTGTCTCTGTATCTTTTTGGGTAACAGGGGGTCTCTGTTACAAAACCAGCAGTACTGCTGTTAAAAGGCACCAGATTTCAGAAGCTGAAAGGGTTTAAATAGTCAAATAATGCATATTCATTGTATTTACAACAAATTTTTTTTTCTCAAAATATTCCATTATTTCTCAAATACTTTCCTTCCTGAATATGTTTAAGTATCAGACATTTAGTGCAGCTCTCAAAGGCAGTGCATGGTAATTCAGTTGTTCTTTGTAATGGCATCCATACGACTTGCATCCAGTGCAGTGATCAACAGTTGTATGTCTCCAGTATGCTACAGGACCTTAGAAGTGCAGGATGCTTTCCAGACCCTTTTTACTTCAAAAAACTTGAGTTGATATGGGTACTTAGGCAGATATTCCTTCATAAGCTTTCAAGTTACCCTGTTATCCAAAATAAACTGTTAACCATTGAAGAGAAGAGCGAGCTTGCATATTTGACTTCGGTGGAGCCTGCCAGAAAGTGTCCTTTCTTTAGTTTGGTTTTAATTTATATTGTTTTCTCCACTGTAAATATCCACAGTGTTCTCCTGCTCCTCTTCCTCCCTGTCCCATTGCACTGTGCTTTGGGAGAGGGGCAGAGCTGGGGAAGTAGGAGGTTAAAGGCCTTTAAGTACTATTTACACTTGGTTTTCTCTAGCAGCATCCATGTCTTAGGACTGAGACCATCTGCAGGGCATGGATGATGGATTTCTATCACCCCTGTCCTGCCATCTCTTTGCTGATGGAATGGGTGTACTGGTGGAAAGACGAGATGGACACTGCCCAGTAGTTGGATCCCAGTGAGAAAGTACTTTGCGGCTCTAGTAGCTTAAATGTGAACTAGTCCAGCTGACTAGTTGGAGAGTGTGAATTTGATCTGGCAGCTTCAAGAGGGTGCAAGCAGTGGGAAATTCAGGGAGGGGTTAAATATATGCGTGCAGAGCTGTATGGGGCTTGCACATGGTGCTGTGGGAGTTTGGATGCGAATGTAAGCATCTGACCTTGGGATTGGGCATGAAGTGGTCAGCGGGGCCTGCATGGGAAAATTTAGCTGTGTTGTGTAGGCTCAAAGAATGTAATCTGAGATTGAGGGAAGAGCACATTAAATGAGTGGCTAGAGAACAGGGCCAGGATTTCACTGCAGGTGTGGGGAGGAAGAGCAGGACTTCCAGAGCTGGTAAGACTTTCATTAATCTGTTAACCACCATTCTTCACATTCTCAGTTTTCTTCAGAGGATAATTATTTGCCTGTGTTATGCTGCTTGGCTCAACTTGTGAGACACAGTGTGCATCTGCAAATGGTATTAGCTTCAGTATTTGGCTTTTAGTGCTTTCTCATAAAAGATTTCAGCCACTATTGTTTTTAAAACCGTAGGCGGCTCGCAGTAGAGCTCATGAAGGTATGCTGTGTGGATGATACAGGGACAAAGGGGCTTTTTTACAGAATACCCTCTTAAGTTTCAGTGTGCAAGCTCTTTTACATTAACATTTGACAATAGAATAATAATGTTAAACAAGCCAGACAGTAAAATGCCAAGGCATTTCTGAGATGCTAGAACAATACGTAGGCTTCTCTCAAACCAGTAGTAATGTCAGCAATGGGGCAAATTGCTGCTGAAGAATGAAACCAGCTAAAGGCATTCCCTCACACCTCCCTTTTCCTGTGACCTGTGTCCAGCAGGTCCCCAGTGTGTTGTAAACTTTCAGGAATAGCATAAAAGCTTTTTATGTAGGGTGGCTGTGAATACCAGATATTTTCCAGAAAAGAACTCCTGGGCATTGTGGAGTCCATTAATGCGAGTGTAATCAGTGAGAAAGTTGAATGACAGATTTTTCTATTGGCTGCTCACACAGCCAACAATTTGGCTGCTGTGTGCCCAGCAGGGGTGAGGTGGTAGCAGGACGGGTTGCTGAGCTCAGTCTTGGTGTGGGTCTGACTGGATTTGGGGCAGTGGGGGGGTTTTGCTGGGGAAGAGGCAAGAAGCTGTGCTTCTCTGAGAGAAGATGTAATAGAAGACTGTCTGAAAAGAAAATGCTAAAGGTAGTATTTTAGTGGAAGAGTGTTGAAGATGAGTCTTGACTTCCTGTCTGATGCATAAGTGATCTTGCTTTGAAGCTCCAAGCTCATGTTACTTTCAAATGAATCCAATGTCCTTCTTTGAGGTCTTTCTAAGAAAAACAGAATTTCTTGCACAAGGTAGGAGTAGAAAATGTTTTAGGTTTTGTATCCAGCTTGTCTAACAAAGCATTTAAGTACTCTGAAAAGCATTGTCTGCACGCAATACAAAGGAAATGCAGGTGCTGACAAAGGTGCTGAACCTGAAGTCCAACATGGGAAAGCAATCTCTGCCTTTGCTATTACAGTGACATGGTAGCTGTGTGTTTCTGAGTGGAGGTGTCATTTGGGGACTTATGAATATGGTAGCAGTTCAGGAGTTAAATTTACTTCCACCCCACCCCCCTATACATAACATATTCTATCACTTTAATGACCCTTGGTTCAGTTTAATTGACTTAAACTTTGTTGCACAAATTTCCAAAGGTATATAAATATTTTGATATTTATTCCATAAGTACTAAAACTGCTGGGTTTGGTGTTTTTTTTTCCTTGGGGTGGTGACATTTTTTCTCTTGCTGTCTTCTTTTGTTTAAGGCTTATTTAGGCTGTAACAGTGAAAGCAGTGTTAGTGAGAGTGCTTTAAATCCTGCTACAAGAGCAGATCCTGGCTTTCTACTTTATTTATGTATGTATAAAAAAAAAACAAACCCACCCCGAACTGTCAAACGAAAACCAAACCAACAAACCCCCCAAAACAAACAAAACAACCCTGCAAACCAATAAACCCACTAAGGTTAGTAATAGACTAATACACAGTAATTACTCTATAGACTGCTGACTGGCCTTGATGATTCAGAAGAGACCTTGATGTTACCTGCCAAGAACGTCACTTACAGCTCTTGCATAGGACTCCTAAATTTAGAAGGTGGCACTGAAATGGGTGCCTGGGCAAGTTTTCATTGGCGTGAAAATGGAATAGGGTCTTAAAAGACTTTTCCTTTTTTTTTTTTTTCTTCTTCTTTTATTATTATGCTAGGCAATAGCAGTTGCAGCTGGAGGGATGAAAAAACAGATTGTGTAATGGTTGGGACATGTTGCTGAGAGCAGTGTATGCCAGGCAGAGAGTCAATTATAGCTGGTTTTCTCTGGATTTCTGCAAATGCTTGTTTGAAAAACACAGTCATAGGAAGGGCATGATTTTTGTCTAAATGATGTGGAGACACAAGTAAGAATGAGGAGAATGTCAAAACACATCATTACAGCTTTTTCTGCGTACCAGCAAAAGGGCAGGGAGACAATTTGCTAGCATCTCAGAGAGGCAGCTTTGGGTGCAGGAGATATGATTGTGAATCAGCCATGTCAGGTGTGAGTTACTTGGCTTGCTAGGGATAAATATTTAGACAGCTAACTTTCTTCATCTGTATGCTAGCAAGCTCCTTGTCCTGCATTGGGTGAGAAATGCAGCACAGCTGTACACAATTTCTTTTAATGACTGGGTTATCAGACAGCATCTGTGTCTTCTAGGGCTGTTTAAGAGCATACTGTGGGCTTATGCTTCACTTAGCTGCTGGTGGTACAGGTTTTATTTGACCTTGATGTGTTCAAGAAGTCTGTTGTGACCGGTGTTCAGGCCTGGTCATTTCTCCTTTGAAGGAGAGAAACAGGTTTGTTGTTACTCATGTGTATATACCTCTGTGTTAGCTTGGTAATGAAGGAGGAATACCCACTGAAAAAATGCATGCTTCAGGTGGGTATAAAGAGAGTTGTGCTCTGTGTATGCCTGTGTTTGTCCTGAGTGGCAGAAACTTTAATGCCTTTGTCACTTACCTCTGGTGACAAGTCCTATTTTGCATCAGAAACTCTGATGCAAAGAATTCTCAGGATGCAGTTGTATTTTGACACGATAGTAGTGTTTGACACAGTACTATTGTTCCAGGTAGCGCTGTCTTTTCATGTTTTTTCCCCTTTGCATTGGTTAAGTGAAGTGGAAGGATGAAATGCCAACAAAAACCTTGGGGGTGGGAGGGTGCTGGGAAAGTTTGGAAATAACAAAACTGAGGTTGGGGTTTTGGGGGAGAGAAGGGTTTAGAGCTGTAAATTATAATCTGTCATACCTAGTGTGGCTGGTACCCAAATGAACAGAGAGAGTTTCTGAACTGTAATTTCAGAGAGTGTTACCTGTTCAGTGGCTTATGAAATGTATGAAGGCTTGTGCAATCTTCTGTGGGCAGAAATTTAGTAGCCCAAAAGGAAAAGCCTAGGTTTATGGTTTTCAGATATTTTCAGTTATCCACTGTTAGTTTTAGCGTATGAATAATTTAATAAACACTTTTAAAGTTAAAAATATTGTAAAATGTCAGTGAATGCGTGTAGAGATAATATCTTAATAGGATTTGGAAAGAAAAAACAATATTTTGAGAACATGCAGGCATCATTTTGTGGGGGGCTTGTACCATACTGAGAAAGAATCAAATTGATGATCGTTAGTTTCGTCTGTGGATTAAGTCTACAATAGGATGCGCATTTTTGTGTGTGGCATTTTTGAGTATGTCAGATTTTTGTCTAAGGCTAAGCCATTGACTCTGTCAGGGACCTGAAGTGTCATGCAAGGATAATCTTAATTAAGGTAAGACCTTTTCAAAACTGCCAGCTGCATATATAGAAAAAGAAAACCCCAGGTAAATTATGTTATCGGTGTTATAGTAGTTGAGTCACTGATTTTTAACCTAGATTGAGATTGTCATTGCAGGAGTAATTGTGAATGCTAGGCTTTGTCATTAGCAAGATGGACAAATAAATATCCTCTTTTCCAGGAATTACATTTTTGTGTTGTTGTCTGCTTCAGGCCTGCACCTTAAGTGGAAAACGGAGAAAACATTCCTTCAGAAGAAGGAATGCAAAGTTTAATGCAGTCAGCATTTGCATGCACCAGCAACCCAACCAATGCTGTGAAAAAGAGCAGAGAAATGAGATTTTCTGTTCACCTTAGTGAAACTGCAAAGTTATTCTCTAAAAGAAGATTGTTCTTTTAAACCCATGGAGTCTGTTTTGTAAGGGATAAGGAGGGTTGAGCTCCCTGTGGCTGCAGAGAATGGAGGCAGTGTGTCATACAAGGACTTAATGAAAACTGCAGCTATTCATTGCAGCCTGGCTCTTATTATCTAGGATCACAATGGTGGAAATGACCTTTATAAACTAGCTTAAGAATGCATGGATCTGACTGGGTTTAGAGCTTGGATGCACTTGGTTAAATTGCATAGATGCCTTGATGTTGCCCCTCAGTGTATTCTTAATGGGTTGAGGAAAGTGTGCCAGAGATAGGGAATACAAGTCATGTGAGCTGGTGATTCAGGATAATACCCTCTTCTTGTGTGCAGTCTGAAGCCTGTGGCATGGCTGCTGGTGTTAACAGTTCTATGCCAGGCACCTGTGAGAAAAGCTGTAACTGTTCTCAGGATTAATAAAATGCCTTTTGTGTTTTCTCTAAACTAGCAGTAAATTGGATATAAGTGCAGCTGGCAGGAACCTGCATTTGAAATTTTGTAGCTCTTCACTAGAAAGCTTTTCTGTAAGGTGGTCATTTCTTTGGTCTGCATTGCATGCTTCACTTAACTGCAGGAGGGAACCATAAGCTTTGTGTGGGGTAAACTGAAGACAAAGATTAATGTATTAATTTCTAACGTCTCACAAGAGACAGTAGATGCCCTGTCTTGAAAAAATGAGTAAGGGCCCTGTGCCTTCAACTATATGGAAGTAAAAATGGCAGATCCTTTTATATCTTTCTACGAGTCTAGAAGTGTGTTATTACTGCATTGGACCTTGCAAACTGCATGGAGCTGGTGACACAGTGAAATAGTGTCTATCAAGTGTTTGCAAATGGGCAATTATGTTAAGTGTTCTCCTAAGAGATGACATCTGTAGGAACTGCATAATAATACTGGGATTAACGCAGTCACTTAGCATCAGGCAGGCCTAGGCAGCTCCTTTCCACATGCCCTGGTTTTGTCTGCGGAATTTATCAGTGGGTGAGCGACTGACTAGTCCTAGCTTAGGCCATAGATGAAAATGGGTCTCTTCTCATGTGCATACTTTTATAGATATTAGCACTGTGATATTAGGGGCTGGTTGGTGTTTAGTTCCTATAGATATTCCCACATAGGCAAATACAGAGAATAATTAGCATTGCGCAAAGATGTCTTTCATGTGGTCCTGAGGTAAGTAAAAGGGACATGGTTGTGGGATATTAAGATGCTTTGTGTAGGAACCTCCCCACTTCCTGTTTTCTTGAGTCTTCTATTGAAATATAAATCTTGTAAAGAAACTTTGTATCTTAACCAAGTAATTTTGCTGCTTGCCATGTAAGTACTTTCTGCTTATGAGTCTTATTACTTGTTTATTATTTGATGTAAATACCAGGCATAAAGAAGGACCACCATGCTCTCTTGCTGTATTTGATACCATTGTAAAATAGACCACATGAATGTTTGTTCTATACGATCTTGTAGGATGCTAATATCTACCTCTCTTTTAAGGAGCAATTTTAAAGTCAAACACTGTTAAGAGGTTAATACATTGTTGTTTGTTTTTTTTTTTTTTTTTTTTTTTCTGGCTGCTGGATTTTTGACAGGTTTTTAAGATAGCTACAAGGGATTTTTAAACAATACTGTGTTGCACTTAGCACTTTTCTTCACAGGACAGTCTGCTCTTCCTATATAGGCAATCACTGCTACTATGTTATTTTAACAGATTGTGAAACCAAGGGACAGTTTCTGTTTAAAGAGGTAACAAATGAGATTAACATTCAAATTTATTAACTGTTTGTTCCAAACTTAAAATTCTTCATAACCTTTATGGAAATGTTGTGAGTCCTTTAAAAGGGAAGAGTGGAACAGAAACTTTATTGTTTTATACTGGAGATTTCTCTGAAATACTGAAATGTTTAATGACCTCAAAACATTTCTCTAAGGAATGTATCATCTCCTATTGAATTCTATAGAATCATTTCATCAAAACATAGAGCGCTAACTCCTGCATGAGCTTTCAGAAAGCGCCTCCCCTGTCCTATGTCATTAAAACACAGAAGGTAAGTGAGCAGGGGTGACAGCTCCCAACAGTTTTGGATCAAGAGAATAACAGTTCCAATAAATTGGAGATGACTGTCACCATCCGTCATCTGTAGTATAAAATGGAGCTTGGTGGAGCAGAAGGGATGTCCTTGAGTTGTGGTGAGGAGGCTTATGGAAGAATGCTACAATGAGAAGGGAGTCTTAGAAGTAAGAGAAGCATTATGCTGTGCAGCCAGCTGCCCTGTGTGGGGGCAATGTGAGCGGTTGTTTGGGTCAGATAACTTTTGATGAGGTAGCCTAAGATAGGACCATGCTCTTCAGCCATTACAATCTGAGGAGTGACTGCTGGTGTTGCCAGATAAATTTCAGCAGGTAACTGCTGTGTTTTGTAAGGTAATTTTGATATTGCTTCTATTTCTACTGCACACCAGGAGCCAAGGTTTTCTTGTTTCTTGATGTTTACTCTGACTTGTGACTCAGTAGCCTGTACATTTAGATTGGGAGTCAGACTGCCTTT
The DNA here is from genome assembly GCA_017639245.1 of Myiopsitta monachus. Classification (NCBI taxonomy): domain Eukaryota; kingdom Metazoa; phylum Chordata; class Aves; order Psittaciformes; family Psittacidae; genus Myiopsitta; species Myiopsitta monachus. The sequence goes on along the minus strand of CM029917.1, from coordinate 56,072,249 downwards.
TGCTGCCTTAAAATTGCTTACCTGAATGTGCAAATGAAACCTGAGATAAACCTGTGGAAACATAAGTGATGAATTCTTAGTGCTCAGTTAGGCACACTGACTATATGAAAAATAAAGCTCCTTTTGGGGATGAGTTGAATGCACAAAACTGCAGTTTGCTGCTTTGTCATCTGATGCTGCTGCTGATAAACACTGTTGAAAACAGTGGATACTTAAAATACCACAAGAAAGCATTCATGAAGAAAAAAATAAAAATCAGTATCTTGGTTTGAAGAAAGCACATGACCATATGGAAATTATTCTATATTTTAACAAGGTTCTGTGAAACTGGACTGTAAAATATTCAGTGTCTGCTGAGCTGCCTTGCATGATGGCTAGCAGACAGAACTTGAGGTTTCAGCAATGGCTTGCATCTGGAGGGGAGTCTTTCAGATACTTAAGTTTGCTTTTTATTTTTTTTTCTTAATAAATGCACAGTTTTTGAAATGGTCAAAGTGTAGTAGTAACTTTAGCAGTTGAGACCTAAGGATAAGTAGTGAATAGAAAGGGGTCTCTTTTTTTCCTCAGCTCCATTAAGGGTAGCGAGCTTGGCTGTGTGCAACATTTCCTAGGGAATTCACTTGTCTTGGCTTCTGGTTATCAACTCCTTTAGCTGGTCATTAATCTCCAGGAAATGTTCTGGAACATGAGCCTTATTACTTAAACAGAGTTCATCTTGTGGTTAGCTTTTCATGCTTAAGATGTTGGTATTGAATGTCGTGTTTCTTAGTGAAGCTTCTTTGGGGGTGGTTATTGTGAGCTACCCTCTTGAAGGTAAGGAGTTCACATCTTCTGTTGAATACATAGCTACAGTGCTGTAATAGTTGTTTATTTTCAATACATGTTGCTCTACATATATGCAATAATACCTGCTTCATGAGTAGTGGATATCTAGTGAGAAGTTTGATTAAGGGTATGTCTGTTTAATTAGAGGGAGTGAGGCAAGGCCTGACCCGTATCTAATGTTCCAGATGTTAAATATCAAAGAGGAAATGAGTAGAAAATAAGTTATTTCAATAAAAAACACTGTGTTACAAGTAGCAGCAGGAGGGGAGCTTTGCTTTCAAACACCAGAAATAATTTTTTGTTCTCCAGTGGTTAGCAGCCCCCTTATATGTTTTAAGGTTTTTAAGGTGTGATTAGAAGCTTGTCCAGGCAGTTTTAGTTTGCCATAGAGGAAGATAAAGTGGGTAGCTTTCACAAGGACTCTTTCCCCAAAGTGAAGATGACAAGCTGATAATAGCAGTCCTGTTCCTTGTAATCTTACATAATCTCTTGATCTTGTCAGAAGGGAGTTCTTGTGCATTAGACTAATCATGATATCAGGTCAATATCAATGGCCTGAGAAAACCAGCATTACGTTGTTTTCCATCCCACACTCAATCTAAATGCTGCTGTAAAAATGTCCAAGCAATTAGAGATAAGCGGTTACATGGTAATAATTCTTGTCTGCAGCTTGACTCTTGCACACTGCTCTGTGTACTGTAATGGACTTTTTGAAGATCTTTCTCTTTTCCTGTTTAAAGAGAAATTCAGCACTGTAGGAGGTCTGTGTCTGTGCCTATTTTTTTTCCCCCCCTCCCTCCCTTTTGTTTACTTAGATGTGGCACAAGTGCTGCATGGTTCCTGAAGTAACAAGTGAATAGCTCATAAGAGACCCTCATTAGTCTTTAAATGAAAATAATTGAGTTCTTTTAGCCTATTAGTGCTTAAGAATAGCCTTCTCTAAGTCTATTACCTCTGGGATAAAAGCCTTGAATAAGCAGCATGTACAACATGACTTGTTGCTAGGGAAAGAGGCTTTCTTCTTTCTCTGCCGAGTGAAGTGACTTGTGTAGCAAATAAAAACTGAATGACCTCAAACTGCATTCTGGAAATCCTCTTTACTCTTGAGTTGGCAGTCTGGAAATATTTCCGTTAAGTGACTCTGGCTTTCTGGAGCTGTTCTCATTCCCTTTCAGGAAGTCAGCAACATGGGAAAAGAAGCCTCTTCAGCCTGTTGGGATCAGATCTATGAGGACTCACTGCTGGTGCTGGTCTCATCCAAGTAAACGCCCGGAGGCTGGCTGCACATGGCTCCATTGAAACCTGTGAGATATGGCCAGAATAGTCTGTGAAATTGGCTGTCTTTTCCCATTGTCATCACTGAAGCAGAGGGCCAACTTCTTTGCAATGCTGAAGAGGAAGGCAAAATGCCGGTAGCAAAACATGTAATAGCTGTCTGCAGGGAGTAACATAATTTGGAGCACCTTTGTGGATGCTTGAGTGTAGCCTTATCTTAGACTTCCTAACTGCTGGTGTCCTGAGCTACAGCTGGGAAGTATGCCTGTGGTGACGGTCCTAGATTTGGCACTGACACTGTGTGGACTAACCCAGCAGTTTTGGGTTGTGGTGCATTTTTATTGTTTTTAATTGTTGAATGCTGGTTTTGGTGGAGTTACCGATACTAGCCTCAGTCAAAAATGACCACAGGAGTGGAGCATCTCTCCTATGAGGAAAGGCTGAGAGAGTTGGGATTGTTCAGCCTGGAGAAGACTCCAGGGAGACCTTATTGCAGCCTTTCAGTACTTAAAAGGAGCCTATATGAAAGATGGGGAGAGACTTTTTAGCAGGGCCTGTTGCGATAGGACGAGGGGCAATGGTGTTCAACTTAACGAAGGGAGATTCGGGCTGGATGTGAGGAAGAAATGTTTTACAGTGAGGGTAGTGCAATATTGGAAGAGGTTTCCCAGAGAGGTGGTGGATGCACCATCCCTGGAGACATCCAAGGCCAGGCTGGATGTGGTTCTGGGGAACCTGATCTAGTTGAAGATGTCCCTGCTCATTGCAGAGGGTTTGGACTTGATCAGCTTTGAAAGGTCCCTTCCAACCCAAACTATTCTATGGTTTTATGAGAATCATTCCAAGGTTGTTAAAATAGAGCAGGCAGTGTAAGAGTGTGTTGAGGAGTCTTGCCGAAGTCTGCCGAAGGCAGACATTTAACCCTTTATTAGCAACAAGGCACATAAAAATGCTTTTTGTTCTTTAACAGCTGAACCTTAAAACAACTGCACAGAACACAGTGGAGAAGAAGCTGAGATGGTGACATGCTGATTAGTACACAAAACTTCAATATAGCAGGTCTGCAGCAGTGCCTTTATTCAGCTTGGCTTTATCAGATGGATCCTTTCCCCCTCTGGAAATGAGGGAAGTTCAGTTTTAGAATTCATACTTTTTCCTTTAAGAACAGCAAGTTCAGGAGGTGATACCAAATCGGTTAAAAAAGGGTAATTAAATGGCTGTACAAATCTGTGATTCAAAATAAAAATCAATCCCGTAGAGTGGAATAATACCTCACCTGTTGATCTCTGCTTTAAAAGGGGAGGGGGGGCAGAGACAGACAAGTTGCCCTGGGGTGATCATTGATACAAACTCTTCTTATGAGAGGGAAAGGAGGTGGATTAGAGGTGGGGGTTTCTAATTCAAAAATGTGGAAAGTAGCCTTCTGTTCCCTAACACAAACCCTGCTAAAAATAGTTGGATACTGTTGCTTCAAATGAACGTGCTACTGTTTGTGTTTGCTTATCACCTTGCAATTCAAGGGAGCTCTCAGGCTGGAGGGCTTTTTATTTCTGTTTTGCTAAGCGTATTCCAGGGAGTCTCATTTCTTGATTGAGACTCCAACAATGGATTGTAACAGTAGAAATGATGGTAACTTGCTTCATTCTGCATAGCTCCAAGCCTTTCTTTGGATGTCTCCGCTGACACAGGCAGAAAATGAGCTTGAATCCAAGTCTGTCTTTTAGATTTAGGCCATCAATCAGTGGCTCTTTCAGTTGGGGTGTTTTTTTCTTTTTTTTGTAGTATACCTAATTAAGTGTTTTTCAGGCTAAATAGCAAGCATTTGTGAAAGGGTTCTACCTGGATGGATGGCATCTGGAGGCCCTGGTGTTCTGCCTCTGCAGTGGGAAAGTTTAACCCTTTTGTTGATCCTAGGAGTTATGTGCACCAGTCTCACCTGACCTGTCCACAGGATGGACTTCTCCTTTGAGTGCTTGCTATAAAAGGTGGGAACTGTGTCTGGCTTTTGTGCGTCTGGTTGCATACACAAATAACTAAGTTTCTGAGTAAACTGGGAAATCATAGCAGTGTAATCCCTTTTCCTTTAGACAGATGTTTCCCAGGACACCTGTTCAGTTAAAAGCCTTGGAATGGCTGAAATCTTGCTTTTCCGTAAAAGCAGCATTTTATATCAGCTCCTCATCTGACTCGAAAATATGCCTTTGAGCCTAGATGTCTCTTCTTGGATTGCTATGGAGCACGTGCAGAAGCAGTTCACCTGCAACTGTCTGCTTCACTCGGGATATCTGTCCAACTACATTTGATGAGTTAACCAGTTTGTGTTCTGTATTTCCTTGACAATTGTATATTTAAAATGAAAAAAATACCAGAACTGGAATAGGAAACTAAAGAAGAGAGCTTTTTAATCTTAAATGTGAGATGCTGATTGTCAAAATCAATGCTAACATTTGTACAGCACTATTTGGTTGATGTAACGGTTAAAACAGCAGCCTTGAACAGGATGCTTTATTGAACAAGGTAATTTGTCTCAGCAAATGTGTTCACAGAAATATTTTCAAATGCAAAGCATGATAAATCTGTCTAGAGCCTACACACAGCATGGCACCTGGTAAAGATTTTAGTGAACTGTTCTTTATTTGACAGAATAAGTGAAATTAGTGCTGTCACTTGCTGAGACTTCCCTTATCACCATCACTCTGAGATACCATTGAGCTAATGCTTCTAAGTGGAGCAACTCCAATATTTTAATTAGAATTACAGCAAATTGGTGAGGAATGCCATTAAATCTTAAATGCAGCTTTCATGCAACTCAGCCATGAGGATGGAGTTTTTTTCAAAGCCACTTGGTGTTTTCTTAGGAGCCAAAGGACACCCAGTCTCATACCATGAGATTACTGGGAAATTATTTCCTCTGGATTTTCTAAATGGAAGAGGATCTATTTCTCCGAGTAAACCAAAAATATGCCAGGATGTTATACATCTGTGTGTGAAAGACAGAAAACCTTTGAGTGCATTAAGCCCTGTAAGATGAGGATTACTGGAGGTTTTTTTTACAGCAGTGGGAGAAGGGTTCACCCATGTCTCCTTCCTGTAGCTTGTTTTTAGAGGGCAATTAGGAGAAGTGGGATATGTCAGACTTGAACCATCTTCATAAGGACAAATGCCATCCTCTGAAAGTGTGCAGGAAATTTATGTGCTGGTTTGGTTTTGTTTTTTTTTTTTTATTACTGATGAGTTAAGTGTGTTCCTTAAGGGTTTTAGATTGGGCAATGGTTTTGGAGATTACAATTTCATACAATCCTTCTTCCTATGCTTTTCAATGAATTACCACTCTTCCATCCGGGAGCATAGCGGATGCTTGTTATGTAGTTCCTTGATTGTCTTTCCCCTACTGTGGATGTGGAAAACATTTTTGGCTGAGTAAACAGTACTCAACTTCTGGTTAAGCTATGCAATGACCAGACTGAAGCTCTCTGTTGTAAGAGGGATGTAGAAGGAGGAAAGGTGCTAGAAAAAGTGAAAGCAATAGGTAAGGAGGTAGAATAGCAAGGGAGAAAGCTATAAGGAGATTTGTGAGGTACACAGGCAAAGTAATGAGTATGATCAATAATTGTCACTGGTAACAGCACAGCAGTTGTAAAATTAAAGCCTTAAAAAATGGTAGGAAAACCTCATTAATTACCTTCATTGTCTATTCTAACTTCAGCAGGCTTTGAAGCAGCCTGTTGAAGTGGCCTTGAGCCAATGGCTCAAGTGTGAGATTGGATTTCTGAAGCTTTTCTGTTTTCCTTTTGGCTGAACTATGTTCTGTCCCACAAGATAAAATAATGTGACGAGCAACTCTAAATTTGAGACACCCCCTCCCTTTTTTTGCAGTGTCCTAATCAGTACCTTGGTTTCCCATGATGATCCCAGCCTCCCAGCTGTAATCAGCATGCTCTGTAGCTGTGAGCATGCCAGAAAATGGGGCCGCATCTGGTTAGGCTCCAAAGTAAACATTTTTACTTGCAGATTGGTGGACTAACGGATTTGACATCTTTGCTCTGTGTTTTCACTTTGAAGAAAATAAATGTGCAACAGAAATAAATGTGCATCTAAAAATGCTTAGAACTTCAGAGCTCTCTTTCAAAAAGGCAGATTCCAGAGTGTTGACAGCAGATGACTGGTATGAACTGTCTTTCTCGTTAGTTGGAGGAACGGCCCCTTTTCAACAATAACTCCAGGCAGGGAGCAGTCTGCTGGCCAGGGTATTACTGTGTTTGCCAGAAAACCTGGAGTTCTGTTTGTGTTCACCTGCTGTGTGAACTTTGTCTTGGTTTCTCCTCTTGCATAAACTGCAGTTCATCCTTTGCTTTTGTAAGGGCTACTGCGGTCTCTCCTGCAGACCATGAAGACCTTCATGGTCATTTATATTTTTGTAATTTATTAAAATAGCAGCATGGAATCTGAACTATTTATATTAATACAGCGTGGGACAGAGCAGCTGCTACAGTGCAGTTAATAATGTTGGTCTCCAGTCACCCTGAATCCATTTTTACCCTAGACAGTCTGGCACTCTGTCAGATACCCCACCCCGCAAGCAGGTCTGCAGAAGGCATGTCACACTGTGTTATGGAAAAGTGTATAAATGATAGTTTGGTACTTACATATGAAAACCCACAAAAAACTGTAAGGAAACTGAGTACACTCAGTTATTCTTGATATACTTTTACAGAATGTTGTAAAATACCTTCAGTGTTATTAGAAGTGAGCAAAAAATCCAGGTTAGGAAAGTCTTGTTTATTCTCACTGAAGTAAATGCTATTTTAAGACAGCATAATATTGAAAAATAATGGCTATTTTTAAAACACATCTTTAATTCAAAAAGGTCAGCCTCCCTGTGGTCCTTGGGCCTTTTGGATATGCAGGGAGCAGCTATATGTCTCAGCTTCATCAAGACTTTGCCTATGGTCTCTCTTAGTGTACTTATAGCCAGACTGCTGGAATAAAGGTGGGAGAAATGGACTTTTTTTTGCATGGATACCTTTTAAGTATAGACTGTTCCAGCCTGTGTTAACCTATGACTGTGTGGTTTTCATCATGCACCTTGTAAATGCCTCTTGGAGTAGCAAACTGGCCTTCCTGTCCTGGCTGTCAAAGGTGAAACGTAGGAAAGGAATACCCAAGGGAGAACAATGGTTTCCTTCCCTTTTTCCCAGCACATAGGAAAGCATTAAGGGAAGTTCAGCAGTAGAACCATGCAGTAACTTCTGGGTGAAAATAACAAGTGTTTGATTTATGTTTTCTCTCCAAAATTCTACTGTGAAGTTGTGAAAGTATGTTTTATAGAATCATAGGATATTTCAACCCCCCTGCCATGGGCAGGGACGCAGCGTCCTAGACCCTGTTGCCCAAGGCTCTGTCCAGCCTGGCCTTGAATACTGCCAGGAATGGAGTGTTCACCACTTCCTTGGGCAAACCATTCCAGTCCCTCACCACCCTCACAGTAAAGAACTTATTACTTATATCTAACCTGACCTTCTGTCCAAGTTTAAACCCATTACCTCTTTTCCTATCGCAGTACTTATGTAGATGTCTATTTTGCCCAAAGGTCTAGTTTTTAGAATACCATCTTGCCAAAAGCATAATCTTTCCATGGCAAACTCTGTGTTTATAACTCATGTCAGTGTTTTGTGTGCTTGTATCCATCAGGTATCAAACAGGTCAGTTCCTAAGGCAGCTTTTAAACAGCCAGAATTCTCTGCTCAATATTTAGGTTGCATAATAAGAATATCTGAGGATTCTTTTTTGCACATTACTAATACTTTGATTAAGAAACAGCTAGTTCTCTGCAAAAGCTATAAAAGTCTGTAATTCAGATCAGTTATAAAGATGAGGAACTACCTGATTTAAAATTAGAAACTGTATCACAAGATGGAAGATGCAGACTAATATGCTGAACTGAAAGTAAAACCTGGAAAAAATCTACTGTACACAAATAGTATTGCTTGAGAAGTCATTTGTAATCAGCAAATCAGTTTTCCAGTTGTGTTAATTGCTCAGATAGCACAGAAGATATGACCTCAGTCTCCCTAAAATCACTGCTTAATTAATGTAATCCCTTAGTCAAAGACCAAAAGAATATCTTACATTAGATGCCAGAAAGCTAAATGAGCTATTTAGTTTGTATCAATGTGGTATTTGTAGCACAGTAGCATTTCTAAGCCATGCTCATTTAACATTTACTCTATGGGCAAAACCTAAGCAATGTTTAAAAGGTAAAGGCGCAAGCAATATAGGCATTGAAAAAAAACAAAACCAAAGAAAGATAGCCCTTTCTTGATAAGCTCCATTATTTCTTTTTTCCATGTGAAACTAAGCGTTTTTTTCCTTCAGTAAAGAAACGGCAAGATGATAACTTACATAGGACAGGCAAACTCTACTGTAATATTCTTGCTAGCTGAAAGCCAATAAGAATATTTGCACAGGAAAAGGAAAACTGATTTTAGTGGAATTGTATGGCCCTTTCCATGTCTTTGTCACATTTCTGTATTTATGCTGTGAAAGTTGCACTTTATATGTAAGTCCTAGGAAATCTGTAGCAACTTCAATTTTTACAATGTACTGTCCTGGAAATGAATTGTCCTCTGGTAGGCTTCTTGGCCATGTATAGCTTTCCTGGGAAAAAGCACACTCTGGGTGCTAGGGTAACTTCATTTAACTGCTAGTAAAAGGATGATTTTCCTGGTGCTACAGTGGAATAACTGCAGGCTTCCTGCTGGTCGGTGTAGCAGGGTCTCCTGTGAACCTGCCTTAGATGTCTGAGTAAGCTCCCTCCCCTCTAAAGGCCTCTCTGAGGATTTCCTGGGACTTAGAAATGGGTAGATCTTATTCTGTTTTTAATTATTTATTTATTTTGATTATTATTTGCATGGCATTATTCTTTTTTCTTTTAGTCCTTGTTGATGATCTGCAGAAAATTACGGCAAGCTGCGCGCTGGGGCACATGGTTATTCTGGAGCTAATTGCTTCAGCTCTTTTTAGCCCACCAACCAGCTTTTAGAGAGAGGTTGTGGGTGATAGTGCTCTTGTGTTGGTTTTCTTTTCCTTCTCTGTGTAGGGTCTGCATTCACCTTCCAGCACAGGGCTCCAGGCTGGGCCTTTCAGTGTTTCAGTTTGGAGACAGACTAGCTATTTGTGGCTCTATGGTCTGTGCTCCAGGGAGATGTTTGTTCCTTTAAGTGTTGTGCTATCTATCACTTATACTCATCTGTTAACTGTTACAATGGGTCAGGTCTTGACAGTCTGCACTGAAAGCCAATTACCCAGATGTATTTTTTCCAACAGGTATGCAGTGCTAGTGTTTTCACAGACTGTTAGACTGTGTTCCTACTAAATTAATGCTCCTGCAATGTAAAAGCATAATTCAGAATGGGACCTACAAAAGCACTTCATTATCTATTCTGGTCACTCTAGATGTTTTTCTTTCCACCATGGGCTAGATCCTAATCCTCTTCCTCAGCAGCGGGAATTAGACCACAAATTGAGCATATAAATGATATCCATTTGATCCTTGGAGGCAAGACAACTGTGTGCAGTGGCCACCTTTTCAAAATAAGAAAAGAAACCAAGACGGACTAGACAGCTTAGCTTCAGGGCTTTTTTTACTCCCTCTGAATCTTATCTTGAAAAATATTTAGTTCAGTATTTAATGATGGACTTGATTTAACCTGCTCAATAACATATGCTACATTCTTTCACAGTGTCACCTCTGTCACTCAAGACTGTCACTGGAGAGCTCTATATATAAATGAGAGGCCATACTTGGAATTTTCTGCTGCCAGCTGTCATCCTTTTGGGGAATAATTGCATTGCTTTGGCTTAGACACTCCATGACTGAAAGTCAGTAAATTTCCTTTGCAAAAGAGGTCGGTAAAGCAGGAGTTGGTACTCTGTGTTCTGGTGCTTTGTGCTTTATTGTTTTTTTTCCCTTGGGAAAATAGTTTCATTTAATAATAAGCTAAATTTCTTATTTACCAGAGCTTTCATAGCTGCCTTTTTCTTCTGTTGTAATTCAGTAATGTCCAGTCCGATTATCTATTGATCATAATCTAACGATCATTACAAAGTCTAATTTTATCACAACTTGCATGCATGCATCTAATAATGATCTTAGCTTGTGTGCATGAGTCCTTAAACTCAATGCAGTCTCCAAATTTATTTGTACATCTCCTTTGTGTTTAGAAGATACGAAGGGTCCTTTCTGTAAGCAACATGGCAATTGTACTGTATAGCTCTTGCAGTTTCTTTTGGTCACTGGACCCTGTAACCTGTTCTGTTAACTGAGCTCAGTCCCATTATACCTGTCTCCCCTCTCCTGAATCGAGTCCCAGTTACTCCTGCTGGAAGTGCTTGTGTGGGAACAGAGGCACACCACGCCTTTGTGTCTAAGGTAACTCTCAAAAGAGTGTTACTCATGAATTAGTTCACCCCCTTGTAATGATCTCACAGCTCCTTATACCTGCTGTGCCAAACTTGGGGAAGAAAAGCAAAACCTCTGCAGGAGAAGCAGTGTTTCTCACAGGGGCTGGTGACATATAATTGAATAAGCTCATTCATTAGGGAGGAGGCAGGAGAGGATGGATAAAATAGGTGCTAAAGCTTCTCTAGATACCACAGAAAATCAGCTTGAGAAAGAAAAGCTGCTTCATACTAATCCAGGATATGTCTGAAACTCTTTAAAATAGCAGGCAGAATTTAGAGGTGGGAAGAGAATGTGTCAAGTTTTACTTTCAGCTGTAAGGTAGAGGTTGGTGCTGGGAAACTGATTCAGAAAGTGAAAAAGCTTTTCATAATTTCAAACATTGCCTGAGACATGGTTAGGAAATGGTAACTCTTCTCTCTTGCCCCTGCTATTGGAATGAAAACTATAGGCATGCGGTATGCCTGTATCTAGCTGCTGGTTTTAAGCAAACTTAGTTTTTTGTGGTGTTACAGCTTAACTTGGTATGAGCTTGCTTTCTCTTGTGGAACAAAAAAGGGAGTTTTTTCTAGTGGCTGTTCAAGCCAAGATTGATTCATTCTTGAGGGGGAAAAAAGTTTCTCTGGAGCACAAAAGGCACTCAACCATTAAGTGAGATGTGTGGCAGGAGAGAAAGATAGAAAAATCTTTAAAGAGGCTAATCACATCCTAGTAAAACTGCCAGCTCATTCTGTCATGTCAGATTAATGTTTTTGTGCTCATTGACAGGCAAACAGTACATGTGGTGTTGAGCACCACAGAGAGGTGAATTTACTTCTTGTTTGGAAAACTAAGCTAAAAGGTAGTCTTGAACCTTTCCTAAGGTAGAGAAAGAATCTCCTTTATACTCCTATTTGTGGAATTTCTCAGAATTAAATGACAGTACTCGTTCTTTAAAGGAAACAAACTGGAGTAATGTGTTAACAAAGTGGGATGAGAAAATGTCAAATGCAGTGAAATTTTTTGCTAGAAAAATGTATGCTGTGTACTGACTGCATTTTACCCAACCGGCCCTATTTCTTGTGTAATTTCTGTCTTTGTTCCTGGCATGTTACGTAACTTCTAAAATCTGAATAACCTTCGCTCACCCCCCAGATGCCTCAAACAGCACTTGTTCTTGCCCAGTGCATGCTGCAGTAACTGCAAGACAGACTACATCGCCTCCTGCAGTAACTGTACTTCTTCTAGAGCTTCGGTTGCTTAAGTGGTATAGAAGTCCACTCTTATAATAAATGTAAAAAATCTCACTCTCTTAAAATAAAAAATATCAGAGAACAGCTATTTCATTCATTCTCTTATAATGATAGCTTGTATTAACTTTCTTGTTGTCCCACTACCATAATGTCAGGTTTTCTAGCACACACGATGGATACATCACAGTGACAGCTCAGTAAAATCACTGAAACTTGTTTTCTTTATGTAGTGCTTACCAATAAGATTTAAAACCCATAATGCACATTAGAGTAAGATCTCTGAACAAAAATACTTCCTGCTCAAATTGTAGAACAGCAATTCCGTAGCTTCAAAATATCACTGGAGTTTACTAGTCAGAGCACTGCCCTGCTGTAGGCACAGTTGGAACCTTTTAGGCTTGCTTATTATGGTAACTACCCATCTATAGATGTGTTGTATAATAATCCCACCAAAGAACTTGATAGGCCATAACTGTAGGGCAGCAACAGGAATGACACTGGAATGTTTGTAATTAACCAAATAGAGAGGCCAGGGAATTTGAAGCAAAGAGCTGGCTTCCGTCAGAGTCTGCCTTTTTTGCGGACTAAGTCTATGACTGTGAAAGCAAACTTAGCCTCACAGAATGATTTGGTTTGGAAGGGACTTTAAAGCTCATCCAGTTCCAACCCCCTGCCATGGGCAGGGACACCTTCCACTAGACCAGGCTGCTCAAAGCCCCATGCAACTAGGCCTTGTGCAAGGGTGAGGGCAAAACACAGGTGGTGTACTAGACAGGGCAAGCCAAGTCACTTCAGACTGTGTGCTATGAACAGTGCTGGGTAATGCTGTGCTGCATGGCCCAGTGTGCTGGGATATGCTGGGCTTTGCCCAGTTAGAGGCTGCTGAGGCAGTTGTCTGCCTCTGCGACAGCACTGATCCAGTACTTGGAGCCAGGTTGTTAACTCACCCTGGTCCCAGCTTAAAACACGGATGTCTCTGTGCAGGTAGTCAAATTAAAGCGCTAGCTTTCAGAATTGCTGTGCCCTTCTGCAGCAAGTGATTTTACTGGCATCTTGGAAATGCATTGTAATAGTGGAAATAAAATGGGATTTTTATAGTTACTGCAGTCAAATTGTGATTTTTAGTGGGCACAGCGCAGGTTTCGTTATTGACCTCGGTACAAGTGGATTTCTGCCTGTGCTATAAATTTTCCTCCTCATCTCATGTCTGTAGGTTCCCGAAAGCACAAAGGGCTCGCTCAGACTTGAGGTAATCTATTTTTGTGATAGTTTAGAGGCCAAACCAGTAGTTATGTAAGGAATGAGGATTTATAGTTAACTGATACAAGCTTGCATGTCTACTTTGTCCTTCTTTGCTATGCATCACTTGTTTATGAATCACAGTGCATGTACATGTCTGTACGTACATGTAGAAATGTACATGTGTGTGTATATGTGCATGTGTATCAGGGATATTATTTACTCTGGGTTAATTACAGGCTTTACTGTGAAATACACTGGATGCCTTTCAGGCTGTGACTTTGTAAATACTAGTGGCATTTAGAGTATTATCCACTAAACGTAGTAATTTAAAGTTTAAGATGCCATTCAAGTTGAAGTACATGGTTGTTCTTAATTATGACACTCAAGAATTTCCAGATACAGCAACAGAAGAAACCATCTGCGCAGCGCTTTGTTGCACGTGGCTGTGAGTCATATAACAGACACATGGACCCGAAGTTACTTTATGACTCTTAATCCTCCTATCAGTTGCCTCTTTCCTGGCTGATGACCTCCTTGCCTCTCTGAGAGCTGATTCTTCTTTACCCCTTCCTATGGAGGTGCTAGACTTCAGTATGGGAAATAGCAGTTGACTGCACACCACCTCAGCACTATTTCTGAGGACTTTTTGTCCCAAGGGACGCAGTCCAGCTTGCAGAGAAGCATGAGTCTGTATGTGTTCAGGAACTGCAGTCTGGCAGAGATAAAGCCCTGGAAACCCTTGCTACCAAACCAACGTGGCCACTTCTGCGTTGTTGTTGTTGTTGTTAACTGGTTAACCAACCTCTAGGAGCAAAGAGGAAGAAACTATGTGAAGATCCTCAAAGTTAACTGAAACTGTACGAAAGTGCCAGAAAAAAATTCCTGGGGAGAGTTTCCCATGAAACAAGAAAAACAGATATGCAAATGCAGCACTTATCTTCAAAGCTGAAGTAAAATTCAGTGATCTTTGATAAATCATCAAAGCTAGAAGGGCAAGAAGAGCATCTGATGTAACTGCTGATGTTGTAGACCTCAAAAGTGGTGTTTTTAAGGGGTGACAGGACAAACTATGAGCAAGCAAATAAACCAGTTCAGCTTTGGGGAACTATATTTGAATAAATACTGATGACATTATTTTGGTAAGAAAGCAGTTAATTTCCTCATGTGTCTACATGTTTTTGGAGCAAAATCCACCCAGAGGCATTGAAAATAATCTATTTGCCTTCATAGTTTCCAGTCAACATCTTAAAGGCGTGGGAATTCCTTTTATCATAAAGTTTCTTAGGGAAAACCTGATACCTTTTGAGCATAGGTGGTAAGTCTGCTTTAGAAAATGAAGTTCAAACAAAGCTGGGGAAAGTGTACCTAGAGAACAGAAAGAGGCACAGGGTTGCTTCAGTGTTCATTACAGAGTGTTTAAAATAGGAAAATCTAGCTGTCAGCTGGTTACCATGAATCACTTCTGTGATCGCCTTCCTGTCTCCTCTTCCATGTTTCCTCATGAAGTTCATCTGCTGAATGGTTCTGAAAGTGATACAGGGACCAATGTGGGATAAAACATCTCTTTGAGCAAGGCTGTAATGCTGTGAGTCTAATCCAAAGTAGGTTTGTGTCAGTCTTGCTGCACTACAGTATTTTATCAGGCACTTTAACTGAGTAGTAATTTTTCTTCAGTTAAAGATTTTGTATATGCAAAGTTTTAATAACAATATTGTTTTTCTGTTTGTGATCTTTGGTTTGAAGCAACAGTGTACTGTAGTAAAATACAGGTGTGTGGATTTTACTCCTTTGGAAGTAGGCTTGAGACTTGGTTAGGGAAAAGGCCAATGCTTCTTGAGCGACTCGAACTTCTGCATCCTGTAAGTCACCCTCAGCACTCAGCTAGAGCAGCAGGACTGCCCCGGTAAGGACAGAAGTGTTGGAAAGTGGAAAACAGCCTGGGCTTACCAGGAGCAGGAGCTCTCTGAAATGCTGCTGACCTGGTGGAGGCATAGCCTGCAAACAAAATGACAGTGAGACCCAGAAGGGAATTGTCAGGGCCACATTTGTCTCTCAATCCCCCTTTTTTCTGCATTTCTGTAGACTGTATGTCTTGTTCCCTGCTGGTACTATGGGATTTTCTTTCTTTTTTGAAAGAATATTAATATTGCCTCACCTGGAGTCTTGAGTTGAGGTTTTTTTTTTTTTTTTTAAACAGCTCTGAATGATTCGTTGAGTTTGATATGAAGCAGTGTGAAGTTTTCTAATTACGGAAAATTTACATGTGCTGAGACCCAAGGCAAAACATGTATTTCCTCTGGAAATCACCTTCATCTTCTATGCGCAAATTGCTATCTTGTTAGGTGCCTTAAGGCAGTGCAGTTGTGTTCCCCCCTGAAATTAGATAACTCAAGGGGAAAAAAACAGAGCTTTAACTTGTTGAACCTCTCTGGTAGTCTGTACTCCTAGGATTATCCAAGCTGTAAGGATTGGACAGATGTAAGGAAGGGAATGGGCAGGCAACTGAGCAAGGGGTCTGAGAGTGATGGGAGTACTGGGGTACCCCCGCTAGTGTCAGAAACTCAGCAGCCATATGTCTGTGCCACATGAGGGGCCACATGGGTTTTGTTACAGTACAGCGTCTTCCCTGGGTGTCAGCGTTCTGGTGTAAAGCATATCACTAGTTGCTGAGATCTAAGCAAAGGGACAAAGACCAGATAGCCTTGATATAGTCATGTAGATAGCTACACAACTCCCTGAAGGGGAAGTGTTGCTATGTGGTGAGGCAGGAGATGGGTGTGAAAGCAGACAGAATGGGAAGTGAAAGAGCTGCAATTACCCTCTTAGGCTTTTCCCAGTAGTCTGAGGCATGCAGGTGCATGTTGCACAAACAAAGCTATTTTCTTTTTAAAAAAAAAAAAAACTTTATAGGTATATTTTTAAGTATTTCACGGGCACTGATATTTCCAATAATTGTCCTGAAAATAGTAAAATAAAGTTAACCATTTGAGGACATGTTTTCTTTTTCAACCACTGCAATATTCTCTATGGTGTTGCTCTCTGGATTCCCTTCATATTAGCTTAGTTGTTATGTGTGGCTTTAGGTTTCACGTTTTAGTAGATGAAATAGGCTTCAACTATGAAATGAAGATGCTGAGGTTGTAAATAGTATGACTTTTGTTTTTATGTTCTTGAAGATCTGCCATTAAGACAGCTCACTGTAAAGTAAATACTAAAAGGGATTTACATCATGGAATCAGAAGGTATCATGTCATCATGAGACTGCAGCATGTCTGTGAGTTCCTAATGAGTTGACAGCAAAGCTGAATGCAGTTTTTATTTGCTGCCTCGATTACAGAAGGCATGCATGTGTTGTATGCCTACTCTGATGCAAGGTCCTGAGCCAGTGGATTTTACTCTAGATGAAGACTGATCTGCCCATCCTGTGTGCTTGGCAGAGCTTTTCTTAGGTAAAGCTAGCTCAAGCTGAAAGATAAAGTGGTCAAGAAAATGAGACTTATCTTAATGGTCTATTACATGTGACATAAAATACATGTAGTTGAAAATGTTTTTTAGAGATTCTTATTCCTGTTTTCCCATGATTCTCAGAAAAATATATTCATAGAATCACAGAATGCCTTGTGTTGGAAGGGACCTTAAAGATCATCCAGTTCTAGCTCGCTATCACAGGCAGGGACATCTTCCACTTCTAGACCCGGTTGCTCAAATCCCGTCCAGCCTTATATGCTGTTTTTCTCTAGCACTTACATGAGAAGTTGAGCTATTTTGTGACTTATCTTTTACCATTCATATAATCATCCTTGCTTATGATACTATTCTTGCCTAATAAGGTATTTCACAGTAGGTTTTGGAGTGTGACAACTATTAATAGTTGCTGCTTATAGCAGGAACAAAGGAAAACAGTTTTACTAGACCTATTGGCCCAAGGGACTTAATGCTTATAATACATCTGTATATGCAGTGAGTAGGGGAAGCACCCACAACTGCTAATTTGTGCTGCTACTACCACCTCAGCAGAATACTGTCTATTGTATCAGTTTTCAGTAGACAGTATCATAGTATTTAACGGAGGTGTTTTTTTATGATTTGATAAAATATCTGTACACCTTGTCTTTGGCTTCTCCTGAGATGCTGTATGTGCTGGTGGACAGCAGCCCTGTTATGCAGTGATTGGAGAATATTGATAAGTAGGTATTATCTCCTGTTAACAGTGATAGAGAGCTTGTACCTAACACAATTTCTAGGATGCAACCCTGAAAATTTTGGGACAGCCATCCCAAAATAATTTCGTTAAGGACTGCCAGCTAACTGAGGAGGAAATAGTACCACGAGGGCCTATAATATCTGAAAATGAAGTTCTCAGAGGAAAGGGGTAGTATATCCCATCTGACAGCAGGGCCAAAGGGACACATGCAGAGCTAAAATTCCACATCTGCCTTCTCAGGGTAGTAAAGTTGTGATAAAGGTGTTCAGAGCCCATCATGGCTGTTATCCGACATATCTGCCCATAGCAAATGCATCTTTAAACAGGGCTTTTTCTGTGCCTTTGTGAGATGCACTGGTGCTGCCAGTGGGTGGAAGTGGGATGTTTTTCATTGTACTTCTTCTCTGGGATGGTGTGGCAAAAGAGCACAGAGCAGGAACTGCATATGTGCCCCAAAACTTGAGGTTAGTCTTCTGTGCACATACTGTTTGGCTTTAGCCAGGAAACCTAGCTGGTAAATTAATTTGCCTCACACATGCAGCTTAATAGCTTTTCACCAGCAGGGTCAAACTAACCCTTTCTTTTAGTCTCAGATTTTCCCTGCAGCGCAGTGGAATTAATACATGTGATTAGTACCAAAATCTGCATGGTATAAAAAACCCAAGAGATGAAAAAAAACCCCTAAAACAGTTATTGTATGCCTCAGTTTTAATTGAGGGGACCTATGATGTTGGCTTTTGGTATAATCGGTCCTCAGTCTCCCTTTGGAATTCAGTCTCCCAGGCACAACACCAAAAATTCATGTACACCCCAGTCCAAAAAGAAGCAGTGTTAATCTATCAGAAGCGTGGTAGCAGTTTTAATCCCATGCTTGTTGTTTTTTTCTTTAGGGCACCATTCTTCTGCCTGGCAACAGAGTAATTGAGCATCCCTGCAATGAAGAAAGCCCCGGAAAATTCCTTTTTGAAGTTGTTCCAGGTAGGATATTCTACTCCATGTATATAGTCTTAGCAGTTTTGTTCTCAGTGACAAATGGCCATGTCTGTTCTGCCAGAACAGAAGCTGAAAGTGATTAATGATTCTATTTACGGGGAAAAAAAGCCCTGGTTAGTTTGTTAATACTTTCAGAATTTTCTTCATTCGCCTCCAGGCAGCATAGGAAAAGGACGTGTTTTTTAATTGTTAATTTAATGCGTAATTGTTCCCAGCAAGGGATTGCACCACTGAGTGGCATAGCAGCAAGACCAGTGTATCTGGTAATTATTTTAGATTATACTAGACCCTGTGCAGTAGTGTCCCCGGTGGTAACAAAGGAATCCGCAACCTAGCATCAGCAACTTCCCAGTGTAGCACGTTGACTTGATAACATCAGTACCATCACTTAAGAATGCTTCCTGGTCACTGTGGGTGGATAAACAGATTATAACAACAGCAAGCAGTGCTGCTTTGAAACCCTAAACTTGGTTTTAGTTGAGTATTTTTTCCTTGGAGTAGATGTGTCTAAAGAACATTACACTGTCAACTGAGTGGTACTCCTGACTCTGTTGATTGCTTATGTGATTTGCTAGTCTTTACTGCCTTGGACTTCTGGCAGGCAGACTTTGGCCTGTTTAGGAGACTGGTTGACAGAGCCACTTGAGAGGCAGAGAAGTTCAGGAAGGCTGGACATCCTTAAAGAAGGAAATCTTAAAGGCACAGGAGCAGTCTGTCCTTGAGTGCCGAAAGACAAGGTGGTGGGAAGATGACTGGCATGGCTGCACAGGGATCTCTGTCTGGAACTTGAGAAAAAAAAAGAGTTTATGACTTTTGGCCTCTGTTTTTAATAGTTACACAAATTGTTCTCAAGGTACGTAGCCCACTGAGCTGGAAGAGAGAGCAGAATGAAGCCCCCATGATCCAAGGAGAAGTGGTTAGTGCCCTATTATACCACTTAGACACACACAAGTCATCATCATAGATGCTGGATGGGATCTATCCAAGACTACCTGAGGGTGCTGGTGGAAGTGCTCACCGAGCCACTTCTAATCATTTATCAGCAGTCCTGGCTGACATGGCTGGGTGGCTGAGCCCAAACTGCTGTACATTCAGATTCATCAAGGCACACTGCTGGGTCTTGCACTTGGGCCACAACAACCCCCTGCAACACTCCAGGCTTGGGGAAGAGTGGCCAGAAGAGCTGCCCAAAGGAAAAGGACCTGGAGGTGCTGATTGACGGCCACTGAACATGAGCCAGATTGTGCCTAGGCAGCCAAGAAGGCCAATGGCATCCTGGCCTGTATCAGCAGTAATGTGGCCAGCGGGGCCAGGACAGTGGTCATCCCCCTGTACTTGGTGCTGGGGAGGCAATACCTCAAATTGTGTATTCAGTTCTGGGCCCCTCACTGCAAGAGAGACATTGAGGTGTTGGAGCTGGTCCAGAGAAAGGCAATGGAACTGGTGAAGGGCCTGGAGCACAAGTCTGAAGAGGAACAGCTGAAGGAACTGGGATTGATTCAGTCTGGAGAAGAGAAGGCTCAGGGGGGACCTTATTGCTCTCTACAACTATCTGAAAGGAGGATCTATTGAGGAGGATGTCTGTCTCTCTTACCAGGTAACAAGTGATAGGATAGGGGCAACAACCTCAAGTTGCACCGGGGTGTGGGGGGTTTTGATTGGATATTTGGAAAAATTTCCACACCAAAAAGATTATCAAGCACTAGAACAGACTGCTCAGGAAGTGGTCAAGTCACCATTCCTGGATGGATTTAAAAGATGTGGTCATAGTGCTTAGGGGACAGGGTTTAGTCGTGGACTTGGCAGTGTGAGGTTAATGACTGGACTCTAATCTTAGGGTTTTCTCCAGCTTAATGGTTCTCTGTTTCAACATCTGGTTAGCCCACTGTTTATTCAAATATATTCTTTTAATCCCTGTATTACTTTTCAATTTACTCCCACAATGGCTACTTAAAAAGGTAAAAAGAGGATGTTTATTAAAACTCGCAACCTTGTTTTTGCTCTTAAACCATCTCTGTGTCAAGGCATAAATGTAGTTGTCTGGAGTGATATGCAGAGATTTTTGTGTGTTGTACAAGTGTAAGAAATATGAAGTAGATTTCAAAGCTAAGGAGGCTGGTAACTCACTGCAATTTGCAGATGCAGCTCAGTACAGTGCAGCTTTATTTTTCTTTTTATACATGGCAAAAAATTTCATCATGAAAGCTGTGTGTAGTAAGGGACTAGTATGCAAAGAAAGCCAGCGTGGTATCTGTGAGGTTTGCTCAACGTTCACTCCAGCTTGAATCAATCACATTTTTACAAAGTTTCTCAATGTGGTCTGTATCTTTTTCATATGTTCTAAATCTTGAAATAAACCTATTATTAACATTGCATGTCTGGGGTTGACTAAAATCTTGTTTCCATTCTTTTCAGTTGAAAAAGTGCCTTCCTCTTCCCCCCACCTCTCCTCCTGGAACATGTGGAATGCTTTCTGACCTAAAATTTCCAGAAAAAATGGGGCTTCTGATCAGTCATTTCATAAATTAATCCTGTATTTCTTCTGAATGTTGCAGATGGCAAAGAAAGAAGCTGACCTTCTGTAGTTGTAGCAGTAGTGTCCATGCCCTACAGCAGGGGGTGTGGAGGGGCTAAGATCAGGAGACCGGTGCGCTGGCACTGATTTCAGTGATGGTGGTCTCCTTCTCACAGACATGACCATGGGAGAAGCAGCTTTAGTTCCTGCTGGAGGTTAAACTAGGAGGTGCTGCTGAGGAAGTGCACAAAACAAGGGTGTTCTTACCTCAAAAGGGCTGTGATGCTGCCACATCACATGTGAAGACATTGATATAATGGATTTTGCTGAAGCTGGTGCTCTGTATGTCCTGATTCATGAGATACTTCAATGTGTCAAATAATGCTCGCCTTGCATGTGCTTATTATACTTCTGGTCTATGTGAATTTGGCATCAAGTATGGTGTATTTGACTGTAGGCCTGAGATTCATGTGTGGTGCAGACATGAAAACCCTCCTATACAAGCATGCAGGTGGCTGTATGGCGCCAGAGGGTCACTGCCTGCATGGGACCTGCCACAACTGAGCTGCAGAAAGCTCCCTCGGATACAGTTGGTAATCTTCCCTAATTCTGGCTGATAATAGGATAGTAGGAAATGGTGGTGGAATAAGGCTTGAACAGTCAAAACGTTTACATTATGAAGGCAGGACCTTCTGTCCATGTTCAAGCAGTTGCCTCAAAGATCATTCATTTTCTGTGTATGATGCTATCCCAAACACCACTAATGCCTATAGGACGCATACAGCACATTTGGAGAGGTCAGACCACACTTGGCTGCAGAAACAGTACCTGGGTATTGCCTAAATTTTAGAAAGCCTCCAGAAAATGCAGTGTTTCACCTTGGTTTTGAGTTACCAGGAGGCTGTGAAGTCTCAAACACTGTCTGTGTTGCTTCTGCTCCCATATTTTGATTATTTACTGCTGGTTTTCAAAGTGTCAGCACCTCTGACTCAATTTGCTTCTAGCCTGAGCCCTTATGTGCCAAGCCTGCCTGGGATCATCCTTCATGTCCAAGTTGAAAAGCCTAGGGTGGCATAGCTGGGAGTACCAGCTGCTGAGCTGGTGGGCAATGCTGATGGGAGAGCATGATCCTTCTCGTGATTTCCCAAAATATTTGTGATGCCATCTTTCTGTGCACTCAAGTTAAAAAGTAGTTTGCAATTAGTGTTTGGGCTGCCTTCAGTATTTATCTGGAGCCTTCATGAGAATCGGGTAGGGTGCATTGTTTAGCTTATTCATGAATTCTGAGTATGGGGTTTTGAATGTGTGTAGGATAGCACTGGTGCATGCAGCTATAGTGACTTCGTACTGGTGTAATTTTCCTGTTGAGATGATATGCTAAGACTTCATGACAAAAAGAAGGTTTTAGGAAATCAAATAAGATGTTTCATGCCAAGGCACTGGTCTTTGAGGGATGAAATTAAAATTGAGTCTCAGACTGTCGGGAGGCATGAGAGTACCTATAGAAGTGTTGTCAGCTGTATAGGTAAGCAAAGATGAAGTGAGCTTTGCCAGTGTCATGTCACTGTTGCTTCTCAAGACAAGTATTGTCAGCCTTTTTTAATGGAGCTGTTTGTCATCTGTATCCTCTTAGCGACTCAGTATAGAAGTCAGTTTTATAGGCTGACAGCCACAAAACTGAGCTCATACAGTGCAATAGAGAAAAATTTATGGTTTGGGTGGGAAGGGACCTTTAAACATCATCTAGTAATTGTATATTGTAGCCAAGGTTCTGTTTAGCCTTTGTTAGCTTTCAAATGGGAAAAGAGCTATATAGCAAAGGATCTATTTGCAGGGGTTGTTTTTTATTTTGTCATTTTGAATGAACATTGTGTTAAATATATGGCACTGAAGCTCATGCTGCTCTTTGATTCTGCTTTGCATGTATTAAAAGTTGAAGTAACTTTAGTTATAATCAAAAAGGCAGTAGTGACAAGTCCTCTTTTTGTCTGTCAGGTCTGTAGGCGGCATGAAAGCTTGTGTGCATGTTTGTTTATTGGTAATACATGCAAATTATTTTGGGAATGTACGTGGGAGTAGGTTTATACTATGAAACTAATTCTCTGTACACAGCCATCTCTGAAGATGAATGAAAGAAATGTGTGGGGAGACAAGCATCTTGCAGTTTTGATGCTGTAATTAAAATACAGATGCCTTTAATTTGCATTTTGAAAACATTCTGTTCATTCCTTAATTCATGGCATGGTTTAATACTTGAAATTGTTCCTTTCTTCTTTTGCTGTGCTGACAAAGTTAATTTACAGGAGTGAAACTGTCTCCTGTACACCATGAGGCCCATATCACGCTTCTGTGCAGGAGTCTTTTTGTAGCGGAGTCAGTGTGACCATAAGGTGATGTCTGTGGTTATTAACAGCTGCTCTCGCACTCAGAGGAATGTTTTGTACTCAACAAAACCCAAAAGAGTTTAAATAAATACCTTTTAATGAGGAATAGGCACATACGGCAAAGTTTGTAAGTAGGTTTGTTCAAGTGACTGTGTTTTATTTGCTGATTGTTACTGGTTTTATTTAGAAGATAAAATCTCATTTTGTGTATTTGTTCCATTCTAAAGGAAACCTGATGTTTTTATATTGATATGCAGGTGTAATGGAGGAAGATGCTTGTGTTCACACAGAACTGAATGGGGTGACCCAGCTGTGTTTCAGTGAACTAAGAGTCACCTGTAGGAATGGAGGTGCAGAACAGCGGCATGTGATAGCACTGTACTTTGCATTTGTGGTGGTTTGTAGATGGGGGACTTGATTCCTGCTTCAGTTGAATTTCTTCACCTCATTGGCGCCAGGAGGAGCTGAGCACAAAGATGGCAAAGCTCAGACTCATCCATTGTTTTTCACACAAATCTTAAGCGCCTTTTTGGAGTCCCTTGGACTTTCCAAGGGTAGCTACATGAAGGTATTTTGAACAAAGGCAGTGTTGGAAGGAGGAGCCTGCAGCTTTCCCAGGGATGTCAAAGTGCTTGTAGGAGCTCCCAGAACTCGAAACCTCATCTCCTGATGCACTCAGGAAACAGCACCAGATCAGAATAATCTGGGATTATGTAGGTAATTGCCTAGAAGTGATCAAGGTTATTGAATGGGGAAAGGAATGTTCTTCATCATTGACTGGACTTTGATGCTGGAAACTTAACTGTTTATACTGCTACCTCCCCAGCTGCTGTTATTTGAGATCCTTATGCAGTGGCTGATTTCCTGCTCTGTGAGAGTGATACATCATTTTATAGTTTGGCCTCATAGGTAAGAAGCCAGATCACCACTCCAGTGATATTTCAGCGCTTCAGTGTTATTGAATCCTATATTATTTAGCCCCTGTGCTGTATTACATGCAGATTTTATAAGAAACAGTGCTGAAGATGAGTTTACTTACAGGACCATGTTTTCTAGCATGTGATCTCTTTGCATGCTGTGTTCTAAGGCATGAGTTGCCCTAGAGATGGCGATGAAGGTTCCCCCCCCAAAAAAATTTCTTGGAGTTGTTCAGTTACATGAATGTTCATATTTAATTAATACTGTTTAAACTAAAACACACTTTTCCAAATGTTGGTATTTGACATTCCTTGTGGAACCTTTTGCTTGTAAGTGTTGTATATCTGTTCTGTATTTTTCACCACTGTCAAAGTATCATAGCCTGGCGTGGATATCTGTATGTCTGGATGATTTTGTACTTTGGTAATACCGAGTTACCAGAATCTGTTTGTCCCTCTAAAAGCATTCTTGGTGCAGCCCCATGTTATGTGTCTGCAGCTTAAGGGATGGTTTCATTCTTAGGGTTTATTCAGACTGTTATGAAATAACTAATATTTCAGGGAAGTTACTGGTAGTCTCTGCTGCTGTTTGTCTTTACACTTGTGTATCTGATGATTTCTTGTGTTTATGGCTCTTGGGCTATCTCTCTTGAGATATCTCTCTGGTGGAGACTGCAGAAGACAGGAATTACCTTCAGCACTGTACACTTTCGTTTGTCTAAGGTCTGTTTGTCAGGCCTGAGAGCTGAAGTCAAGAGAACAAACCCAAACATACTACTGAGGAAAATCCCACCATTTTTGTTCTGATTTAATGAGTGCTCTCTGTGTATGATTGTTTTCTGTAAGTATATCTTTTCAGACAGCAGTTTCCAAGTGATGCTACTCACCAGAACTGTTGGTTCTCGTTGTGGTACTAACTGAAATCAGGCCAAATGGATTGCCGCAATGAGACAACTTACTTCTGCTTCTTCAAGTAGAAGTACAGGATATAAATCAAAATATAGCAGGTACTTGAAATACTTGAGCTACCTTCTCAAATGCTTCAGCTGCAAAGGATATGAAACAAAAGCAGTTTCACTGGACTGCTGTGTACAAGACTGTCTCAGGACTTAGTTTTGATCCTCCAGCAGTCTTCTATGATACTGTTCGAACATTTGGCTGCTTGTGCATCACAGCTTTTCCTGTAAGAATTGTTTTCAGGCACTTTAGAAGCCTGCAGTAGGTTTTACAAATTGACATTAGGAAAATGCTGCCCAATGCCGTTGTGGAGTGTGCCCTGTGAAGTATTTTTATATTCTATGGAAGGACTTGAGTTGTTGCTGTTTACAGCATGTTTGAATCTCATTTTTCTGCCATGAAATTCTTATGCTGTGCTCTCTCAGAGCAGTAGGCAATATTTCATCAGGTTTCTTGGCTGACTTTATGGATTTGTGAAGCCTTTGACTACGCAACATTTCCCAACAGCCCATGGCTTTATTAGAGAATCTCTGCAAGGCAGTGGAATATTAATTCCCAGAACTTTGAAAATGTTAGAATTATTATTTTCATTTGGCAGGAAAAAAAAAAAAGAAAGGTGTCCACTGGCCTTTTCATTTCTTTGTGTCTTTAATTGCATACCATATGGCAAATGAAGTTTCCTACATATTAACTTCTGGTAGGAAGCAAGAGGCGGGTTTGAGGAAGGATAATAAAACTGTTTTGTTTCTCCTGCTGCAATAGGCTTTCACTCCTCAAAGCTAAATTATATTTTTAGTTCCAAAGTCGGAGTTATTTCATTTCTGCAGGACAGCTGTCTTATGTTTGAGTCAGTCTAGGTTTGCTTACGTCTGTGTGCCCATGGCTGAGAGTCAGGAGGGATCTTTTTTGCACATATGTATGTTGCACTGATTTCTTTGTCCGTTAACAGGCCCTTTAGACTCCAAGTTTTTCAAGAGGTTTGAGAAGATAAA